>JAIEZT010000019.1:22659627-23002127 GCA_019594935.1 Periophthalmus modestus
TTGTCACATGACATCACAAGGTGGAACAGAGTGTTTCTGTTTGAGAGAAGAGCTCAGCCTTAATATGCAGGGTTTGTGTGTTAAACATGAGTGAATGAAACAAAATACTACTCCAGGTGTGTTTGTGATAAGGAAGCAACACTATAACATAGATCAGAGAATAGCAATAATACAGACCCTTTAAGTACAGTACTTTACTACTTGTACTTTGTTACATTCCACTATTGTAAACAGCTAATGCTTATTTAAGCTGTAGGAAATGTGCAAAGCAATAATGGGTATGGAAAGTGTAGGCTATCTCTAAAATGGCTAATTGCATCACATACAAGTCCTTGTACCACATCATGCACATGGACCTCTGAAGTGCTGCAGTCTCCACAGCAGATGGCACAAAACTACAGAGAGTGAGATCAGTCTTTGCCTTGCTTTGGTCAGAGCGCACTGTGCAAATGATCAACCACACGCTTTACCACAAAGTGAGAAATCTAACTCTGAAACCTGGTTTTAACAGGTGACATAACAAATATGTCTGTCAATCAATGAGGAACTATAGAGGCCTAATGTCACAGATAATGTAGCATTGTATTGTCCCTTTTAATTAGCCTATGTCCCAAAAATCAAATCAAATAATCAATTCGCGCAGACCTATGTTGCCAATGAGCCACTTGTGCAGCCTACTTAGACTTTTAAGTTGGAAGTTTAAGCCTACTGTGAGGTAATGTAGGCCGTGGCGGAGGGCGGGGCGGTTTAACGGGACACGGGCCACTCTTTTGGGAGCACGGTCATTACCCAGGCGGGTCAGGTGGATCGAACATGTTGTGAGCTCGAGGCGGATCGTTAAACTTCGATTTTGCGGCTTTGCTGCACACGGGCTCAGACCTGCGTCAATTTAACGTGGACACTTGTGAGGATTCAAGTGAATACTGGTGCAATAAACGTCTTTACAGCAGATTATTGTAAAGACACAAGGGTCGTGTTTTACTTTGAAAGCGCACAGCTCAAAGTGACTCACTGTGTCACTGTGCGCGCTTTACGGATGGATGTCTTCTGGGAAAGCAGAGCCAAAACACGCTCGCAGTAAAACTTTTAGGAGATCACAAAAGTTTGAGGTCGTCAGGAGTTTTAATCAACATCCACGTCGTTTTACGAAGGTTTCATGGACTTTTACTTTCAACTTTTACTTGAGAGTGAGCTGTGAGTCCCCGCGCTAACAGGCGGCTTTGGACCAACTTCTCGCTGTCAAACTCGTTGACATGAGTTTGCTGCATGGGCCACAGTCAGACTAAAAACTTGGGACTTTTTACGCAGTCTACCCGCCTCGCGCATCACTCTGAACGTGTCTGGAGCCTCTAGTAGACTGAAACACGGACATGCAGAAGTTTAACTCCACCGGCCACAGCGACACGCTGCCCCGGGACGCAGACCTCCAGCTGCGGCTGTCTGACTGTGGATCCTCGGGAGAGAGCAAGGAGAACGGTGCTGGAAAACACTTTCTGAGCCCGCAGCCGGAGCAGACACCTCTGTGCACCAAGAGAAGAGTGCTGGTCGGCCTGGATGTCATCTGCCTCTGTGTTGGTAAGAATTTTGCACTAAATGTCATTAAAATGTCAACAACTTTACACCCCCAATAGGAATTCAAGTATCCCCAACTTAAATCCAGTCAAAGATCGTAGAAGGCTGCGTATAAAGTAGTTATTAATAGTTACTCCTACTTTACTTACAACAAAACAGTAGATTAAGATGTTATGATCTAAGTTGTTTTGGGAGACAAGGTTACTGAAGTCGTAATTCACCGTCCTCTGGCGTGCTTTTTCTAAAGTTTCTGACAAAGCCAAACACAGACATAAAAACCCTCCAAGTGCATGTTTTATTACACTTGAATGCGTTACATTCAGGTGCACATGTTGTACTGCAGTATTCGTGATTCTCTAAGTTCATGTTTTATAATTAGTTCCCTTCAAACCTTGATACAACATGTTGTTGTGTGGCCTTGCCTTGGTAATATGATTTGCTCTTTTATTGCTAACATGTGGGTGTAAAATGTGTTAGTGGATTTGTTGTGAAACTCTGGCATATGGATTACCTTGAGGCAGGAAATTGAGGCCACAAGTCTAATTTGTGTGGATAACAAGATAAAACACAAACACCAAACATACACACTAATGTCCTTTATGAAATCAAACTTGGACTGTTTAGTGAGCTCAGCCTAAAAGTTGTGGTAAGGAAAATGCAGTTACACGGGGATTTTAAAAGTTAGAGGAGCAGCTCAAGTTTTCCCAGAAGTCAAAGGGAAAGAGTTCAAAGCAGTTGAAGAACTTAAGCCAAGTTCCCTTGTTGCACGTGGGGCAGCAGCAGAGCGAGGAGGGGTGAGGAGGGGGAGCTCAGCTGGCAGCGGCAGAGTTGTCCCGGGAATTCATCAGTTTCCATGGTAACTCCTAAAGTTCCCGGGAGAAGAACGTGGGAATGGGAATAAAAACATGCCCCGAACTTGTGAGGAAAAGTGCACGCCGCTGCAGCACAACACAATGTCAAACTCAAATGATTTACAGTGCTCAGCTGGAGAGAAAGGCATGCCTATAATTTCTGTCAAATTAAGCAGAAAATCTTCACATGGGGATTAAAAACACCAGGAGAGGAATGTTTAGTCCAAATGGCTACTGACAGAAGCTGAAATTTCAATATAACTGGTCTCTATACTAATTTAATCAAACACACTAAGACATTTTGAAACATAAGAACATATAGAAACGTTTTCCATTGTGAGAAAAATCAGTTTTTATCATAGCAATATCTTGTGCATTGTAATATGACAAAAATGATGAAGGCCTCGTATAGTTCAGTAGGAAATGGGAGACAGGTGGGCAGGAAGGTAAGAAAAGTAGACTCTATCTTTTGACATGAAACAAAAACTATCAAGTTTTAAGTTTTGTGTGTGTCAAACTATGGCACTGAATTTAGTCAAACAAGCATAATTATGGTTGACAGGCCATCTTACATGATCAAATTCTACAAAATGAACGCAAACCCTCTTAAAAAGTCATTCATTGTAAGTAATGCTTTCATTTTGTTAAGCTTAGCACTTATCTGTCATCTGTCATAATTGCATGTCTTATTTTGTAAGTTACATGTTGTCACGGTTACCTCACATTTATTACACACTTATTTTGGAGTGAGAGTAGTTCTAATGAGCACGATGTAAACAGTAAAGAGGCGTAACCCGTCCAAGCAGACTGACTGGTCCTCAGCTGCGTTGGCAGTTGGAGCTTGTGGGCCCCGATGTAGACAAAACATGGTACATACTTCTTCACCAGCTCTCCCTCCCTACAGGTATGCTATTATGAACTCTTTTCCACACTGTGCACAAAATACTTTGTTGTCTGACTATTAGGAAGTGGCGTGCTGATGCAGGATCTGTCAGCACTATGATGTAAGTGATCTGTCGGCGCTAGCCACAGAGACGCTCTCTGGTCACGCTCTTTGACAAATGTGCGAATGTGCGTGTGATGGTTTGTAGTATCCTTCCTCCTCTGGTAACCTGGTCATGGGACATTACGTCTATTTACTATTACACAATGTCACATGTTAATAGTGATGCAACAATTTTTAGATGGTCATTAATCATTACTATCATAAAGCTGTGAATACTCTGATTTCTTTTTGCATTTCTAAAGTTAAAGAAGACCGAATCTCTTTGGAGTACCATAGAGGCTGCTGTTGCTGGGTTTCAGGTGGCATCACAACATTCTGCCTTTTAATATTTAATGGAGGTGAGGACAGCCATGTTAAACAGTTTCAGATTTTGCTAGCAATTTCTAGGACCTAGTTACTAAATAAATGATCAACATTTGTGGATTTTTACGGGGATATTTCTTATACCATGCAGTGAACAGTTGTGTGATTTGACAGTAGCTCAGTTGGTGGAAGGTTTATATAAGGTTGGCGGTTTGAATCCCGCCCTCGACGTAAACATCACTGGTTGAGCAGATCCACAGGTTAGTGGTGCGATTCTAGCTCCCAAAGATGAATACTGTCATTGTGTCATTGGGCAAGACACTTAAGCAGCCTCGCCCCCAGTGTCTGTATACAAGCGCTGTATAAAAATGTGACCATGTGCAATTTTCTAGAATATGAAAGCCTTTATTTATGTTGACAGACATCAATGTGTCATAGTAATATGGGTAAAAGAAGGAGAAGAAGCAGTAGAACAAGCTTGATAATTTGGCAGTTGTAGTTATTGTAATATTCAGCAATTAGTCATATATAGAAGTTATTAACCAGAAATGTGGGCAGAATGTCAAATAGTTAATAATAGCCAATTTAACGTGAGCCCCTACTACGCATGGGATGAATTTCGTGTCACAATTAACATAGTCAAAATAATTGGAATTAGCGATTTATATCACGATAATTATAAGTGTTATGGATATGAATAACTATAATGAACAGGTTCCTTATTTAAACAACTGTTATAGTACTGTACTTTGTTATAAGTGAAAATAACAGTGATCTAGAAGAGATCATCAGGGATAAGTAGGTTTTTTTATGCACATTCTGGTGATATAATGGCCATGATCTTTGTTGGCGTTTGTTATGATTATATAAAACGTCCCACGAATGATTACGGTTTATTGTCCCGATGGAACCACAAAATCAGTTTTAAAGATTGAAAAAACGGCTAATGTAAGTTTCCTCATAAATCACTAGTAACATTCATTCATAATAATAAGCTCATTGTATCAAGACAAGAAGAGACTCCTTTCTACTACTCCACATGATTACATTTGACTTTTAGATTCCTGTTCACTGCCTAGCTATCTCTCATGTACCCATCACAGCGGCTCTATCAGCAGACAGCCCTGACCTTGGCTTGTCTCATTCTGATGCAGCGTGTCATCACTTACTGGACATGAATTGAGCCCCTTCATTTGACTAAACCCACTTATCTCTGACTAATATAATTTTCCTTTCAAAACTGCATCACTGGATCTGGGCTTTCTGACCCGCAGGCATAATTCGTCTTGTACAGGGGGGCCCATTCACTACTGTAACTGTGCAGGAATTTCACCCCCAAGCATCTCTCCCTCATTCTGTTATCAGCAGGAGTAACCCATAATGGTCTGCCTCACTCTTTCAGTGTGTAACGAGTGGATGACAATATTGACAAAAATAATTTATTAATGTTTTTTTTTTTTTTTTGGAGAGTTTTAACAGAAATATGGTAATATTTTTACTATCCATCACAAATGTGCCAAAATGTGCCTCTAAGTGTTTTTTTTTGCTTCAAATGTTACAAATTTAAACTCTAAAGTTAAAACAACAGAATAATCATTTAATCCTTGAAAGATGACAACGCAGTCTTTTTTTATTTGTATTTATTTATTTTGCATCTTTTGGGTAGTTCTCCGCAGGTAGACAATATACCACCAAAAATATTAAATAATTTTTGGTGGTAAACTGGTAGAACAGCTTATATTTTATAGCTACAGATCGATATTTACACTTTTTTGCATATCAGTTATTGGCCTTAAATCACCAGCATAGGCCGACATTTTGTTTGGTGAATCTGTTGCCTAGAAAATACACATAAAGCTTCATATTAAGACTTTAAAACAAAGAGATCGCTGCACAAAACAACAGCTTTCTTATAGGTTTGTGGTTAAAATTTATAGCAAAAAATCTGCCCTACATATCTGTCCAATCTGTCTAAACAGTCGGCATCAACCATGAAAAAAACCATATTAGTTAATCTAATATATTACCCACCTCTATGAGCAACTACTGAGAAACGTGGCTTTATTTTGAATTGCATCACTGGTTTAATTCCATCTAATTCGTAGATTTAAAGGTCTGGCCAAATGATCCCTCTGTTTCCCAATAGCTCAGGCTTGTTCCCTATTGTGGCTAATATATGTGCTATGTTTACAGTGCTGTTCTGACTTGCTCATGGGTGACGGACGGCCTACAAAGACGAATTGTTCTGGTTGGGCTGAGTGTCAGAAAGTTCCATGTAGAGGACATACCTGAATGTCCCAAGTGTTTGTCTATGGCTAAGGGAGAGTGTGCAGGCATTCCTAGTGAGAGAGACAGAGGGAGAGAAAGAGAGAGGAGGTGGGGTGGGGAAAGAGTGAGCTGCCCCGTGGCCACGTCAATAAGATCGCACGTCTAAACAACCATGCTGGGGTCAGGAGATGCCGGCTGTTTGTCATTTTGGTTGTGCGTGCATGGACAGGTCTACCCCCCCATACTCTGCCCTACGCGTTTAGCCCCATGCACAGGTGGTCTTTAGCCTGTCATCACCCCAATAAAGGCAGTTACAGACTTTCTTTAAGTGAAATGGGGAGATGATTGTAGGCAGTGTTAGGTAAACGCCCCATTAGCCCATAAAGATTAGAAGGATTATCAGGACTTCCTTAGGGCTTGACTTCCAATATCTCAATAGTGCCTCTTTTCATATAAACCTGAGTTAGCAGAATTCAGAAACTTTAATCTATTTTATTGTGCATTATCTTATATATTTGATATATTTTAATACTGCCGCTGTTCTTGAGACATACATTTGAAGCTGTCTATCAGGGTAGTTCTGGTCAATTGGTCAATTTTCTGTATAACATTATAAATGATTGCTTTACAAAATTTTTGCCATTTTCAATATTTTACATTTAATTTATTATCATTTAAAACATATTTTAGAATCAACAGAAGTAAGAAAAGAAGATTTAGCTGGATCACTGTTTTGTTGTAGGTCTACATGAAGGAGCAAGCCAGGACCCGCTGTACCTGCTTAAGAGATGAGCTGTACCTCTGGGGCTCCCCTCCTCTGTAGCAGCTTATCTTAGCAACCCCCTTTCTCCACCTTAAATCAACTCTACTACAGGCCCTCAGGGGTTCAGTTAGATAAGTGTTGTTATTGTGTATTTGCATTTGTGTAATTTGGCAGTTGGCCACTTTTTCATGATTACGTTGTTTTGGCAGAGAAATCTGTCAAGTGACTAAGATGGCGGGAATTTGATGCGTCATAACATGCCGGTGTGTATGTTCCACCATGTGCAGCATTGTTGACAAATCATCCATAACTTTTGCTATGGGCCTTAAAGGTGTGCTATGGAACTTCTCTGGTGGTCTCCATGGATAACGATACAACATGAATCTTACAGTATCTTTATGGAGACAAACAGCTAACACCAAGGTACAGTTCAGATCTGTAGAGAGGCAACACAGCTTACAATAGTTACGTGTTCGTGGTATTTTTAAGCAATAATTTCAACCACTTAAATTGAAGATAATTTTTTTCAGTGAAACATTCCAGGCAAAGTAATGACATCTTTGTGGAGAGAAGTAGGTGACAGACCCTCCACCAGAAAAAGTTACATAGTGCATTTGTATTGGCAAACTTTGAAACTGAACTCCTTTGAAACAGCGTCTGTCAAATCATTAGCCAATTCGTTTTGCTGACTCTCATGTCCTTGTTTGCTAATGCATTTCTTTCCCATTTGCATCCATTAGTAGAATCCCTCCCTGAACAAGCTTCAGCCGGTGCACTCACTGTACTTCCACCACATTAGCAGAAAACCAGTCAGGGCCTTGAGATTGTCTGCGCTGCCTGGAGGAAGTGGGGCGAGTGGGAGCCTGATTGAGGGATCAGGTTGGACAAGAGACTGGCGGAGGGAAGGGGGGGAATTTGTGAGGAGCGTTTTGGGAGAAGGGACAGAGAATCTCTAGTTGGGGGCCAGGGGTCAGACCCTCGGGCGCCTGAAAGAGAGATCGGATACACAGCTGTCTGTTTATGTCTTAAGTGAAGACTCTGAGAAAAACTTACTTGAGCCAGTAAACAGCTTCAAATGTACTTTTAATGAGGCAGCTGCGATGGTCTACTCGATGACGGTTCCATAAGTGCCCCGGGTGCTCCTTAGGTATTAGTAGTAATGAGTCTATTAAGATGTATGCAGCTCTATGATCCCCTATGCTCATTAGACAGAATGCTTCTTCCTATCAGTACATCCTCCTCTCTCCATACAGCCCATAGCCCTGCCTTCTGCGTTTTGTCAAAGCTAATGACTCGTCCTCTTCCCATAACGGGACGTCCCCCCCCTTGGCTTTGTGGCATTGTTTCCCATTATCTAAAACATTTTCTTATCATTTGTCATATCTCACCTGCCGGATATTTCCCCCAACCGCTTTCATCGTCCAAAAAGCTGCTCTGATGTTGTTCCAGTCTTATGAAAAAAACACCAAAACAGCCCTGAAGCTTTCGAAAACTCCTTCCACACTCATCCTGCAACAATCCCGTTTCATGCCAAATGCCTCTGTGTAACCACAAGTCTTTTGTCGGTCTCCCATTGCAGACTGGCAGCCCTCACCTCCCTGCATACACCCTTGGACCGGGCTTCACCTTTCCACCACAAAACCACCTCAACCAGTATTTTCATGTGTGCTGCTATGTAGGACTGCACAAAATATCCTGTCTTGTTTTTGTTTTATCTTGTTGTACCTGTAGTTTACACCTATACAACATGTTCTGAAGTGCATGGGATTCTTGTATTAGTTTATCAGTTCATATTTCAGCCCTCTCTCAAATGTTAATACTCCTGGAGTTGTTTACAATGCGAGAGTCTTTCTTTTTAAACAGATATCGCAAATCAAATTCCAATACTCAGAAAAATCCCATTTCTATTTTTTCCCAAATCATTCAGCCCCAGTGCTACATGTCAGAATGGTGGGTGCTTTATGTTTCCTAAGCAATCAGACCGGCAAAAAGACAGTACCTCTCCAGTCAGGCCTTGAACTCCAGGAAGCAGGTCGGTGGAGTGTGGAGGGAACAGGTCCAACTGTGAGGCTGTATCTCCGTGTTCTGGCCAGTGGCAACAGAAACAACGCTGGGGGCGAAGAAGAAGTCTCCCAGTGTGTCGGTGAAGAGTCCAGCAAAGTATTGATTTTCTGCATCAGGATATTCAGAGAGTGAATAAATATGAATGTGCTGCAAGGTTTAAAGGACTGGTGTATTGGGGGATATTTCAAAATATGTTTTTCCAATGTGAAGAAGCAAGTAGCTAAAGCAAATACTGAATGCTAGGTATGTTTAATCAAATATCTTATTGCGACTGAAATAGAACTATTGAAAAAATATACTGGTTTTAACTTACAGCTTATGACCTTTTTAATGTAACTTTTCTGCTGTAATGATAAACACGACATAAGTTTGTGTTTTTATTGTAACATAGATATCTCTTGTAGTCCATGTACTCAAATTCAAAGTGGTTTTCAGCCCTGGTTTTTAGTGAAGGAAAAAAATGCTTGAATGCAGTCTTATATAGCAGATGGGGAAGATAGCACTTGGCTTGTTGTGGTTTGTTTTGACTTGGCGTCTTTGTTCTTGGGTGATTAATCTCTTCCATCCGCCATCAGGACAGACTAAACAATCTCTGAAGATGGTCTAAACAGGTACAAAAAAAGAACGGCAAAAAGAGGGCACGGTAAACACCCTATCCCTATCTCGTTACTACCTAGACCAGCCCACCAAGGAAGAACAAGAAATGCTATATCTTGTAACACTTGGCCTACTCACTTAATGGTGTTTTGACAGTTTATGTCTTGCCAATCATAATCACAGCTTCGGTAAATCGTGTAAAATTTAACTGCTTTTCCATTACATTCTTGAATCTAACATGTAATTGTATCACCCGTAAACAAAGCATCTTTCAAGCATCTCTTAATAAATGTTTTCATTTCAGAACTATGAAAAGATGAGGTCAAGTTAGCTCATAAAGACATCACTGCATACATAATTTGACTAGCCCACCCAGCCCAATGCAGAAATGCTGTTTACGAGCATGTTGCGTCAGCTGTCACGCTCCCATGTTATAATGTATTTACCAGGGATTACCACGGTTTGCTAAGATTCACTTTACAACACTCCACCAGTGAGTTCTCTGACTTATTATTTTCTTTTTGCAGCAATGACTCGAAGGCAAACAAGCTGCTTAAATTTTGAGTTGGGAAACATTGGCGCATGCTGGCTGGTGAGAGGCCCGGGAGAGGGGTGGGTGGGTGTAGTGGACCACCCCTGAAGGAACTAGATCAAGTGTTCAAGTGGTCAGCCTGGGCCAGATGGAGCTCTGCTGACAGGTCGCTAGTTATTTGTCCTCTCCTTGTGTTGAAGCAGAACCAGGCTGGTACACTCGGACATTATCGAGTGCAATGTAGCTAATTACAGATAGCTTCAGGCTTGTGGTGGACAATTCACACACTCTTTCACTACAGCTAGATCTGTGATAATGAGAAGGCGCTTTAGATGAGTTGATTACATGTGGTTTCCAGGACGGAGCATGGTTTACTAAGTTGTTTTTCCCAGGCGTTTGTGGGCTATCCACGGTGTGTTTGGTTGTCTTTAAAGCCTGTGCGGTTGCGGCTCCGGGTTTGTTTGCATCTGAGTGCGGCGGTCGTTATATGTATGTGAATCTGTCAGGCGTCTACGTGTTGCATGGTTGAAAGAGGGGTTATGTTTACAGATTGGCTCCCAAAAGAGTCCACATCTCTGACCCTCACATTCCTGAAGCACCACTAATCACCTCCGTGTGCCGCTGGTCGACGACAAATCCCTTTCCGCAGTTGTGTTTCCCCTGGTTTTTCTCTCACCCTTTCTCTCCTCACTCCATCATGCTCTCTCTTCCACTTCCCAATCTCCTGAACTATGCACTTTGGCCCACTTTAGCCTGATGGCATATTGATCTGACCTTAAACCATTGAACAACTCCAGTCTGCTGGGCCTGTTGTCATTTTTATTTCTTTTTCTGAGTGAGCTCATTCTGGGCTGTGGTCATAGATGTGTAAATTAGAACCAGAACTCGTTTCTCTCTCCTCCCTCCTCCCCTCTTTTCTTCGCCTCGACTTCTTTCATTCCATCTCTTTTCACGATTTGAAAAAGCATTCCTGCGTTGAGTGTGGGTGCGTTGTAGAGTGCCAGAGCTGGTCCCCTCTCAGGCCTCTGCTGGCATGGTCCTCCTTTGACAATATCTTGGCCAGGTGCAGGCTCACAGCTGCCTGACAGATGAGGTGGCGGTGCCTCGAGTTTCTGGGGCCTTGTTGCGAAGACTGTTTAAATATCGTTGTGAAGTGCACAAGTTGTAGCAAGATGTGTGCAAAGTTTACCAACTCGAACATTGTAGCTAAGTAATTGTTACCAAAGAATGAAAATGAAAGTTGAAAGAATTATTGACATCTAAAGTCATCTACTAGTTAGGGGGTAGCAAGTTACTACTTGCTACTTGCTTATTACTACATGGGAACAGATATGATTGATGAGTGACATAACTATGTATGAATATAGTGACAACAACATTTTGAAATCTGATACATTTTAAATGCTTTAAATACAATAGGCCCTATTGTATTTAAACCCAATTGAAAAGTGTTTGCATACTTGAAGGAGGCCGCAGGTGAAGTTCCTGAGTGTAGATAAATATTTATAAAACATGTTTTATACAAAAGAGTACATGATCTTCAGAATACACAAAAGCCATTACATTTTAATGTGTGATCTTAAGTGAACTGCTTTTGTCTGACTTCAGAGGCATTAGCATTGGTATCCCCTGGGCCATAAACTGTGCTGTTTACCTCACAGCCCTGTGTGAGCTCCATTAGACAGATGTCTGCATGCTCTAAAAATGATCTGCCTGTAACCGCAGAACAGACCATTAATGTGGAATCACTTTATGACTTCCCTGTCAATACCAACATATTGATTATTTAGAGAGACCTGGCCTAGAGGCAAGAAATACTCAAAGAAAAAGGGGCAAATGAGTTGCAGTAACAAAAAAGTAAATAACATCAATGTGTGTTTTAATTCAAATGTAATTTAAAAAAAAAAGTTACATGCATGCATTTTTGTCATATATCATTGAGTAGAATTATATTATCAGTCATTTTGTGTATTCAGTATGCATTTTGCATGATACAATAACCCTGTTTATGCAAGATACTAACAAAGTAAACTTTATTAAAAAAATAAAAAATGAACTATAGATGAACTACACTATATCTATATAGGCCTCCAACAAGGCACCATACAGACAGATAAAGGGATTACGAGATTCAGAGATAAGCATATCCTTCTAGTTCTTGGAAATTAAATCATATTATTGCACATAACATATGCAAAACGTTAATATTTTTTTGTTTTTTGACATTCCTCTACCTACCAGTGCTTACCTGACTGACTGGCGTTAGCACTCATGGTCATAATCCTCCCTATCTGCTCTTACTTTCTGCTGGCGTCACAACTTTTCTCTATCTCTCCTGCAACGTGCTTTCCTCTCGCTAACCCTCCAACATTTCCTCACTCTCCTGTCAATGGAGTGGCCCTGGCCTTTTATCTGTGTTTTGTCTTTCAAGCAGGGCAGGGTGACTTAAAATACAAAGGTCGTGTATGGAACAGCTTTTAAATGGTTCCTGTTGCCACTGGTAGACCTTATCGTCGGTTATCAGTGCGGTAATGTAGAAAAGCTGACTTATAAAGCTCACTCATTGTGGGCACAGGTGTTAGGGCTATGTAGTTGAACGGTTTTGCCCATCATGTTTGAATATTCGTGTGTTTTGGCCTGGTTTTCTGCATGTATCCTGAGCGCAGATCTGTCATGTAGTTGGAAAGATTCCCTGGCTGGGACAGTGTGTCGTACTGGGAGCGTTCCAGCCAACCAGCAGAGGCCTGGGGTTAGAGAGAGAGAGGCGCGGAGGTTAATGATTAGTCCCATGTTCTGGTTGCATTCCATGGGGTGACAAGGGGACATGGGATAGAGGACAGAGAAAAGTTTTACATGTTTCACAATAAACAAAACAAGATACTGGGTTTATATTAAGATTTATTTTGAAACACCAGGATGAGTTGGCAGGACAGCAAGTTCTTTGAAATGATTCAGACCTTGGCCCCCTAGTGGAGTGCTTGATATTGATTTGTTTTAATTAGTCACTAACTAGAACCCTTGTGACCCAGTATGTTGGGCAAAAAGGAAAAGCACATAGCATAGAAGGAAGAAAAATTCCATTAAAACAAACAAATCATATTACTCAGTCACTGCAAACCCAGAGATTGATTTCCAAGTTACAGTGTAAATGATGTTTCCTTAGACTCCACAAGAATGCACTTGACTATGACTCAGTCTATATCAAATCCTAATAAACTCATATATAAAACAATTCTTCCTGTTACTGAAACAAAATTCAAATTTTGCACAAACAAAACTGATGTAATAACCTTTCACAGGTAAAGTAAAGCACATTCGGCTGTAAACTGGGTCTTAAGGAAGCATAATCATACCATCATACAACCATTCAAAATCACATTACATTACACTAACATTGTTTTTGATTATAGAAGGCTCTTCACGCTGCAATTTTAGGGCCATTAAAACAAAAGTGATTAATGACACCAATACTTTGCCTCATAACTTGCTCCTTCATCTTCTTAATTGTCGCATTGTCCATCTGGTCAATCTCTCTTTGGTTAAATCAGCTATGTGCGGAATGCCTGATCCCTGGGGAACCTAGACATCCCGACTGGCACTCATTAAATGCCCCCTGTTCACGTTTCATCTCGGGCCAACGCTCTGGTGGGACAGAAGAAGACCTCCTTTATGTTCTACCCTCATCACCTCTAATTTGATTTTTTTTCATGCTTCACTGGCTTGTAAAATTTATCAAACCATCTTTTGTTTTTTTCTCCCTTTGCCCCATTTCACCAGCCTCCATTCCATTCTTCGCATGTGAGCTGAAAGCAGTGACTCCATACAGACGCGGGTTCTTCTGTGGAGACACGAGTATCACCTATCCCTATGTGGAGAGGGAGGCCATTCCCGACAGCCTGCTGATTGCTGGCGGCATTGCTATCACAGGCATTACAGTAAGTAACAATCGTTTTTAATAGAGCTGTAAAAAAATTGACATTTTATAACCAGAAATATACAGATGTTTGAGAAATAATCTTGCCATAACGTTCATGTTTTATTTTCCTTTTCAGATAGCGCTGGGCGAGTGTTTTAGGGTCAAATTCAGACGTGTACACTCGCGGGCCTTTGTTCAAAACAGATATGTGTCTTGTCTATATAAGGAGCTGGGGAGCTTCCTGTTTGGCTGTTGCATTGGTCAGTCCCTCACTAACATGGCCAAGCTGAGCGTAGGGAGACTGCGACCAAACTTTCTGTCAGTGTGCAACATCACCTACTCGTCCATAAACTGCACACCTGGCAGCTACATACCTGTGGCTCCCTGCCGACAAAACAACACCAAGCTAGTGGAAGAAGCCAGGTTAGGCTTTATACCGTATATTTGTATTAATAAACGTTTAATGTACTAAGGGCGAGGCTTTTAGAACTCTGACCAATGCAGTTAATAAGTAACTCAATGAATTTCTCTTACAGGAAGTCCTTCTTTTCGGGCCATGCATCATTTGCGATGTACACCATGATGTATCTAGCAGTAAGTATCTCCTAGGACCACTCAAAAGGCCATGAGCTCTGCCAAGGCTCTTGTCCAATCTGGCATTCACACTTTATGCCAAGTGGTGCCCAGTCCTGGACTCCCAGACAATCCTCTACATCAGAATGAAATAGTCCAGGATAATATAAAATTAAAGGTCCACTAAGCTACTTTTTCTAGTGGAGGGTATGCCACCTGCCAGTTTCTATGGAGATATTAGAGTTTTGCAAAGAATATTCCACAGTATGCAATTAAAGTTATCTATCTCCATGGAGACGAACGGGTGACACCACAGGGCAAGTTACAGTTCAGAAGTGAATGTGTGTTTTTTAGCATTTAACACATCTATAATTGACTAGACACAAGATGGATACGTTTAAGTCCATACTGTGGAACATTCCAGGCGAAGCAAAAACATCTCCAAGGACACAAGCAGATGGCAGATCCCGCACAGGAGCATTTACATAGTATACCTTTAAATGCGATGCTAATTAAAACCCTAGTCGTGTAAGCAACTCTCACATTTTGAACATTTGCAATAAAAAACACTTCCTATTTATTAAAGACAGCACAGGACCCTTGAGGCCCTGGACGCTATGTGCAATGATTAACCAGATAAGCTAATTACACATGCAGAAACACAGTGACAAAGCTATGCGCGGGTAAAGACATTCACACGTCCCCGATGGAGAGGGAGGAGAACTTTGAGAGCGGCCAAATCTCTAAAGACCCCGTTTCTACTTTTGAGCTAAAAAGAAGCAACAGAGAGACAGAGACGAGGGAGTTAAAGAATGGAGAATGTTTTTCCACTGGGAACATGAATAGTTGAAGAGACTGGGCAGACAGAGGAGGCCTTGTTGTGGATCTCATTTAGCACAGAGAGAGAGGGAGGAAAGAGAGAGAGAGGGGTGGGGGGTTTGGGGGGGGGGGTTGCCTGCTGAGAGATCGACAGACTTCTTTCAGTGCGAGAGCCCCCCCTCCCTCCCAAAATAAACTCTTCATCTTTCTTCTTTTGCTTCCAGTCGGCACTGCCCAGTAATCATCGCAGCATTGTGTGGCAGAAATGACAGTTAGAGGGAGACAAAAGCACATTATTATCCAGATAATGTCCACATTCCTCTCTCTCATTCTGGGGTCCACACACTGATTGAAATGGAGGATGTGAGCGGGATTCAAAGTAACAGTACTACTACTACGGACCAAATATTATGTTAATAGTGAAAGAGAGATGCCAAAATAGAGGCCGGTGCCAATGACATCTGCTGCATTGGATGAGGAGAAAGAATTAAGATTTAAGACCTAAGAATTAAGTACTTTTTTATTTGGAAATATTGTGGGATGTGCTCATTGCCATACCGCCCATCTGTTACCATTGGGTATGTGCAATTAATTCATTCTTAACCTGTGAATACCTCCAGATCCTTGTGGTGGTATTATTATGGTAGCCAAGAAGGGAATGTTTTTCAGCATTGGGACATAGTTTTTTTTTTGGGTCTTTTGTTTTTTGCAATGTTTGGACAGCATAATTTACAATTTTATGAAACCTTCTGAAAGCCACAAATTGAGGAGTTCAAAATAGTTGCTAGTGCTGACATAAATCACGATACTAAAATAACAAACTTGATACCGATTTTGATACCACAATGGCAATGAGAAAACACTTTTTTAAGAAGAGAATATAATTATCAAACCCAAAATAACAGTAGTTTCTTTAGTATTACTAAGTGGGCACAGGGCTTACACTAATTCTAACATTGCTCAAAATCACTCTAAAATTAGGTATTGATACATGCAGTACCGGTTTTAGTATCTGGAAGGATATTTTTAAGAATCGTAATAGTTACAGTATTCATTTAGACAACAGTACTCCTATGCCAGTTAATTACTGCCATAGCACATATTTGATCGTGGTACAAATACAGAGAAAGCCATGGCCTGGACAATATTTGGGAGTGCTAATCCAAGGCCCAAAACAGTCTGGAGAAAGACAAAGCTCTCCTTGTTTGTGACAGGTTTTGTCTCCCTCTGCATTCGAAACCACATTTCTCCTCAGCCCAGAGCTAGCACACACACACACACTTTTGCATGCAAGACGTTCAACCGCCTGTAGTGTGTAGCCTGGAGCAGTTAGCATGTCAGACTTGTATGTACACGCCACCCGGACTGTGGCCAGCTGCTTCGGTTTAATGCAGGAAGAGTGACACCTGCTCACTAAAGGTACAACACATTGTAGGAATGCGGGCCGCGTGCTCCCCTGAGACTGACCGCCCCGAAGCCCCGGCCCGCCTCATAAAAGTCCACTACATGTGCAGCCATCACCTCCTGACCTCATGTTACAGCCGCACAAGTACAATGCTGATGCAAGAGGCAGCCAGGGATGGACAAAGGCAGGAAATGGACTAAAGATAGCATTAATGGAGTCATGTCGACAATTTTCCATAAGCACAGAACAAAGGATCCTGATCTGTACTGCCATTCATGATTTAAACATACAGTGTGTAGTTTAACACTTACAGTGCACATTATAATACATTAACTGCTGCAGAAATACACCACAGGTACGTTAGTATTTTGCAGACCACATAATACTTACTATATAATACTATAATTATACCATGATACGTAATTATACTCTGCATATTACACATAGCAGGAGCTGACTTTTAACTCTTTTACTCTCTGGTCATTGTGGCTAGCCCTTTCCAAAATTTACTCGCCAATTGGTCTTTTCACTATTCAGAATTATGTTTTTGAATGTCCATAATTTTTCTTTTGGTTGTTTTAATGTGTGTATATTTTATTGTTATTTACATTTACCACCAAAATCATGACACATTTGGCCTACGTGCAAAATAGACTAACCTGAATGTGCATTAAATCCAACTGGCCACAGCGGCTGGTTAGAATTCAGTTGTTATTAACAGTGTTTGGCTTCACGGGCAGTCTTATTAAGCCTTACTCTAAAGTAAAAGAACAAATTAGTCAGCGTTTCTATAAATTACAGGCCATATTCTAAAAAAATAAATGTGTTGCTTGTGTTTGCAGTTTTATTTACAAGCTCGGTTGTCATGGCGAGGTGCCCGACTATTGCGGCCGCTGATTCAGTTCCTGTTGGTGATGATTGCCATCTACACCGGTCTGAGCCGCATCTCCGACTACCGGCACCACCCCACCGACGTGCTAACCGGCTTCATCCAGGGAGGCCTCACTGCATACTGGGTGGTACGTCCCAAATCATCGTTGTCTATTTTCTTTATAAATACTACATAACTTTGCATTCACCTAATCTCCACTGGTATAAACAGTGATTGACAGGAGGCGGTTTGTATACACTTCTTCTAAGTATCTTTTATTCCCTTTAGGCATTTTACATCTCCTCCATGTTTAAACCCTGCGCTCGTCCAGACCTGTCGCCCACCTGCATGTCTTTGGAGAGCCCTCTTTCCAGCCAGCAAACTGTCTGTTAGCACAGACTCACAATTGTCCAAGCAATCACACGTTTAAAAGACAGATGGACTACAACAAGACAATGAGTTTTCACGAAAGGGAATCTCTACGAAAGAAGAAGGAGCAATCTAACCCAAAACACAAATACAGAAACCTAACTCACATGTGAACCACAAAATACACACCGACTGCAAGACTGACCCGTCCAGTGAAACAAACTGCATAGCTCTATTTCAGATTTTTATATGAAAAACATCTATTTTTGAGAGGACTTTTAGAAGCTGCTAATGTTGATAGTTTATTTTTCCTTTGTGATGGAGGTCAGTGTAAGCTCTCGTAAACCCCACTGGTATTTCCTTGTTGTTGGTGGAGACAAGAGGACGACATTTTGCGCTTTCCTGGAAACATCCCAGAGTCATGTGACCAGCTATAATGAGGAAATGCATTGTCCAGATTTGTCCAACTCTGGATCAACAAATCTTGCTTTTTGACCATCTTTAATCACTATAACTAAACTGTAACTTGTTTATATGGAATTATTAATGTTTGTTTTCTTTCTACTGTTTTTTGTTCTAACCACTTTTCCTTGTGTCAGAGGAGGATGTTTGACTGAATTAGTGAACTTTGACCTTTGCCCCGGACTCCTGTCTCCTGACCTGCACCTTGATTTATGCCACTCTTAACAGGGGGACCTCTCTTCTCCTGTGCCTCTTATAATTAGCACTTGAAAGTACATAATGCAAACTAACTATAATCAGTATAATGTATTTTATCACACATTTGAATAATCAGTGTTTGTTAATGGCAAACTTATACACTATGTTTTTGAATGATAATTATTCGATTGAATGTAAATATGTATGTAATTTTGAAAAACCACAAACTCAAAAGTATTAGTTCTTGTTGGGACAGTTTTACATGTTTTTATTTTACATTTGTTGATCAGGTACGAAGATTATTTTTTCAATAGTTTATGTTGTAACTACTAGACTGAGCCACAGTTATTATATCAGAAAGCTATATTTTTGTGTTTATAGTTATTATTATTATTGTACATCGTCTGTGAACGCCACTAAGGCAGAAATAACCACTGTACTCAAAAAACCAAACCAATAAATGAATGTTGAATATTTGTATTGCATTGTAAGAAATGTCATTCTCAGTTTATCACTAGCTCTTATTTACACGGCAGTAGTGGTCGAATGTAATGAAGTACAAGTAGTAAAGTACAGATAAGTCAGTTTTACAGTGAATACTTTTTACTTTTACTTCACTACATTTGAGAGCAGTATCTGTACTTTCTACTCCACTATATTTTTAAACAGGACTGAAAAGTAAAAAGTACTTTTATGATTTGAGGGAGTATTTTGACCATCTTTTAGTAATATTCTGACTTAAGTTTTCGAGTTCAAGCTTCATCTTTGAGCAAAAATAAACAGAATTCAAAAGAAAAATTAAATGGATTTGTATTGCTGTTGCTCAAAATATGTATCGTTTTAAATCAATACCACAACATTTAACACTATACTTTTACATTTTACTCTTAAAGTACACTTTTAAACAGGTACTTAAATACTTTTACTTAAGTGGCTTTTTTTTCATGTGATACTTTTACTTGAGTAACTTTTTACCTCTGTATCTGTACCTTTATTAAAGTAACAGAATGGAGTACTTCAACCACCACAGCACTACAGTAATAGCATGGTATTAACAAGGTATTATTAAGTAGGTAACAACTGGTAATTACTCGTGGAAACAAGACACATCTGTCAGTCAATTTAATTTCAAACTACTATGGTTGATCTTAATCTCAATTGTGACATGTTAGTTCCTCGTCATGGTTACTATGGTTACTATGATTACTGGTTAACTCCATCCAATCATCAACTACTACATTAAAGAAGCAAGAAAGAATGAAACAATGTAAGTCAAAAGCAGTTAAAAGTAAAGCAAGATTTTCCTGTTACATTTAATTTACAGAAACAAGAACTAAACGATATGTATCCGGGTCCTTTCCATCATCAATTATACTTAAATAAGTTTTCTGTGAGGAAATGTAATGCGAGCCCCAATATAAACATTGACATAAATGATTTAACCTCTGTCTTCCACTCCAGCGCGCCTCCATTTTTCTTTTATTTCTTGGACCATTTTTCTTTTCCTTCACGCCCCTTCCTCGCTCTGGCCTTTTCCTGCTCTCTGGCTCTTTTGGAGTGCACTGAAGCATGATGGGATGTTTTAGGGGGTCATGCTACCATGGAGATGCTTAGTCCGATACAGATTAGGGCATCTGAGGTTTTTTTTTTCTTCTCCTTTGCTGAAATGCTTCCAGGTGGTGGGAGAAGAATAAAAAACGGGGCAGAAGAAGAAGAAGCAGGAGCCGTAATGGCCGCCACTGTTATGTTAAAGGAGAGGACTGGGTTGTGTGCAGTGTGAGTGGTGAACAGTTGGCAGAGCAGATGGGAGGGCGTGGGGCTACAGGGTGGGAAGAATGTGATTGTGGTTTTGAAGCATATTTTGTTTCATAATACAGTAACTAAGGAGACGTGTTTGATTGCAGGGCGATGTCATATTCGTGAGACAGACTAGGACTGACAGGTGTGTCTGGGTTCAGTAGAAGTAATAACAGTCACACTATAGGACTGGGGAAAGATGAGGTCGTTGCTGTTGTAGGCAGTTGTAGTAGAAACGATAGTTGTAGACATGGGTATTATAGGTTGGAGGTGAATCAAGAAATGTATAATATTGCAATTGTTGTTCTGAAGTTATGCAAAAGCACCCATAAAAAACAGTTAAAATAGCCGGCAAAAAGAGCAGATTAAAAATAAAAAAAGAAGTTGTAGCTTAAATGTTCACTTTTGTGATCAACCCCAACCAACCAAAACATTTACATGCACTTTTTAGCACATTTCTGACTGAATATTGTCATCAAGATAACAACAGTAATGGTAATGATAATAATAATAATGATAATACAAAATAAATAAATAACTTGACTGTGGGATTATGCCGTTGTAACAGGGCTATATGTCTCTTGTCATAGTCTGGTGTTGCGTTCACTGACAGCTGCGTGCGTCTGTTTACTGCTCTGAGCTAACGAACAGTCTAACCTGACGTCTCATTTACCCTTGGCCTGCAGCCTGCCCCAGCCCTCTGCCCTGTGAGGAAGTGTTCAGGGGTCACCGGCATGGGACCACCTCTCTGTATGTCCACATTACACAAAGCTAAGCAGACAAGTCTCTGTGTTTACTCAGAGCACACACAAGGAGCAGCAGCCAGATCACGCAACTGCACCGATGTTTGAACTGCTGTCGTAACCATGTGAAAGCCATTACTAGGATTGATCAACATGAAAAATACATATCCAAACAAGAGGAATTGTCACTCATAGTGGTATTAGTAGTTGCTGTATTTTGGAAGTATGTAATATCTCATACATGGGTTATGTCTGAGCTAGTGCTGGTGTGACTAATGAGCAAACAGTAGTAGTAGTAGTAGTAGTAGTAACAGTTGTTGTAATTGATAGTAGTAACAAAAGTAGTAGTTTTAGTTAGGCTTGGATACGACTACTAACACTAATACCAGATATTAATCAATACAAAAACTATTATTGCAAATAGATACTCATTTGTACAAGAACGTCACATTCACAGGACAGAAACGAGCCTTTCCTGAACAGATTCAGAGTGACTTTGAACATAACTGTGACTGGGGGACAGGATTGTTTGAGGGGCAAAGTTATGGGCAGTAATAGTAGAGGCATAAACATTAGTGTTAGAACCACTACTATTTTTTTTGTATAATTTGTCAGTAAAAATAGATCAAAATATGATTAGATTAGAGAGTGAGCATGTAGTCACCTGCATGTGTCCTCAGCAAGGACATCTGTTATTCTTTCACTTCAGATAAAATCTGTTGCAGCCAAGACAAATTCCTTTTACTTAACTCTTGCTTGCCACTTATCTCAAACAAAAGGCTTCTAAAAATACATTATGAAGCACTTTTAAAATTACTTGTACTATAATTAAAAATGACTTTGGTTCATGAAGTTTCAAGAATATGTACAAAGTTACAGCACTGTGCATCTCTCCAAGTGCAGAGCTGGGTAATATATCAAAAACTATATTGAAATTCGTGTTTTGGAGATAAAATTAGAATATTTGCTGTATGTAGTATGTACTTTTAGTGTGAAAAATGTATAAATTTACAAAGATAAATCTGCAATGTAATCTTCAAAACATACAGATAAAATTGTATTTTGGTATTTTTGGTATTTAGGTGGTTAATGGTTAATTTTACAGTGATTTGTTCCATACTTGAACCTCCATGAGGGCTTTTACAGGAAATGATCTACTGGATAGCAAAAAAAACCCCATCATCATTATCATCATCATCATCATCATTATTATTGACAATATCGTCCACCCCTACTACAAGGCACTGCTAACACATTCTGTGCAACTTATCCTGTTAGCCAGCTGTAGTTTCTAGTATAAAAAGGAATTAATCGGCTCTTTAGTATGCTCTAGCTTAAGCACACCACCCCATTTCCCTACTTTGCATATTTTTTAAAACTGCCAATGACAGCAAGTGAATGGGTGAGCTCCAGCGGTCACTTTGCAATGGGCACACAGTAGGTATCCCTTAAAAGCCCATTTGCATGTTCCAAACTAAATCTGCTCTCCCGGTCTTCCCTGGGCTCTTTAAAATTCAAATGTCCCGTGCCAAGTTGAGTGTTTGAGTAGGCAAAAAGGAAAAGTCCAAGAACAAAAACAAAAAGAAGGGGTGTGCGGTAGTTGGTGACTGTTTGCCATAGAAGGAAATTCCCAGTGACTTGTGTGGGCGTATTTCAGCACATCGATTTGAATATGCAGCACCCAAACACCTGCATTCTTCAATTATCAGTTGGTCAGAAAAAGTACACACATAGATAGCAAGTACGCAAAATACGCAAAAAGTACACAGTTACTTCTTTATCTGATTAAGGATGTTTTATAATCATACACTTTGAATTTAGTGGAGCAGTTTGACAAAGGCATTTTGAAGCATAAGCAGAGTGTAGGTTTTATCTTGTACACTACTTTAGTACAGATTAGCTTATGTGTAATGTGTACTTCTTGAAAAACATGCATTCTTTCTGATACAGATCTGACCTCTAATTGGCCTGGTTACGTCATCAAATCGCTCCATGTAGACTGAAGTGTTTAGTTATAATGCCATTTTGGATCATTTCAAGCAAAACATTAACATCACTGTGGAGACAAGCAGGTGCTGTACTCTCCCAAAGTTACAAAGCCACACACCTTTGACAATCTCTGGAGAAGCCATGGGGTCAAATTTGGCCGCAGTTAATTGCTGCTACCCAAAAAAAAAAAAAAACAAAAAAAACAAACAAAAAAAAACAAACAAACCAACAAGTAAAACTTCAAATTAAAAAAAAAAAAAAAACACATTCAAAAAGCCCAAAGTGCCACTTCTGGCCCTTGCACAAAGATACCTAGTGGATGAATATTGAACAAAATGAGCCAGAGTGGTAGTGACATAGTGACAAGATGGCTGACCTGTTGAGGTGGAAAACTATGCAAACAAAATCGTCGTTTCAGCAAACCAGCAGTTGGTAAAAATAGTTATTTTTTTTTTTTTAAAAAAAAATCTTTTAGTAATAGCTTGCAGAATGTTTAGAAGTATGTTTTATATTCTTTTTGGATAAATTAGCGAGCCCAATGGGTCAAATTTGACCCTGATCCTAATTTAGGGAATAAAGGGTTAAAATTGAAAAAGTGGGTATTTCAGTGTTCAGTGAACTTATAGCCGTAATTTAATGCAATGTTCACAATTTTCCAAAGAAGAAAAGGGTTCTTGGGTTCTTCAAGGATATTTGCTACCATCACTACTAACCTTGAAGCCTGATCCATTTAAATAAATGACGTTTCAAAATACGAATTAAAAATACAAATAACTACAAACCTCTGTCGTGTATCCCATATTTCCCTCACTTTTGTATGTCCACTTAATGTTCCTTTTCCCTTGTAAATACACACTCTATGTTGTAAATATTGAAAAAATACATATAACTTACCAATTTCTATGTTTCAAAGTAGTAATTCACCCCTCAGTACAAGAGTATTCACAATCTGTTCAAAAATGTACTTCAGTCACTTCCATTCTTAGCAATAGTTTACCAAAGTTACGGATCACTAAATGTCCATATTTACATGTTTTGGAGGTCATCTGTTGTTTTGGCTTTCACATAATGAAAACAGTCACTTGATAAGACACGACGCCATAATGTGGGACGTGTTTACATCAGCACGCTAAATGTCATAAGGTGGGATGACATTAGCTGCTCGTCCATACAGAAGATCAGATTGTTCAGCCATTGCTTTTCCCATATTCCCCAGAGTAAATATTTGACCGTGCATATTAACAATTACATTTCTGACTTAAATCATCCAATAAACCAATGTTATCTTGTGTGGTAGACGAGACATGTGGTGAATGGAGATAGCAGAGTGTTTTGTTTTTGGTGTGCGGTCTGAAGGATGGGAGAAGCCTGGAGCGTGTCTGTTTGCGCTATAACTTATGGGCTGCTGAGGGCCGCTGGAATGTAAAAACAAGATGTTGGGAGGAAAAACACTTAGAAAGACCTGCGAGGTGTCAAAGATCGCTGTAATGCAGTCAGGAAAGGTTAACTCTGCAAAACTAACCCCAAAACGAAATCATAATCCAGTGGTGGAAGAACACTCAATTTTGTTACTTAAGTAAAAGTACAGATAGCAGCAAAAAAAATACTCAAGTAAATGTAAAAGTATCACATGAAAAAATATTTTTGTTTGCTCAGAGGATGAACAAGTTAAACATGTTCAGCCTTTTCAACAGGTCTCAAACAGTAATTAAAAAAGCTTTTCCTGTTCAAAAATGTAGTCGAGTAGAAAGTACCGATATCTGCTCTCAAATGTAGGGAAGTAAAAGGAAAAAGTATCCATTTTACTACTTTTACGTCATTATAATCACGCTTACTTGAACAGCTATAGGCCTATATTTGCTGTTAATCTGTAGACTTGAGTGTGATCATGTTTTAATACACCTCCCTACATACACTACACTACACACTACACTGCATTTAAAAAATGTCAGCCTTCTCTCTGTAACTGCTGCAGTGAGCCTCATCATTGTAGTTTTAAAATTTTCATATTAACATGCTCTACACGCTCTGGTATTTCTATTTCGCTATTGTGTGGGTAAATCAAGATATGAACATTAATAACAGATAAATCAGACTTCTTTCCCCAAGGATGTTCCCACTCGAGTTAGCAACAAGTTTGATTGAGAGCGTTGCTAAGCGCCCGCTCCCTGTTAAACCAGCGGTGTGAGCGGGAAAGGCTGTTACCTTCAACAGCCTCACTCCTGATTGGCTCTTTGGTTGCTATGGTACTCGCAGTCAGAGTTCCAAATATGGAAATCGGCTCCAAATTCGGCCCTGTAACTGCTGGTCTCAAAGAGCTTCATTTGACAGGAGCTGAACACTATGGGTGACGTCACACTCACTTTGTCCACTTCTTTATAAAGTCTATGATTATACTGTATGTAATGAACATTTGGTAGGCTACATCTGGCGAAAAATGTAAAGTTTGATGTTGGATCACTAGCTCTATACAGGGTGACCAGATTTTCAAAATTCTAACTTGTACATCAGTATATAATCTGAGGGACTTCTGTCGGTGCATTTTGCCTTATGGTCATTTTCAAGCGCGGTTTTCTGTGTTTTAGCTAAACAAGTGACAATATATTGGCCCCTTTCCTGTTGGTGGTGATAAGACTGGACAAATAGGGACACCTGTTATGTTTCTTAAAGAAAACTGGGAAAAAATCAATGGTTTGGGATAAATCTACTGGAACAGGGGACACGGGGTTCAAAACTGGGACTATCCCGGGTCAATAAGGACGTCTGGTCACCCTAGCTCTATATTTTTTAAACAAAAAGCTGGCCTCTTCAAGCTCTGAGCTTTACGTAAAATAAATAGACATGAGGAACAGTGTGTTTGTTCTTGAGACTCGTACTGTACATCGTGTTTTTGGAGCTGCAGGGGTAGCAGCAGGTACATGTTTAAGACTATGCTAAAACTTCTAGTTTTGGCTATAATGCATCAGGTCATATTTACTAAAACAAAAAAATCCACAAGTTTGTTAAACTGATACTTTTTTCTTTTATTTTCTGGCTTAAATCCAAAAAACACAAATTTCTGATCTGAAAAACAGACAGAAGGTCCTGGGTAGAGGTCAGATTGTTTGGGTATGGGAAGTATTCGCATTTTGCAGTAATGGCAGTAGCAGAAGCCGCATCTAAGTAGTTTAAGTTAATGTAGTGGTACAATAAGAAAAAGACAGACAGTATCTGACATTATTGTATATGAAATAGTAAGAGTTGTAAGTAGTACCAACTAGAGAAAAACAGATACAAGAGTTGGCCGATATTTCCATTTTTTAGCATATCATCTATCAGCCTTAAATCTCCAGCACAGGTTGATATTTTGTTTGGGCCGTCTAGAGAATATGCATAATAATGCTTAATTTGCACACTTGAATAGGAAGAGGACACTACACAAAATGTGACCACACTGCTCCCTTATCCAGTTTGTAGTTAAAAAGAGTTGTGGATGAGTTTGTAGTAAATTTAAATTGCATAATTTGGTGGGAGTTATCAAAATTGGCCTTGCATATGGGCAAAAAAATATTGGCAGAGTTTATCGGCAGAGCTTCCTCTAGTTTTTAAACGGCCATGAAAAAAGCATATTGGTCGATCCTTAGTAACAACATTGATAGGCTAGTATTAAAGGGAGTTGTATGAAGAAAAAGAAGTGGTAGAAACAGGAGTGAGAAAGAACATAGCATTTTTCAATTAATAATTTCATGTTATTTTAAAAACTAGTATGACAGTTTTATACATAGAATTTCCAGTAGTTTTTTTTTTTTTTTTGTTTTTTTTTTCAAAATTTCCCTCCTGTTGAATATAAAACAGATTAAATATAATCATTTTCATACATGCAGTCCCAGCAGAGTGCATGGTGGGAGCAGAGCACAATAGGGGCCTATCTGTGGATGAATGCTTTCTCTGAGCCTTTGTGTGTCTAAGTATGATGATAGCATGTGCCGATAATTTAATAAGCATGCAGCACATGCAGTATTCCTGTAATTCCTGGTTGTAAATGAGCTGAACAGGTGAGTAATTCATGTCTTTGTACAGACCTGAATCAGTGTAATTGGTAGCTCGGGTGCGAAGAGACTCCATTTCAGTATTTTCTAAAATAAAAATCAGATCTGGGTCATTACATTTACTCTGTTACATCCACTTAATTTTACTTTCAAAATAGTAAAATAGTAATAGTAAAAATAGTATTTTGTATAGATTTCATTATATATGGATGTAAATGTCACATATACTGTAGTTGGTCTTTCATCTTTTAGCTTTTTCTTTTAACTTATTGATTAGTTCATTGATTGACTGAAAAACCTGTAACTGAATAAATGCAAGCTAGATAAGTTAAATGCCATAATGCGGAACATTCCAGGAAAAGCAGTAACACTTCCACGGAAATAAGCAGATGACAGACCCACCAGAAAAGTTATGCAGTGCACGTTAAAATACTGGAGGTGCATTACATTTCTACTTGAGAAGAATTTTGGCTACCTACTACTGAACAAAGTATACCATCCTTGCAGTAGCCCTTAGCCTGGTTAGCTCAGTGAAATGACACTGTCTTTGTTACTAGCTCTATCCTTGGGAGGGAAGTGATGCCTCGTGTCCTGTAATTACAGAGCTCTTCTTCCTGGTCATGGTGACAGATGATGACAGTAGCAGAAAACTTGGTGAAGGAAACCTCCCGCTGGAACAAGGCATCATGAAAAAAAACATCCAAGGCATGAGAGCGTCTGTCTAGACAACAGCTGTCTGGAGCTAGATGTGCACAAAACACTTTTACATCCCCGCTAGCAACATTCACGCACTGCGATACATAAAATATAATAGTTATAATAATAGCATCAATGACTTTCAAAGCGTACAGTGAGCGGCACGTAATAGTTTTTTATAAAGTAAGAAAATGAGTTGTGTCAAGTGAAAGATTGAATGAGTGATACGTACTTGGTTAGGTCCAGAGTAAATCTAATCTAAATCCCCTCTAAATCCCATAGTTAAAGTTAAGGCTCAGGCTACGGTGACAGGAAAAAGTTGAAGATTACAGTTCTGAATTGTTAGAGCAAGTAAAATATTCTATAAAAGAAATGATTATTTTAAAAAAAAGATTTAACAAACCTTATTTCGCCTCTGCAAATTACATATCTCTGTGGTCACTTTTGTGTAATGTTGTCATTTTAAAGTCACATTTCAAACATTAACCATAAAATCTACAAGTGAAATTAAACTATATTGTCTCTGTGCTCTATGCTTCCTCTTCCTTCTATCATTATTTTGCATGGTACTCCCAATCTTGATAGCAAATAAGTTCTACAAAGCTGTTTTAAAGCCTCCTAGAGAATCAGTACAGTGTTGACTTGTTGGTGCACATGAACATTGAACGTTTGACACAAATCAGCCTAATTTAATTTTCTCAAATTCTCCACTGGGATGAATGGGATTCCCGCTTAACCAGAAGTGCCACCACAAAGAAAGTGCGGTTTAGAAGCATTTAGAGGCATAAGGTGAATAGGACACCCGCTCAGAAGCACAGGATAGGATATGTCTTGCGCTAGAAAAGGTCAACTCAGGAACAGCTTAGTTGGAGGACTTTAACTATTGTGCATGTTTTAGCTTAGTGGGGGAAACTCGAGGGCCTGGAGGAAACCCATGAGGATTGGGAGAACATGCAAACGCCGCACAAAAAAATCCCATACTACTATTTGTTTTTTTATTACCAATGCCTAAAGTGGCATGCATTAAACAAAACAATATCAGTAAGTCTACAATAGGTGCAATGTACAAATAAAGCTATTAAGTTATTGTGCCTGAGTACTGTTTTACATTGCCTTTTTATTGCAGCATAAATCAAAGAGACATATCTAAATTTGACAAATAATTAGTGAGCGCTTGAGTGAACACAAAAACAGGTGGGACAAATGACTGTAAGGATGGCCCCCAGATAACATTATACCATCATTATTAACTCTATCCTGACAAACAGTATCAAAGTATGTGAACACAGTTTTAGACATTTGCTCCTCTTGTATTCGATGTGTTGAAGCTGGTAGATTGTGTTTCAGGTGAGTGCTCTCTGCCTCAGTGATCATGGCTTTGTTTATTTAACAATGAGGCTCAACCAAGTGTGACGTGCTACAGAAGACCTGTCACAACCTAACATGACAGCAAAAGATACAGTGTTCAGCTGACATTTAAACACTTCTGGCCACAACTCTGTCTGCATTTTCCTGTTATGCCATAGCCCCAGGTTAATCAGAGATAAAACTAAAATTACACAAAATTGCATTTAATGTTTGAACATGAAATGATGAGGTGCATAGTTTCTCATAGCTTTGTATAGCATGCTGCTGCCTGTACATTACTATTGTCACAATACTACTATTTCCATACTGCAGAAATCCTCAGTACTTGATACCATTTTCAATAGCACTATCACAATAAAAACACAGTTTTACCCAATTCAACATGAAATTCATTTCATTTTCATTTATTTCTATAAACCAAAATCACAACAGCACTCGCCGTTCAGGGCTTCTACAAACTGTGGGTTTAACTAACAGACAGTCAGAAGATCTTTGCAAATCCAGAATGATACCGCTCTGTATTTTCATACAGATTGATATCGGTCCCCACATGCTCTGTTGCATCTCAAACCTGCTTATACCTAATCATTCAATCAGAATCTTTTTTTTTTTGTCAGTGATGCATGTGAAACAAAGAGCTCACCAATGATTTACAAATAAAATCTAATTTATCTCACATCAGATTAACACAGTTTAGTGCTTCGATCATTGATTCTGCAGAAATCTGTGATGTTTTTCAGCCTCTTGTGATACTTTTTCCTTTTCATTTTTTCCGATACAGAGGGACCGCGCATGTCCCCGACCGGCTAATCCACCTGTCAGTCACGGCCATTTAAAAACAGGGACATTCACCGGTGACCAGACTCACATCTTTGTACAGTACCGAAGAAGTGTGTATTCTGGATTCTAGGCAAATCAAATATAAAAATATGGGTAGTTTCTTTAATTTTTTTGAATATTCTGACACAGATCAAGGCCATACAAAACTATTGAGGAAAAATCCAAATTTGTCCCATCATGCATCATTTCAATACAGTATTATACACACCTGGATATTCATTTTTATTTTTAGTGGGTTATGTAATGTTGATTGAATGCATGTGTATGTTTTTATTGAGGATACCACAATAACAGCAGGTTAGGTATAAAATGGTCATTGTATTGGAGGGATTACAGGTCACAATGCAGGGCTTTATCAGACGGCTTGGGCTCCTGTAACAAGACACACCCCACCTCAGTTAGACCTTTAGTGACCTGCTCGGAGCGTGACAATAACAACCGATCTGCAGTTTATTCTTATGAGCAGAGGGCATGTCATTTTCTGTATATTTTTACATAAATAGGGAATAAATATGTAAATCTTTAACTGTTTGTATAGTAGTAGTAGCAGTTGTGGTTGTAATACGTGTACTAGTAGAAGTTGCAAAGAAAGGAGCACCAGTAGTTGATCTAACAGTAGAAACACCAACGGTAATATACTTGTAACAAATACGCCAAAAAGCTTATTCAAAGGTTAAATGTCACTCAAGAGAATAGTTAGCTGTGTACTTTTATTGGTTTTCAGTACTTTTTCCAGCCCAATGGTGAACACACTTCCAATAGTAGTAAGGCGATTTGATCTTAGCTGAACCCAAACCAGGTTTCAAACAGAACGCTTTATTTTCTGACAGGGATCCCTCTCAGGAGAACAACATGGAAAAGACATTAATACAAGCTGTCCACGTTGCACAACATACTTCTCTGTCCCCTTTTTTTCTTATAAAACTCCAGCCTATAACTGCATTCATTGTGTTGCTTTAGAGCACAGATACCTCCTACACGAGTCTTTGTGCAGGAGAGGTGTTCATGATTGGATTGTTTGATTTTGCTTCCTTTTATAAGAGTTTCTCAGCAGGATCGGGTGTCAGTGCCCAGGCGAGCCCCAACAGAGGAGAGGAGAGGCTGCAGATCAGATGTTTGTTAGCAGGATGTAGGCGGAGCTTCAGGTTCATCACTCATCACACATCACATCTCAAATGGCTAACGCTCTTTAGCTCTATGTCCCATAAAGAATTCTTGCACACATCATGCACTGGATATCTGGTGGTGCTTCTACCGCAGCACCGCCAGTGTGAATGTGTGTTAATATGACAAAGAATAGAAGCCACAATAGCAGAGTGAACGGATTGTGGGATAAATCTCCAGTTCTCTTCAAATGGTCTGACGCCTTTCATTCCTAATACATTTGAGAGTGAGTCGGTTATGCCCTTAAAGAACAGTAGTGTTGTCATGTCAAAAAAATTCTCAGTTTTGATACTAAACATATCATAATCACAGTGATTTTTCAGACCATAGAATGTAATTAATAATAATATAATATTATTACGTGATCTTATACTAGTCCTGATATAGATTAAGACCTTTCTCAAACTATTCATAGAAGCCAGTTTCTCTACAATTTTTGTATTTGTGATTTTCAGTATCAATTGTTTCCTATCAATTCATATCTGGGTATTGGAAAGGAAACTGTGGGTAAAAAAAAAAAAGTTATACTTTTATTGTGGTTGTTGTGATATTATTCTGATAAATAACATTCCTATACCTATTCTTGAGGATATACATAGAAAAAGAGAAATGTTATAAAGGTGTTAGTTTTTTCTTTTAGGATATTGAGATGTATGCAGTGGGCCATAGCACTGGACAGAGCAGAGACAGTCATGTAACCACAGCGGGTTTACACTTATTACCATTATATTTGAAGGTGCCCCCCGTGACTCCAAGCTGTTCCCTTACACTCACTTTTATGTCTGGGCTGACAAAGACACTTTCTGCTTGAATAATATCACTGTGAATCGTCTCCGCTCTGGGAGAAGACTTACTCCATCTTATCCCACCACATCACAGTGTGAACACAGCGCTGCATCTTAAATGGAGACACTTCTAGTGTGGGATAGTGTTTTGGTTAGCTTGTGGCTATGGCGTATTTGGATCCACATGCAGCCAACCCTACGTTAAGCCTAAAAACGTAAGTTCAGTTTTGCTTTGGATTTACAGTGTGGGGCAGCTGGTTCTTATTGTGGGCACTGTGGTGGGCAGTTAGTGTTGGAAAAGTACACAAGTAAAATAAAATCAACATACTGCAGACAAAACATATAGTAAATGCTGTTATGTAATGAAAAAATCAGAAAGCCACAGTATGTAACTTTTTACCCAAAAAATAAACTAAAACAAAAGCGTTGCAGTTGTTTTAATTGCACCAAAAAACTTTCTTAAAATCATGTGTCCTTACTCAGAGTGAGCTTGCATCTCCACAAACTTGACTCTTATTTGGTTTGAAGGAGGGCCCCGTCCTGCTTCTTTCCATGGAAATGTTGTTCCTTTGGCTATCTTTCACAGTAAGGCGTAAAAGTCTATGGAGAATGTTCTAAATGATAGTTTTCACTGTCTATTTTCATACAGGTGACATGGCACCTCCACAAAGATACATACTTAAGTAAAAGTATGTCTTTGCAGCAAAAAATATGTTGTCTCAAAGTATTTTTGACCAGTAAGAAACTCATAATTAAATAAAAGCAAGATAGAGAAGTTAATGCCATACAGTGGAACATTCTAGGCAAAGCAATAACATGAGATAAGGAAGTGAAGTCCCCTCCATGAGAAAAGTTACATAGTACACCTTTAGTGTACATTGACTCTAGTGGATGTGCTTATCTAAATGTCTCGTAAATGTACGCAGGAGTATGTGTGCGTCAGTCTCTCTTGTGTGTTTCTGAGCCTTGTAACTCCTCTGCTCTGTTTACACTGGGTTTGTGCTGCAGAGGGATGCCTCCCACTGTCACCTGATATCCATGGAAAATGGATAAGACCACTGGCTCATTTCGACAGAGCTCCCCTCCAGAGAGCCCGCTCCATTTATGGTCTTTTCGGAATATACTATATATGCAATGTATAAGGAATAGTGGAACAGTCCTCTGGAGGTTGTTAACAAAAAATTATGTGCTAAATAGATAAAAAATACAAGTAATTTCAAAGCTGCGCTGCTGCTATGGGGTAGACAGACAGAACACATTCATATTGAACCACTGCAGCCCCACTACATCTGTTCACATCCCAGGTCTCCCACATAAGTACTGTAGAACCAAACCTGCTTTAGCTCCAAGATCAGATGAGATAGGGCAGGGGTGTCAAACACATTTTCACCGATCAGGATCATCAGGAAAATGGCTGCCCTCAAAGGGTCAGATGCAAAATAAATCTAACTGCTTTTTTACCTTGTTAATGAACTGTTTCTGTATTTATTACTTATTCAAGTTAGAAATATTGGCTATGCATTTGCCTAGATGTAAAAATATGGCTATATTACATTTTAAGACCATCACACCTTTTAATTTACCCTGTCGAGGGCCACATGAAATTATGTGGAGGGCCACATTTGGCCCACGGGCCTTGAGTTTGACACATGTGAGATAGGGCCTTCTCCAGGAACACCAGAGAACATTTACACTGGACCAGAAAGTACGACATCATCACCTAATGACTGTACCAACGTGTAGTCATAGTAAAAGTTGTATAGGGCTGCAATTAACAGTTATTACAGTAGTTGAATATAGTCAGCAAATATTTTTTCAATTACTCGATTAGTCAAACGATTAATTCTACTCAACATTGAGATTTTGAAATACATTTGAACCGGATAAAGATTGAAAAATGGTGACTGAAAACTTCTAGAATACTTACAAATAAAGAGAAGTTGTATCTGGGAAATCTATAACTGCTTATATTTTTGGACATTTTGATTTAACAATGCAGCCGATAGCAACATATCACATAACATTAAAACGTATTTCTTAATTGTGTATAGAGGCTGACAACATTAAGTGATCATATGCGCTCGCTGTGCAGAAGAGATAGCGAGGGGCCCGCATTGAGTGACACACATGTGCTCTGTGTTTTCTCACTGGACCAGAGAAGATGCACCTCAAATGATCCATGCAAAACCAAGGCGGTCCCATGTGATCTGTGAGAGCAGGCTGCAGCCAAATGGACACTAAGGGCTCTATTCTCCTCTCGGTGCAGATATGCAGACAAGATGGACGATATTAGACATTTAAGAATAAAAATGACATCAATGAACATACATGGGGAAAAAAAGGATTAAATGTTTATTCAAGTCAATACCTCAAAATGTTATTACTCAAGAGGAAAAACAAAGAAAATAAAAATGGTTTTAAAAGTACTGAGGGAAAAGCTAACATAAAATATTACTTATAATACTACAAATGCTAAAATTACAACTACTACGACTAGTATTATTATGAAGTTTTCTCTAGCTGCACTCTCCAACTGCTGCCCTGTGACCAGCAGCACAAGGGCCTCCCCTTGTGTCAAAAAGTGCACAACACAGACTCACCAATGTGAAAGAAAGATTTAAGAGCAGTTTAACCATAGTAGCTTTATATAGTGTTTTGTGACTTTAGGAGTTCAGTGTTTCTCAAACTACAGTAAATTTACATGGGCTATTTTTGATAGTTCTAGTATTAGTTTATTTTGGGGTTATTTTTATCCATATGTATGTCCTTTTTGAGATAGTTCATTTTAGTTACAGTTTAATGACCTAGAGCAGGGGTCTCCAACCATCAACTCCAGTGAGCTACCTTTACAAAACTAAAAATCCAGAGGTTGTTATAAGAGCCACAGACGGGAGAGAATTAGATGTCTATACAAAATAAGGCATCAAAATTATACATTTAGAATGGTAATAGGCATGTAATTCATCACATGTGAGCTACTCAGCACAATACGTATAATTCAGAATTCTCTTGGTGAGCTACTTGGAAGGGGGTGGAAAGTTACTGTTAGCTCCTGAGCTACAGGTTGGAGACCCCTGACCTAGAACATATCTCCAGGCAGGTACAAAGTGAAGCACAATGTAATCCAGAATGCCACTAACATAATAAAATACAATAAACTACTGATAATAAATCACTGCTTCACTTTTGCTTTTGAAACGTGATTTGGGGCGACAGTAGCTCAGTAGGTTGAGTGTTTGTCCACTGATCCGAAGGTTGGCGGTTCAAATCCCGCTCTCTACATAAACATCATTGGTTGAGTGGTTAGATCCACTGACTTGAAGGTTGGCGGTGCAATTCCAGCCCTCACAGATGAATGCTGTTGTTGTGTCCTTGGGCACTTAATCCACCTCGCCCCCAGTGTCTGCGTACACTGGTGTATGAATGTGCGTGTGAAAGTGTGGAGTGAATGAATAATGACTATAGTGTAGCGCTTTGAGAGGCTTTGACAAGCCTGTAAAGCGCAGTACAAGTGTAAGTTAAAAAAATCCCAAAACAATTACGTCATGTAGGATATATGACGTATGGCATTGCGACATGACACTTCCTGTAGTTGCTTCCTCAGGCGTGTCAGTTCGCAAAACGTCTGTTCTGCAGTGAAAATGCCTGTAAGCCTGTATCTTTTGTTTATTTTCTTCCCAAGAGTGGTTGCTGTGACTATGGAAGATATAGAAGGTATGTAAGGTCACACATTCATTGACTTTTGTGCATAGTCTAGGGTTGTAGCTTCGAGTGGCATGCAACTCGCCTTTAACTGCGCAATTTCAATTTTCTAAAAGTTTAAGCTGTTAAACTTTATTTGTTACAGAGTGCAGTATAACAAATCTTACATGCAAAAACATTCAAAATGGCTTTGCTGGATTCAACTTTCCTCTTGAACCAGGAAACAAAAGCAAACCTGTGATTGAGACAGAAATAAATCAAAATGGGGTATGTCTGTTTAGTTTTCTGTTATTGTTCTATATATATTTCAATTATTTCATGATTGCTTTGTAATCAATAGACTCCGATTGCCACTTTGAAAGATGGAAAATGTGACTACTCAGCTGAAGTTACAAACTGTGATAACAAGTCCATAACAACACGTACATGCGGAAGTATCCATGTGAAATACATATACGAGGAGGAGGTAAAGAACACAATAGTACTCTGCAAATACAGACAACTAAACAATCTTCAAATGATTTACTTTATTTATATTTAGGGAGGCAAAATCTCTGAGAGTTGCCACATTTACAGCATGACAGGTGAGACAGTATATTGTCCACCTGTATTAATAATAGAACTACATTTTGGTCATTAATCCTGTCTCTATTTAGGTTCAGATGATTCCACTGGTTTTGATGGGATCAGCTCTGGTGGTGAGTGAATCTGCTAAAACATTTTATATAGTTTTGACTGACACTGACAAATTCAAGTCATAATAATATATTTTTCTTCACTGTAGTCATCATTTCAGCCATCGTCTTGGTAGTTTTAGCAGTTCCGACAATTTTGGGCCTTATCAAATGCAGAAAAAAGTAAGCGTCGTTATTTACTTTCACTTTGATCCTTGATCCTGAAGACATGTGGTTTACAGGAAATGGGAGTGGTGTTTCTTATGTATTGTTTTCTGTTATTGTGACTCATCTCATCAGGACTACTACTGATGCAGCTGCGCGTTCGGGGAATTCTGATTCTGAAAGGTGAGAAAAACTGCTACAGTAAGCTATTATTGAGGAATTACAGTTACATTAATTGCATAAACCACCCTGTATAAGCGTGGTACATAGTTTGATCCCTGCTTCATATGATTTGAACAAAAGAAAACAAAAAAAATATATATGTATATATTAATAACATACAGCCAGTACTAGACATTTTACACTCCTTGAGAATGTGTGATGGCTACTAATAGGTAACCAAACTGTAGTGTTTACTCATTTATTTGCATGACTTTTCTCTGTAATAGTTATGGTAATTGTCGTGGGGGTTGCAGCAGTAGGAGGTATAGCATCAGTAGCAGTTATTTTTGTTAGTCAGCTTGCCCTTTTGATTTCTTTAATAAATGAACAAACAAAGTACAATGAATATTTAGGAGAATATTTAAATACTAAACAACTTCAATGTATTTATCTTTCTTAACAGTACTGAGGAAAACAATCGCAACTACCGAGAAGAACAACAACAACAACAACAGTTACTGAATGGGGAAAGGTTTGGCTGCTACTTTTGTCATAATTAAGTCACAAGATTTATTTTTTTTTAATGAAAGAAAAACTGCGACATGCGTATGTGACCTGTAATTGGCGTCTAATGGTGGGGCAAGACATGTCTTAATAAATATAGAACCTGATGAGACCATTTTAAAGCTTTAGACAGGTTTACAATGAGATTTGAGGTTTTGTGATAAAGGTCTGTCATTTTTTTAATTTCAGGGATGATGTCAATTTGAACTTCATACGAGAGGACCAGAACGGGTATGTATTTGGTTGTTCTAGTATGCATTATTGTGTCTTCCTTTATAGGAACTAAAATGTATCATATTTTTCTAGAAACATGGGCCACGACCCAGGCGGTGGAAAGGCAGACACAACACTACATAGGTAATTTTTGCACACTAACACAGTAGATACAAAACTATATGAGTTTGATTTCAACAACTTCTCACTGAAACTGTATTTGTTTTGTGGATTGGTTACCATTAACACTGGATTTTCCACCATCTATTTGTGATTATATGCTAGTGATTCAGTTAACAACAAATTTATGAAATTGTATAGTACATGTCCAGACAATCTCTGTGTTTTTTCAGCAATGGGACTGTCAAATATTGTGCTGTACTGATTCTTGATGAAACCAACTGTAACGTGGACAACAGTCGCCTTTCGTCTTGCAGGTAAAACATGTTAAAAATTTTTCTCTCTCTAAACTATAGGACTGGGAAATATGACATAACATTTCTATACTGATATGAAAGAGAAATTAGCTATAACTACATAATAATGAAAAACTGATTGTAGACAAAATGCTTGAAAATTGTGGTCTTTACCTTATTATTAGGGCCTGAGCACGAATGCGTGAGTCCACCTATTGTAATTGTACAATTTTGGGGTTAAATGGCAAAAATTAAGCAGTAAACAATAATATATAGACCATTGAGTGGTATTGAAAATTAGAGTTCATTGAGCTCTAATTTTGAATGAAGATCCCGAGAAAAAATATTGAAAGACGCCTCAGTCGCACCACCTCAAAAATGGATTTACATCACACCAATGGGAGCCTGGCCCAAGAAAATGTCATCATAGACAAATGAAACTTAGCATCAAAAATAGGTCACCTTAGGACATGTAAAAAATGATATTATGGCCCCGCCCTAAACCCTACAGGAAGTGAGCCATATTGGATCAAACCTGAGATTGACAAAATCACTTACCATAATCTTTTGACATCTCCTCCAATTTTTCAACAAAATGTCAAATTTTTGAAAAAAAAAAAAAAAAAAAATCACAAACATTGTTGGATTTGAATGGACCCAATGAAGCGCTCGTGCACATGTCTGAGCTGAACATAATGTAAATTAGGGCTCTATCTTTTAAGATGGCTCTATAGTGCCCTCCCTTTCAAATTTGATTTAAAGGAATTAATGAAAGCCAATCTATTTGTTGTGGATTAATGAAAGAATTTACAGAAAAGATCTTCATAACAAGGAACAATGTGACAAAGTCCCATCATTCTAAAGTTTATCATTTAAGCATAAAAAATTGAAGAAAAAATAATAACATATCTATACAAAAAGAGAAAAGTACTCAAAACGGTGTCAATAAACAGGAAGCAAAAATCATGAATATCACAACATTAGCTTTTATATCACTCCCAAAGCAACGATATATGATGAGCGATATGACAGGGCCCAACCATAATCTGCACACAAATAACACCAAAACTGGGACTAAACCAGGACTACAACAGGACTAAATCAGGAGCAAATCAGGACTGCACTAGGAAGCAAACTATGAACACAGACTAAGTTTACAGCTTTTATAGACTAAGAAAAAGAAAGAAAGAAAAATCTTTCACTGGGGAGTCTGCCAGCTTACTGCTTCATTCCACCTGTTGCTGTGGTTTTGGACAGCTGTCATGGGTAGTATCTCCGTCCTCGGCATGTATTGAAAAGTTTGTGTAGAAACCAAAAACTCTTTTTCATTTCTGTTTGTCTCTGTTTCCAGATCTGCTCAAACGGAGGCATTTGACGAGACAGCCGGAGACAAAGGCCAAGAGCTGGTGGACAGCGAAGGCCCAGACAACAAGAGCAATGACCCACCTGTAAGTACAAAACTCCTTATAAATATATGTAAACATTTATCTTAAAATGTACAATGTCAGTTCTGATTGTTCCTCTTTTTTTTTTTTTTTTGCTTTTATTTTATTTATTTTTTTTGCAACAGGATGGGGAAAAAGACGCTCACCGTGAAGCACGCATTAAGTTAAATACACATAGTTAAATGATGATGATGATGATGATGATGATGACGATAATAATAATAATATACATACCTCTCACAAAGTGGTACATTTTCAGGCTATATATATAAATATAAATATAAATAAAATATAATTTTACAGTTAATAATGTGCTTTTTATTAAAATTGGCCCACTGGGTGCACCAGACGGCCAGAAACTGTACCACTGCTGGGAATATTATAGTAATAAAGGAGATACATATAATACATATGTATAGGGTTTATATATGTATATGGGTCCACTGTAGTTGTGTTTCCACGACTGTACACATTGAATTTTGGGGATTTCTGCATTTGAACTTCTTAAGCATGTTGCAATTTCAATACAAATGCTGCTTTGGGCATTTCGAAACTGGGGCATCCACAAACTGTATACTAACTACAGTATGACACAATGAGTACAATGCATGGAAACGCAATTATGGTTGATATTCTACAGTTATTATATACAGTACTGCAAATGGGTTATATTCTGTGTAAAAATATAGACCCATTTATAAAGTGAAAGAAATGATAGTAGCCTATATGGATATGACATCACACTGGTCTTATGGCATGGTGAATGTATTTGTTAAGTTATCTTGGATTCTGTAACATACCCATCACACTGGACCAATGCTACTTGTTCTCTTTTGTACTGTGTAATACTTGACATCTTATTTGCTGTATATAACAATGTTACCACTAGGGGGCAGAGAATATTCTTCTATTCTTCTATTTTTGATTTAATATGATTGTGTGAAACAAACGCTCTGCTTTTATCACACTTAAGCTTAAATATTTAGTTTATACATTTAAACAGGATAAAAGCTGATTCGTTTATTTCTTATTTTTGCATTTGTACATGTTAAATACAAATTTCCCATGTAATCATACCATTACAAATCATAGTGTAAAGATACTGCTGTTGTTTAATCAAATAAAACGCTGTATCCTGTGTGTCTGCTACTGCTTTATTCACTGTGTTGTGTACGTATTGGTACTAGTAATGTGCCTTTACGGTTGTATTGTGTACTTATTGGTACTAGTAATGTGCCTGTACAGTTGTACTGCGTGTTTCCGTCCGGACTGGCCGGGACGCACTGCTCGTTTTGTCGGTGCTGATTCTATTTCGGGCCCTGTGATGTGCAGTGACCTTGAAAAGCCCCTCTTTTACCTCTGAGATGGGCTGAGAGCCGTGAGAGCGCGTGTCAGGGGTGAGGAGGAGCTGCTGCTGTCTGGAGGGCCATGGTGTTACTGCGGTGCCAACGAGGAGCGAGCTGACCCGGGTCAGGCCGGACACTTTCCCGCTCAGGGAGAGTCACGCGGGCACTGTGCCTCGAGGGGCGGGGCTACAGCTGGAGCGCGTGAACATAGACCTGGTCCTCCAGTGTTTGTCACAGGGTTTTCCTCAACATTTAGCCGTGATGCTTGTGCTCAGTATTACATATACAGTACTGTACAGTCTTATAGGCTGTAGGCAGACACAGATACAACTGAACTGCTGCATTTACCAGTATCATGTCAGGCTTAGTCTGTCTCAGTGTGAGGTCACATCTGGGGCCAAATACAGTTTAAACACACTCCTCAATGTCTGGTTTGGTGAGGCAGTTGTATCTTCTTCTTTGTTACATTCATCCTCATCTCTCTCATGTTGCACAGGTTCCTCTTCAGTGAGCGCCTTAGGCATAAGGTGAATAATTATTGACCACAGATGAAATCATTCTTCCAACATATTTGTAGTTCTTTGACCCAGAACCTTAACATGGACACTGACTGTTTGCAGTAATTGTCAGGAAGGTCATCCGCACATTGAAATCCTTTTGTCCGCCCAGTGTCACATGTGCAATAAAAGTAGCCTACAACATGGGAAAACTGCAGTTATGCTGTAATTAGCTACTAATGCGACGCTCTGATGCCCCTCATATGAGCCAATTAGTCTCCTGTACGACTTCACTGTGACTGTGGCATTGTGGGAAATGAAGTGACGGCTCACACAGGAGTTGGCGTGGAGCTAAATGTGTCTAATATCCAGGAGGACATTTTGGTGTTTATTCCCTCTGTGATCTCCTGCTCATTGGCCTTCTTATGGTGACTCCACAGTACATAAACACAGCAGCGTGACACTTACTACTCAGGATGAAGTTGTTATTAAAAGATTACATCAGGGATCACACTCGCAGTATGATTAATTAACCTTGACTGATGCTTTGGAGAAACAGGACAACACATACACTTACTGTAGATGGGTTTCTTGAGAGCTGGCCTTCTAATACAGACTCTGGTCACTGTAGTGAGACAAAGCCCCCTGTTGGCTAGATTAGCATGAGGCTGCTCATCCCTCTGGTGTGGATCGCTCAGACTAATGCCTGGGCCAAACACTGACACTGTTGCAGCCTGCTGGATTGGCTTTGTGATGGTCAGTTTGGTTGGCTGAGGGCAAACTACAGATTGTGGGGAACAAGCAAGGAAAGGATGTGAAGATACACAAATTATTATTAGTTTAAAGGGCCCTATACTATGTTTTTTTCTGATCTATGTTATAATGTTGTTTCCTCATCAAAAACATACTTGGAGTTGTGTTGTGTTTCATTCACATATGCCAGACAAACCCTGCATATTTAGGCGAAGTTCTTCTCTCAAACATCCAAGAAAATGTTCCACTGTGTTTTTAAACTCCATACACCTTCACTACAATCATTTGGATAACTGCAGCCCTGGAATTGCCGAACTCTACTGAACGAAGTAGCTAGTAACTGTTAACTTGAAAACTACTGCTTCTTGACATCACAAGGTGGAACAGAACACTGAGCTTTGGAGATGTAGACAAACTAATAATAAAGGATTACTGGCACATGTGTGAAACTAAACACAACTCCAGGTATGTTATTGAAGAGGTAACATGACTCATAACAATCAGAAGAATCCATTTCGTGTAATATCTTTCTATATATCTTTCACTATAGAGCCTCAGTATGATTCAAAGTTCTGAAAGTTTTCTTTATTGATGCTAAAGGCCAGTGCTTCCCATTCTTTTTTGGCTTGTGTATTCCCAAAGCCCTGTGTCACGCTCTTGAATGAGCATAACAGAGGCTTTTTTTTCTTCTTTTTTAGTATTACAGCCAATGACAACTATTCTACTTACTTGTTTTAATTATATTTATGTCAAAATGATCCTACAGAAACATTATTTAGCATGTACAAAGTATTACTAACAACATTGTAGATCAAATACTATTCATTTCCATCATTCTTTTAAATCTAATCATTCCAAAGTACAAGTGTTCGTGTACCCCCAGGGATCTCCGTAACCCCTGGTTGGGAAACACTGCTATAGGCTACAATAAAAAAGACACAAAAATCACCAGTGCAGTGCATTTGTGGCAGCCATTTTGTGCCTCCAAAGAATTGCAGATGGAATTATCCAGTGATTGCAACATTTTAGAAATTCAGAATCAACGAAAACTTTAATAGGATGTAGTTTTCACTTAAGTCTGACAGCCACAGGGATCCACCAATATACTGTACACACCACCAATTTGTGAAATAAATATGAGGTACTTTAGGTTATGTTGATCTCGGACGTAGGATTTATGTCTTGCTTTGATTATGAGCAGTTAGCAGTTAGTGGTAGTTTCCAGTCAAAGCCCAGGTTCCCAGAAGCCACAGCAAATATCTGCATATGTTTTAGGTTCAAAGGGGGGCTGACTCAGGACCTAACCCTCTGTTCAGTCCCCTGCCTCCCACCACAAGCCCCCTTCCTCCCCATGAATAAAACATAACTGCCCAAGTGCTTAAGGAAATCTTTTCATTTCCATTTTGAAATATGAGGTGCATACACTGATGTGCATCTACTATGGTAATCACTGTTATTACACATGTATTAATTTAGCACTCACACAGGATAACACCCCAAGCAATTGCCATGTACACATTTTATATAGATTTTATTAATCTGTGCAGATATTAAGTCTACTGTGATATCAAGTCACGCAAACTCTAACAGACAAGATAACAAAAGAGGACCTTTATTTGTCCCATGATGGGGAAACTCCATATTGCAACACACATGGAAATATACTTACATTTAACACTGTGCAAGATACATTTCCACTTGGTCCAGGCAGCTTGAAAAATACCCTTCAAATTAAGAAATCCCCCACTTTTTTTTTTTTTTTTTTTTAAACTGGAAATAAGTATAAGAATGTTATTTTAATAAACTATAGCATGGCATTACACATTCATTGTTATGAATAGGTGCAGTTCAACAAAATACAGCCTTTACAAAAATTGAATCTGAAATATCCTGTTCTTTAATAATTCAAATCTGTTAACAATCTGAACGCAGTATCCTAAAAAAAAATCTGTTTGATTCACCAAAATACTAATAAACTGTGTGATATAATGTATAAACTGTTCTGATTGGCAGATGGCTTCAGTACGGCACATCCAGATCTACATTTGAACAGAGAGTGCTAGCTTTTTTTTAAACTTTATTATTCAGTAGTTTGATCAATATGAAGCAACCTTGTGATAAAATGCAACCGCAATTCTTCCCCATCCATCTTCTTACCCTCTCTGTTGAGATCTCACCATAGACTCACCTCAATGATTTTGTGACATTTCTGAAATTGACGCTGCTGCAGCTCGGTTCCCCGCGGAGCCCATGACCTCTGACCTCTAGCAGCTCTGGGTTCACACAATACCCCCTGTCTCATGCTGATATGATGTAGTCCACACAAATAACTGGTTAAAACAGTCCCGAGTGAGTACCGGGTCAAGTGTGTGCAGACAGACTGAGACCTCTGCTGGGTAAATGATAGACTGCCATGGTTGGGTGAGCCTCGGAGATGACTGAGGGGTTAAAGGTTACAGAAACCACCTGCAAAACACTCCGACATGTCAGACAGTTTGGGCTGTCTCTGTCTTCCCAATGGAGGTCACTCCGTGGGTACTCAAATTTTAGTGCAATTAACGAAAACCCTTGAGCTTTTAAACGTGTTATAATGTTTTTTATTCAATGGATTCATGCATGTTTGAGCTATCCTGCAATTTTTTAAAAAAGACAAAAAATAGGTTATGTAAGGTATAAAAAAAAAAAGTAATAAAAAAATGACAAAATTATAAATAACAACACAACGCACATAGGCTAATAGAAAATCCACTGTTTAAGGTAAAATCCCTCTAGAGGTGGGGCCTGTCATGTTTGCATTTTTCAACAGGAAGTCAAAGGTCCTATTTCAAGATGGTTTTGGAGCTTATCGATGTAGGCCTATGTTAAGTACCAGTAAACAAGCATAACACATCTTAAAGTCATTTTAGCATATCCTGACGCATTGATTTCTCTGGGCTGATCACCTTGTGTTCCTATCAGATATTGATTTAGCTGTTTGTACCAACCATAGAATGTATTTATGAATGGACATAGCTAACCTGCTAGCCACCGCACTTCTGGCTCCATTGACTCTGGCTCTACATGATCCTGTTGCATTTATTTCACTATTGAGTCAGTAAACCAAGATATGAACCTTAATAACAGACAAATTAGGCACCTTCTTTCCCCCACAGGTTTGACTGACACCTTGCTAAAACAGCGGTGTGGGTGGGAAAGGGTGCTCCTTTCAACAGCCTCGCTCCAGATTGGCTCTTCAGTTGCTATTATACTTGCAGTCGGAATTCCTAATATGCAACTTGGCTCTAAATTCACCCCTGTAATTTGACGAGCTTCACCTGACTGGAGCCAAACGCTATGGGTGACTCTTCCACAGTCCACATCTTTATAGAGTCTGTGGCACCAGCTGACAGATGTGATGTTCGTGGGCTTCTAGTGTTGCCAGGAGATACGGGACTAAAGGTGGAGTTGCTATAGCTGATATTCATTCACTTTCTGCTTCCTCTCCTCTGTAAAGTCTGATGACAAAAAAATTATTTCATACAGTTGCAAGACAGGGTCACGGATCTAAACTGCAGCCACAAGAGGTCAGCAAATACACACAGTAAATGTTCAAGAATTCTACCAGAAGACAGCCAACATTTTCTCTTTTAAAGATAAAAAACAATCTGTCCAACCATCTAAACATGCAGCATGGCTTCCTCACAATCAAATCCGAGCATGTTTGCTAACAGAAGCAGGGCGAGAGTGGGCGAGTTCACTGCTGTAAATTGGTACCTACTGCGTTTTTGTAATTAAAGGTTTTGGAGGGGTCTGAATGCTGCTGGAACTCCCACCCAGCTACTCTACAAATCCGTAGCGTGGGCCCTGGACATTTCTAACGTATAATCACGATCATCATTTAACAGTGCAATACTGTACACTGCTGTTTATTGAGATATTAATCCAGGGATAAACAAAGCCTTTGACAAAACAAATTAACACTAACAACACTGCACTAATGGAGTCCACTGAGATTGATATTAAAATTTGTACGAGAAAAAAATAATAGTGACGTGTAATATTTCCCCTCTTGTGGGTTGTTGCTTCCCCAGGGCAGGTCCCGAAAGAACACTATCAGCACATTATGTCAAATGCAGTAGATGGAATAGGAGCAGGCTTAATGGTGATGGCTGTGAAGAGGAGAATGATGATTATGATGAGGGCTCTCTGGTGGGACCATTAACACTTGCAGACCCAAGTGAACTGTTTTATCTTTGAGGAAATAGACTTGTCCTTGGCTGACTGCTCGTAAGCAAGGCACCAGCGGATCACAAATTGACAGAGTTTATTTGCAGGGCTAAAAGTTCAGCAAATGAAAGCCACCATATTTTTGTGCAGGAACAAGCTCCTAGAAAGAATTTCGAAAGGTTAAAAAAAGATGTGTGGTGCTAAAACATCTGTGACCATATAACTATTGCAAATGCTACAAGTCACAAACTAATAGCTTTATATATGCTGCCTCATGTGGCTAGCTACATCTCTCAATATACACTTCTATTACCTCAACACTATGTTTTATTGAATATCACCTATTACATATCACTTCATTTGTTTTACCCAATTTGTTGTGCACAGAGCTTGTAGCATGTCTCCAGCGAATATACCCTAAAAAGTGCAGTAATGTTAAACCTGCATGTACATTTTCAGATGGATGGCTCTGTCGTCTGCTTGTCTCCATGAAGACATAACTGCTTTTCCTGAAATGTTCCACTGTACAACATTAAAGTTAAAAAATGTGGCCCTCAGACCAATTTTTCTTGGCCCATATTACCTTAAACAGTACTTTTTTTACTGTGCATTTCTGAAAATCTACTTTAACAAGCCCATATCAAATATTTAATGTGTCCCACTGAGGATGTAAGCATGAATAAAGGTCTAGTGGTTCAGTCTATCTTGTAATAATAACACAGATTTGAAGTATTCACTGTATTGGTGACCAGTCTATGGCCCTCAATCAGCCCTCAGCTTTGTCTGTATTTTTATATGTGGCCCTTAATGAGAAAAGTTTGGACACCCCTGCTGTAAATGCTCCAAACCAGACTTTATTTGTGGTGGCATTTCTGGCTAAGCAGAAATCATATTCATTTCAATGGAGAATTCAGCTGAAAAATATGATATAAAGTAGACTGCTCTATGTTCATGTGACACTGGACCATTTCTCTCGGAAGCTTTAAAATGGCTCTATAGTCCGTATAAAACTTATTTGCAGTCAAGATTGGCAGCCCCATGGAAAATAATACAACCAGAATGGCAATGGCAGCGCCCACGGCAACTTCCAAGTGAAGGTGAGGTGTGACGTCTTTGTATAGAGACAAGCAGATGACGGGCTGTCCAAAAAAAAGTTGCATAGTGCAGCTTTAACCCTTAGTTTGACATTCTTTAAAAAAATAAGCAGTCCATTCTCATAAATCCTGCTTTTTTGTGTTTAGTCCTTCGTTCTTATTGGCTTCTGGAGTGGAGGCTAAAATGTGTCCTTTACGCTGCTCAGAAGTGGGACACTCTGAGCCAAATGTCACATACAAGTGGCCACATTCACTTTCCCCTCACGTTCTGTCCAAATACTATCACACTTCTTCACCCGGCACAGGTTTTTACGGATGAGACCGCAAAAGAAACAATGCCATGAATAAATCAAAATACATAAACATTCATAACACACATAAAAAGGATAAATAAACCATAACTAATATCTATAAATACAACCCAGAAGTGTTTTAAAGGTCAGGTAGATGTGCTGAGGGGAAATTACTCCAGCCATTGGATTTCATTTTGACGTGTAATTTTTCAAATGGCTTACATCAGGTGGCATATTGGAAATGTGTTTGTCTCAATCATTCAAAGCCTCTTGTCATTTTCACGGTCTGTGCTTCGTGTCTGTCCCGGGGCAGTCTGGTCCCTCCACCCTCCTCACAAAAACCTGGACACCACCATAGATTTGGGAGGGAGGTTTCATTATAGCAGTGGTTCTCAAAGTTTTCACACCAAAGTTTTCACACCAAGTATCCATCCATCCATTTCATCCATTTTCTTCCGCTTATCCGGGGCTGGGATGCGGGGGCAGCAGTCTAAGCAGGGACTCCCAGACTTCCCTCACCCCGTTGTACCACCGAAGAAGCTGGAACACACCAAGTACGACGATAATATCTGGCTTTCCAAGTACCATCATATCTAAACCCAGACTACATCAGGCCTGAATATTGTCTAAGATGCGACTGAACCAGGACTAAAATAAGAATAAACCAGGGAAGCAGTTGTTCTAAATAATTCATAACACCAAAGGAGGACAAAAATAATAAGAGATGTACCTATAAATTAAATAAATACTCAAACCTCAGAGGGCTGCGTATACCACAGTTTCAGAAACACTATTATTGTAAAAACAGGCTTTGGAATTCAGTGAGCCCTTTGAGATTCTATATCAAGAGCAGACATAGGCAGAGGTGGAAAGAAACTGGATAATGAAGATTCATACTGGTGGAGCTAAATCTCCCATTGTAAATAAATACACAGACAAATGGTTGTTTGCTTATGTATATCCTATTTCTTCAGCCGCAACGGACCTCTGTTAAGGGTATACATCTTGCCATCCCTAGTAGCATTTTATACTTTTTGCTCGACATCAATTTTTGAAACTGTAAATGAGAAAAAAAATATTGAACTTAGTGGTTAAGTGGAAATAGAAAAATATGTATATATGAAAAAATACAAATGTGTTTTTTTTAATCTCTTTACCTGTGTTCCCTAACAGCACATTAAACTGAATACTAATTAAAAATACATACAGCTTGGTATATCGTAAATTACAATCCTGTTACATTATAACTTGGACTCATGTTGAAATTAAATTTGCGTAACACCAAAACGTTTGCAGCATAGTAAAATTACATAAGGTATCCATGTTGTAAAAAGTGCATCTGTGTGTGTGCTACAAATACTACAAGCCAGAACCTAATTACCCACAATGCCTCTCTGCACCTCTGAGGCACAGTCTGACATTTGGCTACGTCGCTCTCACTGTTCAAACACCTCCCACCTCCAACTCCCCAGACCCCTCCAGCCAATCATCTCTGGAAAGTTCAAAGGTCAAACACAAAAAAACATGTCAAGTATTATATGACACTGAACTGTCCAAAGTGGTTATCAGGATCTTTATATATGAATTAACTCTAAACCTAGCTTAGACTTCATTTTATGGGGATATGGATGCACTACATGACAAACTGTATTTATCGGTTTAGCAAATTTGATGAGGCCAACAATATGGAGAAATTATGCAATGAAAGATGGGTGTTTTCCTGGTAAATTAATGGTGCACTTTTCTGGTTGAGGGCCAGTCACATGCTTGTTTCCATGGAGATGATATTCCACAGTATGGCATTAAACTTATCCATGAAAAGGATGCCTCCACAGTTAAGTAACTCGGCCCAATCTCCTCCTCCATGTCTCCACTGAGATAGATAGAAGTTTAATGCCATACTGTGAAACATTCCAGGGGAAAGCAATCGTATATAACCAGACAATACAAAGGGATATAGATGAGATCAACCTGAAAAACATTTTTTGTGAACCAGCTACAGTCTAAATGAAATACATAAATAATAAAAATGTTATAGAAAAAGCTTACGTTGTGTCTTTCCTCTTTTTCTTTGTAATATCCCAGTTTCTAACCTGTCCACGCAGTTGGAGCTCTAAAAGCATGCCTTTAGTGACCCAGCCCAACTGCAGCTCTCCAGCAGAAATGTGCTTTATGGAAACTCACTCAATGTCAGAGTGTCAGGCACAAGGGACCAGGAAAGAGACAGTAAAGTACTTCAGTCACAAACTCCAAAACATTTTATTTTTCAGTCTTCGGTTTGTTGCAAATACAAGAATTCATTTCTCAAGTTATGCTGCTTTTGTTGCTTTTGATCCTCTGGTGTGTCTATTTACATGGTAGGAATAAAGTAGATTCTCGTGTGGCTCCTATGTACACGTTATACTGTACCAATAACCAGTGCATCTGTGGCATTTCAGAATTTGGTTTGTCACAACCACACACAGAAACAAGTCCACTTCCAACTGGCTAGGCTGAACACAAAAGTCCTGAGGGTCCGGGAGCATCACACGCTCTCAGCCCCCCCACAGTCAACAAATGGAATACTCTCTTAAAAAAAACAATAGCAATGCAGTCATTTTTAAATGCCTAAAGCAAAGACCAGAGCAGAGCGGAGAGGACAGGCCAGTCTTATGGAGGGTTGTCTTCAACCTCCTCACATTAGAGTCCGTGTTTACCTCCCCTTTTTACATAGTCCCGCCTTCATTATCCATTCACAGCAAAAACATCAAGGCAACTGCACTGAAATGTCCCTCCCTGTACTTAGACCAGAGCCTGTGTCTGATCTTTATAATGAGCACTTCTGATGAGTGGCTGTGTGCACATTTGAGACAGTTCTACTTTCTGTTCTGGCTCAATACAAGATATTTTTGGCAACAATAAAGAGATTTTTGAGTGACATGATTTTGTAGGTTACAACTGTGTACTACACGGCCTCTCTCCACAGCTGACTACTCCTGTCAGATGAACTATGGACGGTAAGAAAAGGAAAGGAGAAAATACAAAATGATAATTTCATCTCTGGAGGCAGGTTTGAAGATAAATTACATAAAAATCTTAACAAATACATATCTGAAGGTAAAAGGGGTAACAGGTACATTCAGATTGCTGGACTTGGCCTTAGGGAACCACAAGAAAGTGGGGCATACAGGAGAGGGGACACCTCTCCAACAGGATGGGGGTCAAAAACGCCCCCTAAAGGTCACCTTTAGGTAAATGAGAGTCAGAGATAAAAGGCATCCAAACATCAGAGAGGCGAGGCAGGAGGCGGGCCCATCGCAGTAGTCCCCAGCTTCCTGTTTGGCCGCAGTCACAGGCTCGTGACCAGCTGCATCTGTCCGTCTCCCTCACTATGGGGGGGCTCTAGAGCAGGGGGTCCTTCCCCGCTCGGCCTCCGGGGGGCCGCCTGATAGAAGGTCTGCATTGGGGCCCCGCGAGAGCCTAGTGCGGGCCGTCCCGAGCTATAGTAGAGCTCCTCAGGGGGCTGTGCGGAGCGTGGCACCACCTCCAGAGGCTCAGGGCTGCTGTCGGGGTAGGGCGAGTCTCGCAGGTTAGTGATGCTGGTGTACAGGGAGTCACGAGCAGGGGAGTCTGCCCCCCTACTGCCACCCTGCCCCGCCCCACTCTGTCCACTGTTCCCACTGTGCCCCAGGCTCTCAGTGAGGTCGGCTGTGTAGCTCTCAGACTCCTCTGCGTCGCTCTGGTAGAGCACAGACTGGGCCTGTTGCAGTAAGAGAGGCTCCTCTAGAGCCTTGTACAGAAGCTCCACGTCCTGTGGGGTGCGCTGGTGCCCCTCTCTGAGGAAGTCCTCATCTTCATCCAGGCTCAAAGACTGTTCCACTGGACCCCGGCCAAGCCCAGCGTGAGGACGGTTCACGTTAGCACATATCCTGTCCCCCTGATCCCCCCCTCCTCCTCCTCTTAGATTGTTGTGCACAAGTTCAGAGATGATCATCTTTTCTAATGCCGCAGCATCGGTCAGGTTTCTCCTGGCTCCCGCTCCCAGAGTCTCCGCTCCACGAGGGTTCAGCAGAGGAGGGCTGTTTCTGTCTGCACTTAAGAAGTCACAGCTGCCCCCCGCCCCAGGCCCTGTGCGCAGGGAGTAGCTGTTGTTGAAGTTACCATTGAGAGGCAGGGTCTCCATCCCACAGGGGTCGCGACCTTTGGACAGCGTGCTCTCTGGACCCAAACACACACAACACACAGACTCATTATTCCACAGCGGGACAGGAGAATATTACATTTTAAATATAAGATGAGGCGCTTACAGCAGAGTGAACTGTGGTGAGCTACACTTACTTGGGTCGCGAAAGGTTCCTGTGCATCAAAGGGAAAGTCATGCAAAACAATTAGAAAGTACAAGCTTAGTAAGGGTCTTAAGTACATAGTAATAGCACATGAACATAATGGATTCAGTTCACAATGTTTCAGAAGATTAAAAACATCAAACTGGTGATCCACCTCACACTCTCACCTGTACAAACATCCACCTGCTGTGACCCACAGCTCTGTCCTGTTTAAGTGAACTGACAGAAAACTTTGTCAAATCTGTTTTATATTTATTTACCGTTGTCAGAGAAATATGTGAATGAATAAATGATTGATTCGCAGATGCAGTCACAGCAGTGTTTTTGCTATCACTTCACCAAACCATATCTCTGTTGAATTACCCTGCACAGAGCAGAGCAGGAGTTCTCTCCCCCAGACAGTGAGGATCATGTCTATTGTTAAAATTTAATGCAGAGTTTGACTTTAATCAACGTTCTTCTTCTGGAGTGCAGTGGGTAATTAGACATTGTAATGAAGCGCGCCCCACACTTCCTCTCCCACTCAGTTCTAAAAACGTCCTGGCTGCCGTGCCTGTGGCTATCAGGCCTGACGTATTGTGCAGAGAGCCTCTAAAATATTAAATACAAATGCAGCCTTAATTCTCCTCCTCATACTTTGTGGCTGCACACTGCTGCTATTTTCATGTGTCATTGCATGTTACACTGTGCCACACAGGCAGCTGTTATGATGTAGGCCCTGCCTCTCAAGAGTTACACTGTGGGCTAGAACACAACTAAGCCGTTTCCAACATTTTTACCCTATTGTTTAATGACACAACAGGCTCGCAGCAAAATTGTAATGAAATGCAAGAAACAAAATTTTCTACAGGGCAACCAAAACAGAAATATTGTTATTTTATTAAACCATGGTCAGCCATTTTAAAAAGAGAACTAATATGTGTTTTGGCTGGAGCACACTCCAGGTTTCACAGAGGCACTGTCATTAAATCAACTTCACTTCCACAAAGAGAGGAAGAAGAAAAGTGTGGCGTTTCCTGGCAGGCGCAGCTGTAGCTAAAGTTCCAATCAATTTGTGCCTGTTTTTACCGAGACTCCGGTTCTGGGCAGATGGCGGCTGATTCTGGCAGTGCTTGGCTCTGTTGTGTTTGGTCTAGTGCGTTCGCCTGACAGCTACATCATTTCACAAAAGACACCGGTACACCAGGCGCACAGGGGACCACAGCTGTGTGAATGTACGCCGTGTCTCCCTCTGACACACACAGAGACATATAGACACACATGAGAGAGAGATATGCAGTGCTAACCGGTGGAGTTGAAGACGCCAGGGGAGGGAGGGGTGAAGCTCTCCGCCAGCAGTGTGTTGTATGGGGATGTACCGGAGCGCGTCTGCAGCACGGGGTTCGTCAGGAGGTGGTTGCCCATAGTCGCTGTGGAAAAGAAAAACAAACCATAAGTGTGAATCAAATATATGCAAATACAGCCTGTGCTCTCAATAGGTGTAGCAAATTCACAGAGTCAATAATAACATCCGCTATCATAAAAATATTTACTGTTTATTCATTCTGGGGTTATTTTTTATTATGTCGTGCCTTTATAGAGTAATGCATTTCACAGTGTAGCCCTGAATGTTTACGCCTGCTGATTGTAACCTTTGAGTAACAAATAAAATGGCAGCCGACAGGTAATGTTTAAAAGCATTGCCATTCATTTTGATTCTCTCCTTTCCCTTTACTCACAACAATGTAGCCAGATGGGGGGCAAAAACTGTAATGCATGCCATTATGTAGTCTTGGGGTGCAGCCATTGAAACACAGTTAATTTCACAGTGGAAATGTGAATGCCAACAACACAAGACAAATATAATTCAAAGAAATGGCACAGTGTTGTGTAATGTCCATGTATGTCGGCAGCCGGAGGCAACTGGAACAGAAATGGCATGAAATTAAAAATAGGACAGCATGACGGAGAGTATTCAGAGGCAACCTTCAGGTCTAGTGTGCGCCGTTCATCACAAAGACATCAGCAAATCTAACAAAAAGCTGAAAAATGCGCTGGCACCCCAATATTTATTTGTCATTTCCACTTGCGGCCCGTCTTTTTTGGCACAATCGTACATCTTCTGGCTCGCTCAACTGTGTCTTCAATTAGCTGTGTTCTCAAGCCAGATTTTTAATTTATCCACAACAGAGATTGCGCAGGGATTTGCAGCGCGTTTTATACCTAATAGGAGTATGTGTACATGAGGCTCTGCAGGGGTTGCATGTAGCTCTGGTTTGATCTAACACAGTGGGGGGTAGCAGGATAAAATACCATGAAAGCATCAGAACAAGGGCCGTGACTAAATGCATAAAATATGAAGCTTTTATGCAAATGTGTGCGAGTCCTTCAAAGTCAGCGCATTGTGTTCAGTTCTATGGCTAGACTCATGTGAAAGCCTAATGAAACTAATGGGAAGAGGTACTCAGACTGTATATGTAAATGTAAATATTTAAAAGTACTCTTTATGTGTTGAACAATGGTATTCTCAATTTAGATCTACATTTACATCTACTACTACTACTACTACCACTTATCGACAGCGGAAAATATCACCAATATCAACTAATACTGACAACAAAATACAAAATTTACATCTAAATTTTAGTTAAATATTAAATTACTATGAACACTACTAGTACTACTGCTGCTACTACTACTGCTACTACCACTGTTACAATTGCTACTACTGCAACAGATAGTCACCGATATTAAATAATACTGACATCAAAATACAAAAATTATATCAAAATTGTTGTTAAATATTAAATTACTATGAATACTACTACTTCTACTACTACTACTACTACTACTACACCACCACTTATCAACAGCAGGAAATAATCACCAATATCAACTAATACTGACAAAATACAAAATTTAGACCAAACTTTTTGTTAAATATTAAATTACTATGAATACTACTACTACTACTGCTACTACTGCTGCTACTACTACTACTACTACCACTGCTACAGCTGCTACTACTGCAACAAATAGTCACCAGTATTAAATAACACTGACAACAAAGTGGCTTCTGAAAAGAAACCATATTTTCCGACTGCACAATAAAAAAGTAGGTTGCCATTTATCCATGACCAGAAAGTAGAGCTAAATCAAAACTTGTTGTACAAAATTATACTACCTGAGCAGCTTGCAGTAGCTTAACAGAACAAAATGTCTGCTTTGAACACTAGGTATGTCTTTAGCATATTTCACTATGTATTATCATAAAATTTTCGTAACTTTTTGACAGAAAATAAGTCCCACAGGGAGAATTGTGAGGAGTTGTTTGCGCGTCTCATCTTATCAAACATATTACTAATGCCAGGAAGAAACTGCAGTTCAAACAGGAGTCAAACGGAAAAATCAAAGTACAATGTGGTAATGATAAAACTGGACTTGAAAGGGGCTTCTTGTAAGATTTAGGTTTTAAACTGGGGCTTCATTAACAACTAATCCATGATGTTGGGCCCCTCTAACCTATGTCTCTCCTCTCTCCCCGACAACAGACAAACGTCTCTCTGTGAAGAAGACGCTCCACGCTGCATTTGTTTGACAGCATAACACTCCTGGTTGCGTGTCTGCTGATTGCTGTATCGTGACGACCCCCCAACTACACTCCCCGACTCTCTCATCCATTCTTATCCCAACACATACAACTCCTCTTCCTCACCCATCTTCATCGCCCCCTGCCTCGCTCCTGTCACTCTCCTCAATTAGAATAATTACCCCCTATTCGCTCGCACGCTAATCAGTTCATTAAAAACAAAATGGATGAAATTAGCATACAGAGTGACGGCTGATTTAGCGACTTGCCTGTGTGTCATCATCAACGGCGAAGCTAACCCTTTTCTCAACCTGCCGCTGTTTTTCACTGCCGAGCCCTGATTGTCTATCTATCCAGAGGTGATCGCACTGTTCAGAAGTGGCATTTTCGCTCGTCTCCAGCTCCCAAATACCAGTGTAGCGGGCTGAGCGGGGGTCAGAGGTGGCTGGTGCCTCATTACTGTACATGGATGAGATTGGTGCAAAAGGGGGTTGAGTTGCCACGGGGCTGTGCAGTGCAATCTCAAGTCTGTGTAGTGGATAGATTGAATGTTTGAAATCAATTTAGGGTAATTATATTATCAATTGCGGTATTAATCTAATGCGCTTTATGTCTATGCAACTGGAGACAAACACAGCTTGAAATGTGAAGAATTAATAATTAATTTCTGTCATATTGCAAATTAAAAGGGTGGCCTCATAGTCGGGATTGTGCAATAGAATTCTTATATGCATTCTTGTGTGTGCTGGTTCAGTTTTACTTCGAGCTTGAACTTAAAACCAAAGCAGTAAGAAATGAAGAACTGTAACAAATGTGGAATATATCTTATGTGTGAGAGCTCTATTGACCTTATCCACAGGCAACTTCCACTATTATCATTACGGTTATCTCAACAACAAATAAGAACACAATTGTGTTTTCATACCACCCAGAGAAAAGATGCTTTGTTGACTTGTGTTGGTGCACATCAACACTTACTATTTAACTTTAACTTATAACTTCAAATGAATTGTTCTTATAATTGTATACAGCGAGTATGTTTGTTGTATGTATAAAGTGTATTGTGTGTATAGTAAGTGTGTTGTGTGTATATTGCAGGGGTGTGGGCAAACTTTTTGACACACGGGCCACAATGGGTTCTAATATTTGACAGAGGGCTAGGATATATATGTATATGTATATATTACATTAGAGATTTGGCCTGTAACATGTTGCAAAGCATGAATATGCAAGGGTCATTGTACAAATTGTTTTCCAAATGCATAAATTAAATGAATAATAAATGTACTAAATTTCAGTTAAATAAACACAGTATAAATACTTTGAACAAGGTTTACCCTTACCTATTTTAATATAATTTGGTCATGTTCAGAGGGCCCAACTAATAAGCTCAACTGGCCGTGTGTTGCCCCCGGGCCGTAGTTTGCCCATGTCTGGTATAGTGAGTGTGTTGTGTGTATAGAGAGTGTGTTGTGTGTATAGTGAGTGTGTTGTGTGTATAGAGTGTATTGTGTGTATACTGAGTGTGTTGTGTGTATAGTGAGTGTGTTGTGTGTATAGAGTGTATTGTGTGTATACTGAGTGTGTTGTGTGTATAGTGAGTGTGTTGTGTGTATAGTGAGTATGTTGTGTGTATAGTGTGTTGTGTGTATAGAGAGTGTGTTGTGTGTATAGAGTGAGTGTGTTGTGTGTAGTAGTGTTGTGTGTTGTGTGTATGTGTGTATTGTGTGTGTGTAGTGAGTGTGTTGTGTGTATAGAGAGTGTGTTGTGTGTATAGAGAGTGTGTTGTGTGTATAGAGAGTGTGTTGTGTGTATAGTGAATGTGTTGTGTGTATAGAGAGTGTGTTGTGTATATAGTGAGTGTGTTGTGTGTATAGAGAGTGTGTTGTGTGTATAGTGAGTGTGTTGTGTGTATAGAGAGTGTGTGTGTGTGTATAGAGAGTGTGTTCTGTGTATAGAGAGTGTGTTGTGTGTATAAAGAGTGTGTTGTGTGTATAAAGAGTGTATTGTGTGTATAGTGTGTGTTGTGTGTATAGAGAGTGTGTTGTGTGTATAGAATGTTGTTGTGTGTATAAAGAGTGTGTTGTGTGTATAGTGTGTGTTGTGTGTATAGTGAGTATATTGTGTGTATAGTGAGTATATTGTGTGTATAGTGAGTATATTGTGTGTATAGTGAGTATATTGTGTGTATAGTGAGTGTATGGCGTGTATAGTGAGTATATTGTGTGTGCAGTAAGTGTGCTGCTGTGTTACATTTGCCCTTATGTGATTGTTGCTGTTCTTTTCCCTGTCCTTTTAATTTTTTAAAAGTTCCTTAATATGTGCTGTCCCTTTACAAATAAATAAAACAAGAAATAGGACATTTTGCACACATGAATCTACTTTATATAGTATTTTAGCGGAATGACTTTTTTCTTTTCTTTTCTAGTTCTCCATTTAAACTAATGGGACTCCCGTGGAAACCATAACAGTGTGGGTTAGAGGCAGTCAGAAGTTAAAGTGGGTGGGGTGGAATAAAGTTAATATGACACCACAAAGAGCTAGTTATGATTTATAAATAATAAGCTGACATTATAAAAGTAAGTTGAGATAAAGTTATATAAGAAACAGCAAATGGTATCTTTTCATTAACACTGCTCTATACTCTGGCTCGGTATGTGAGTCCTTGGGAATAGTGCGGTGAAGAATTCACTCAAGCAGAAGCAGGAGCACTGACAGTACAAGGGCTCACCGCGGTTGAGCGTCGGGGTGCTGTTGATGTCCCCCGCCATGAACGAAGACTCCGACTGCTTCCGGACCGTGTCGTTCCACATCCGACGAATCCGGCTCTGGAAGAATGAGCAAGCAGAAACAGAGAGAGAGAGAGATAGGGAGAGAGACGTAGAGTGTGAGAGAGGGGGGAGTGAAAGAAAGAGAAAGAGATAGAGAGAGAGACATGAGACAAGACAAGTTACCCACATACAGTAGGAAGTTGGCCGCTAGACTTTGTAACTCAGTGGGGCTGCTGTAATCAGAACTGCGGGGGTCGCTCTAATCCGCTAAGAACAATGGCAAACATGGCAGAGAGCAGCAGCAGAGAAGGAGAGGCAAAATGTCGAGGAGGCGCGATGTTGTGTCACCTTATCAAGAGGAGCCTAATAATCGAGAGATGTCTGACACGATTGGAACGGCAGATACATTTGTAGTGGGGTCGAGGCTTATTACGGGAAGCCTTTGTTTGTTTGTGAGAATAGGCAGGGTGTATGTGGGACGCAGCATGTTGTACAGTAATTCCACATTTGGTGCCAGTATCTATCTATAACACAGCAACTTCAATGGTATTTTTGCTAATGACTCATCTCGTTGAATGAACACAGCTGACAGTTAATACCACATGAAAGCAAATCACAAGAGTATAGACCAGATTTGGGCAAATACATAATTTCAGAAATGTACAGGAAAAACATAGGAATTGGTTATTTTAAAAGAAGATGAAGCATTACATTTGCGTCACACAGGGAGCAATCAGTCATTGATATTATTTGTGATACTTGAAAAAAAATCTGTGTAGCATATATCAGCAGGATATTTCTTTGTTTTTTATACGCCTATTCATTTTGTCCAAGCTTGGAAATAAGTTAAGATAGCATCAGGAGATTTTTCATTTCATTGTACTGAGGCAACTCCATTTCCTGTGAAGAAATTATTTTGACACACAAGCAGATTTGGTTTTGTTCGGTCGAAGAAAAAGGAATAAACAATCTCATACCTCAGTGGGGATGTGAGTGGCCAAGAAAAAGGCGACATATGTGCCTAAACCAGTCTCTTATAATACATATTGTTTTTAGACCTGTCAGGCATAACATTTTCAAGTGTCATTTAAAAGACTGAGTGAAATTTTGGGGTGAAGACAAAATAAGGTTTGAAATGGCTTGATTGGGTCAGAGTATCCCAAAATTGAAGCTATTGAACATATTCCTTTTGTACCTTCAGCGGTTTTGTAATTTAAGGCGCACCAAGTCTAACTCTAAATTCTGGGGAGTGTCACCTGCTTCTCTCCATGGAGATATTATTGCTTGTATGCTTGTAAGAATGTTCCACAGTATGGCATTAAGCACATCTCCATAGAGGCAAGCGTGAGATGCCACCAGGCCAAGTTATCGATCAGATCTATTTAGAGGTGACCCGGCTCACAATGAGATTGTATACTTTTCAAGGTATTTTTGAGCAATAAAAGCATGTGTAATTGAATATATGCAAAATAGATGCTAAAATGTTTATGGCAAGCTAAGGCAAAGCAAGTTTATTTGTAAAGCACAATTCATACACAAAGTAACTGAGAGTGCTTTACAGAATAAGAAAGACATTAAAATCACAACACAAACTAATCAAAAACTTAAATAATCATTATAAAACATTAAAAGAGAAGAGTGCAGAATCAAACCTTTCAGTCATATGCAGAGCTAAACAGAACGTTTTGAGCCTGGATTTAAAAATTGTTGAAGTAGAGGCCTGTCTCACATCTTCAGGAAGATTGTTCCAGGTTTTAGCTGCATAAAACTGAAATGCTGATTCCCCAGCTCTGACTCTGGGCACCAGCAGGAAGCTGGTCCCTGAAGTCCTCAGGGTGCGAGATGGTTCATATGGCACTAACATGTTGGAGATGTACTTTGGCGCTAAGCCATGGAGAGTACACAAGCAGAGCTGTTTTAAAGTCTATTCTTTGAGCAACAAGAATCCAGTGCAGAGACCTGAACACAGGACTTATGCGTTCATACTTGTTAGTTCTAGTCAGGACCTGAGCAGTTGTGGATGTACCGTAGCTGTCTCAACGCTTGTTTGGAGAGGCCAGTGAGCAGGCAGTAACAAAAGTCTAACCTACTGGAGACAAATCTGTGGATAAGTCTCTCCAAGTCTGATTTTGACAGTATACCTTTGATTTTTGCAATGGTTTTTAAATGGTAAAAAGCTGTAGATGTTATCGATTTGATGTGGCTGTTCATTATTACCCCAAGATTTCTAGCCTAATTTGAAGGTTTCAGGAGAGAGACTGGAGGTGACTGCTGACACTTTCTATATGTTTCTGTTGGCCAAAGTCTGACTTCATTATTGTGAATCCACTGGTCCATATTCACCTGCTGCCAGTAAGGCATAGATCTGATCATTATCTGCAGAGTTGTGGTAGGACACATTGATACTGTGTATTAATTGGCCTAAGAGCAGCATGCAGAAACAGAACAAGAGCGGTCCCAGGATTGACCCCTGGGACACCCCACGGGTCAGGGAGATTTTATCTGAGACACATTTTCTAATTTTTCAATTACTCCCTGTCTTCTAGACAGAACTTGAACCAGTTTAGTGCAGCACCAGAGATGGCAACCCAGTCCTCTAGTCTCTGTAAGAGGACCCCATGATAGACAAGGCAGCACTCAGATCTAACAGGATCTAACAGGGCAGATTTGAGATGGGTCAGGAATTGCTCTGTTCTGTGGCATCAAGACTGCTCTTCTTTAGTGGAGGCTTGGTAATCACAGTTTTCAAAACTCTTGGGAATGTTCCAGATTTAAGTGACATGTTAACTATGTAAGTGAGTGGTGATAGCAAACTGTTGAGCACAAACTTTAGGAATCTAGTGGGTAAAAATAATCGAGCTAGCATGTAGATGGACTCAGACAGGTGACGACCTCTTGGACAGTTTTGTCACTTACAGGTGCAAAGTGAGTCAGCTCTAAGTGTCTTGGTGGCTGCAGGGTTGTTATTTGCAGCGTGGAATCAATGGCATGTTATTAAAGAATACTGCAAACTCACTGCACTTAGATGTGGAAATTGGTTCTAGCAGTACTCTGTATACTGTTACAAACAGGACACAAGAGATATTACTGCAACTTCCAATAATATCTGAAAAAAAATACCTCTCCCTTGTTCAACATAAACTGTGGATGTACATGTGCATCTTTTCTCTGTAAATCTCATAATGAACCTGCAGCTGTGACCTGCACCATTCCTGCTTAGCCCTCAGGCACTCCCTTTTCTGTGCCCTGACCGAGTCATCGTTCCTCCATGGCGCTTTCTGCTTATCTTTAACTATTTCAACCTTCATTGTGGCATTGGTGTTCAGAACATTCAAAACACTGAAAGTCATAGATATCAACAAATCATCCACATTAGAACATGAGGCATTTTGTGTATCATTTCCATCAACAGTGCACCTGTGTTATCATTTATGTGCCTCCTTTGAACGACTGCAGAACCAGCCGCTGGTTTGCGAATATCAGACAGATCAAAGAAGACACAGAAATGATCAGACAGAGCACATTGACATTTGAAATATTTACTCCTTTTGTTTAATGCCATACTGTGGAACATCCCAGGAAAAGCAATAGCATCTCCAAGGATGAGCAGATAGTGGACTAGTCACCAGAAAAGTTGCAGCATTTCTGCTATTGTTATGTTACTGAAATATATTGTCCTTTAAGACTGAGCCTGGAGTTCTATATAGGGCTGCAGGCAAGTCGGGAGTGTGTTTACCTGTCGATGTGCAGCGGCATGGCGGGCCTGGCTGCCGCTGTAGTAGCGGTTGTTGGTGCGGAGGCCGGAGTTCTTGAGCGAGCCATGGGAGCTGCTGGTAGATGTGCGACTGCAGCAGTACGAGTGACGCAGACACTTACTGTACTCCTTATGGACCTGGAGAAAACAGCGCCATACTCGTAAACACAAACACTTTCAATAGGAGGAGGAAAGGCTCTTAACACATAGCTACAGCAAAGTGTACTTAATGCAATAGGAACTGTATGAATAAGACATGCATATAGGCACACTGCACTGTTACCTTCATATACTTTGGCCAGTATTGTATTTTAGTGTGTTGTCTTTGTTAATTTGTTTTAAAGAAAGTTTATTATAAGTAGGGATATTCAAAGTGGTCAATAATCACCATTCATGGATACATTTTACATAGTTTTGACAGAGCCATTATACCTTTAATAAGGCTGGGAACATAATTTTACGTCTATATCATAATGCAATGTGATAACATTGAGTTTATAATGTGAAAATTATTTATATTTGCAGTAAAAATACTAAGATAAATTGGGCCATTTCAGCAGAAGGCCTGAGGGCCAAAAAAAAATTGGTGTGAGAGCGGCATTTCGCCCCTGGGCCATAGTTTTGACACAACTGATTTAAACTTTTTCCATAATGGACAACATTTATAATATTTTGTATAGTTCTAAAAAACAACAATATGGTGTTTTATTGTCTAATAATATGCCTAACCCAACCTAACAAATCAGTAGCACATCTTACTCAGATGTCTAAGTAAAGTGGGGAAAATATCTAGTGTCAAGTGCAGGGGACGGCAATCTTTAACGCCCAAAGAGCCATTTGGTTTCCACGAAAAAAACCCCAACAAAACACTGAGAGCCACAAATGTGTTTAATAATAGTAAGATTTAAATAAAGGCATGCATGCATAAAACAAGGTGTTAACAGTTCACAGAAGTGGATCAAAGGCGGTACCTTTTTCTGCAGAGCACAGTGGAAGATGAAGATGAACATGCCCTGGAAGGCGTTGAAAGTGGTGAAGAGGTAGGCCATGATCACTGTGTTCTCATTAATGAAAAGGAGCCCAAACGCCCAGGTCAGCCCAAGGAGGAAGAGCAGGGTGATGGCCCCAAGTGCCCAGGATCTGATGAGGAAATACCTGTTAATTTTGCTGCAGTGACACCTGATAACCTGATGACAAACAATGTTGCTATGGTATTTTCTTACAAATGGGGAAACATTGATTGATAAGCTAATAGCATGTTGTACTATTGCGCTCCCATTGTTTAGCAAACCCACTTGTCAATATTGAACTAATGGTGGCTAACACACAAACTGGCATAGAGGACCAACCAAAAACAACACGAACAGGAAAAGATCGGTCACACTGTGAGATAAACCAGTCAAGTTCAAATGTATGTTGATTTATTCATGTTTTGTGCTGTAGCATTGTATTTGTATGTATTTTTTTTTACAGTTTAATTGATCTTGGTTGATTTATTATTTATTGTTTATCCACAAAACTCAATTTGTTCGGAAAAGAAAGATAGAACATGCTGGAAACAGATAATTGCTGCATTACAAGTCTTGATAGGTCTTGCCACTGGGGAGCATCCCAGAATACATTTCTATAAAATATCTGCATTCACTGTATCTCGAGACAGGAATATAAATATTAATTGTTGAACCAAAATCTTGAGTGAAAGATTATTCTGCATAATTTATCATATGTATAGCAGCATATATACATAATAAACAGACATTATAAATACTTAATCAGAGTGGGTTAATAAATGGGGCTTACTTAATGTTATCCAGACGACTAGAGTCAGGTTTAAGGGCTGACGAGTTACGAATCATCTTATGTAATGTCACCATGAGGAACATTAGGTTGAGCTGAGAAGAGAAAAAAACATGCTCAAATTTAAATTTATGTAGGTATGCATTAGACTGTATACAATCATATTCATAAAAATATACCTCATCATATTCATATATGAATACACCTCATCACTGATATTCAAATACAGGATGTAAAGAATGTAACTGAACTGTTAATAAGGAGCTAAGTTAGTGTAGGAATGCAATTGTAATGTAATGTGTATTTGTCATTGTGTGTGCACCTGCCGGGAACTGCAGATAGTAGCTAAATCTGGTACAGCATAATGTGGTCCTTTTGTCAGAATGATTTTTGAAAGAAGAATTTGTACATGGTCCCTGAGCTCAACTAAGAATATGATTGAGTTTATAAGGTAGGACCAATACTGCAAGTGATAATTTTAGTATGTGTTTTTCTGATTTGTTAAACCTTTGAATGACTATTCTTACTGTTCCACACTGTCTACTCCATGATATTGCACTGGTAACAAAGATTTCTCTTGGACTGTGATATAAAAATAAGAAGGAGAGAGAAAGAGAAAGGCTAATACCATAATAACAAATGAAACGGGCCCAATGAAGCTCCAGATGAAGTAGTTATCCACTCGGAGCCAGCATCTGCAGTGGCACAGAGGAGAGGAAGACAGTTTTACACACACTCATACACACACACACAGCACACTGCTCACACCACTTCCCTGTCTCTGCGGATTATCTCATGAAAGCTAATCATAGGGCTTTGGCTAAGTGTGTTCAGAAAAAGGCGTTCCACAGGGGAACGTGCTAGGGCCGTTCACACACACTTCTGCATATTACATCTCCAACCGCGGGAATAGCATAATCCTGCTCCTCTCAATCTGCAAAGGTGCAAAAAGGCCTGGATTCACACGTACGCTTTCTTGGTCCCATAGCTCCGGTAGTCTATTGCGGCTGAGATGCCCACCACCAGTGCGGGAAAGCAGTACCCGCACAGATAGTAGTACTTTTTGCGGGAATATTCGCTCTCAAAGACCTCGACAAGCATGAGGTAGAGCTGCACTCCTTCCAGACACATCCAGCAGAAGGCGGCCAAGAAGAAGAAATGAAGCAGGCCAGCAAAGATGGGACAGGCGATCTGAAGACAGGCAAGAAGAGACAGAGGAAAATAGAAAACAAGAAGAAAAAAAAGATTCAAGTTGAATTATGAAATTATTATTATTTCATTCATTCATCCTCCTACACCTTTTAGGTTACATTACTGCCCCCCATCATTCGTCACAGGAAGATTATATTAATGTCTGAAATTATTATTACCATAGACTCAAATATACTTAAGTGTCATAATAACTATTTCTATTTGTATTGCTGTAGATGTATTGTTCCACTAGAAAAAAAAAATGTCCAGTTTATTTTGCTGATCCTTAAACTAGGAAACTATCTTCAAATCTTGAGCAAGGATTACCTAGCAAGAAGACTGGCCTACTGCTATTACTTGCACCAAATTCAAAATCGTGTGAAATAATGCAATTAACATCACTTGCCTAGTGTTAGATTACAGTGACATTAATTAATTTAGCACATGTATTATATCTGGCCCAACAGTTACCCGCACGTTACTAACACAAAGAGAACACTAACTTGTCAGCTTTTCTGCTGGATTAAGCTTGATGCAAGGTAGTGGAAAATTGGACATATCAATATTTCATTAAAATAAAAGAACTGCCGACTTGTGTGCATATTTTCTGAGAATTCATGTATTATTTCACAGCAGTTTTTATTACAATACGGTGAAATGAAACTCCATCTGTCACCAACTATTTCCTATTTCACTCTGGTCTCTCATAGGGGACATTTTAAAAAAAGGAGAATTTGTAGAGTGTCACGTAGCAGTGAAATAGTATATCCAGGGCAGCAGTTTATGTTCCAGTGAAGACTGTGATTGTGTGAAAATGTTACAGATATTTTTGCACCTCCAATCACACCATTTTTTTCTATGAAAAAAACAATAATGCTCAGATTTAATGGGAATATACCGGTTTTAATAATACTGATAAACTTTGTTCAAGAAGAAGAATGGGGGAAATAGGGGATGGGGTCATTGCTGTCTTAAATGGATTTTTTTAATGGAAAATGTGAAAACAATCACAACTGAATATTGAATGCAAATGGATGTCATAGTGAGGGCAAATCATGTTACAGAGAGCCCTGGGTTTATTGCAAACAGCTTTTAGTAATCAGATCTGGAAACCAAAAAAAAAAAAAAAAGTTTTAATTGTTGTGAATAACATTGCAAACGTTGTCAGTAAAATCAAGTTTTGATATATTACTATATATCTGAGGACACAGACTGGTGAGGTTACTGAGGTTAATAACAGTTATCGATACTCTGCCTTTAAAGCTACCATTTGTAATTAGATTAACTGACCCGTCCCTGTTGTATTCTCACATATCACTACTAGATGCTATCTACGTTACAGCTGTCTGGCAGTGAGCCAGCTTTGGCCTGACAGAAGAAGACCAGACAGCACAAGTGAGCCTCAACAAAGGCCAGGTGAAGGAAGAGGGTAACAGGTTTTACATCTGCCATCTACTGGGTAAAAGGAATTAAATAAACATTTAAGCATTTTTAAAAAGATTTTTTTATTCCTGAAAAATATCGTAAAAACATAAATTCTTCCTGTAGGCAAGGTTGGGGATAAACAGATTTAAGCAAACCTTCAGCAGAAAAGTTGCATGGTTAAACTCCATCATGTTTTGATTCAATGTTCTAAGCCCACCTGATAGTCAGTCTTGTCGATGCCGATGAGGAAGAGCAGCTCTGCGATGAAGAGGTTGATGCACAAGTTCTTGTGGATGGTGTTCCGGTCGGTCTGGAGTCCGCGCAAGAAGCAGAAGGTGGAGATGCAGATGGCCAGGCACACCAGCGAGATGACTATACCCACCCAGGTGATGACGAACAGAATCAGCTCATGCATGCGGCCCTGGTACTGAGCAGACAGGGGGGAGGAGAGAGGCAAAGATGTTTCAAATGTCACCAGAGACGACAAGACGGATGTGGGTGGAATAAGCAGCAGGACAAGCAGAACAATGGGAGAGGAGGGGAAGAAAAAAGTTGATTTACTTAATATTTGTAAATATATGCAAAGAGCTAAAGTGTGGAGACAAGAGACAAGACAGGGTATTTAAATTCACGTTGTTGTCAGATGCAAGTAGCGGGACATGTATTTGTACGCTTTCCTGAATAACATCAATGGGGACATCAAAACAAAGACCATGTCAACCGAAGAATCCATGTGATACTGAGAACCTGCATATATTACATGAGCATATAAGCCTCCCTTCCTCCCTTATAGATTGTTTTTTTTCCTGTATATTTGTATTTGTTTCATCCTATATCCTCTTTTTTTGTTGTTGTTTTGGTTGTTTGAAGTAGAAGCTTTGAAATTGCTATGTTCCATATTGGTAAAAACCATTAGATCACTGTGTAGAAAATCAGTTGATCAACCTAACAGTTTTTGATATTTGTGCTTTTGATTAGTTTTAATAAGTATTGGGATTGTAAAAAAAAAAAAAAAAAAAAAAAAAAAATACATGAACAGTTTGCAATCCAACAGAAAGTTTCTATAACATTGCTGAACTCACGTCTGGCTCGTGGCTGGCCATGAGCACGGCGAAATTGGTGAGGTGGCTACAGGAGCAGGTGGTGTGGGTGCTGTTGGAGCTGAGCAGCCTGCACCCTTGGGACGACCACTGTCCCGTCATGGAGCGTTCAGAGTAGTTCCAGAATGAGCAGTTTGGGGTGTGGTAGTTGTCCATCTGTGAAACCAGACAAGTTTAGAGGAGCTGCTTTGGTTTATACAAGTTGTTTACTTACAAATGCATACAGTTTAAACTGATTAGAGCTGACAGCGGAACCTAATTATAATTGATTGATTTCTCATTTCCTTTCATTACAATAGTATTATTCAAGCAAGCGACAACCGAGCAAACTACATTAACATTACATCTTCCACAAGACAGATTTTATGGTTTGAAGTGAACATAAATACATTCATTTTAATTGAAGATATGTAACGATATGCACTTTTTGCTCGGACATTTTCGGCTGAGGTCTTGTCAGTATCACACTACATTCAACAAAAGCCCGTGTTTATTTTCTTCAGCAAACTGTGTCAACATATCTATTTCTTTGAAGCAGACTTACGAGCACATCTTGGATAAATGTGCTCATTAATTGATTTTGATCACTAAAACCTGACACTAATCACAATTTAGAGGCATGACTCACAAAGCAAATGTTGACAAGAGATATTTGTGCAACATGGTGTTTCTCTCGTGTAGCTGCTGTTACAAAGACACAGTACAACTTCATTTAAAAAGCTTATTTCAATTTGATAGTCATGTTGTTTATCACATTGGAATCAGTGTTAAATATACAAAACAGGTGTACTTTATTATCATTTATTTGATTTTGTATTTTTTTTTATTACATTTTGTAATGTATATGTACATTTATTTAAAAGGTATATTCTTGTTACTTTTGGTTACTGATATCTTTAGAAAAAAGCATGTCTATTATTTTGATGTATGATATATAAATATAAGTATGTGATAAATAATGTAAAAAATGTAAAAAAAATAAAAATAAAAAAGATTCATTTTTTCTTTTTAAGTAAAATGAATGCATTTTAACCTTGAAAAATACAAACATCATACACAAAACCCAGCAGATTGGTTTAGTTCTATACTGTGATCTGCATAAATTTCAAACTCAATTTCTATACTGAGGAACAAGCTTGATACTTGATACCAATTCTGAAACCAATAATAAAAAACACTCAGGTAAGAGAATGTAATTTTCAACACTAAATAATAGTACTTTTTTCATGTTATTGTGTGGTCTAGCTCTAACAAAGCTCAAAATCATTCTAAAACTACTCAGGTAAGGTCATTTTTCTCATGTTTTATTTATTTATTTATTTTTATTGATATATAAATATAAGCATCTAGTTTCGATACTATCTTTAGTATGTATTAGCCTCCTGAGACCCGAGCTCTTGCATGGCATGGCATGCTGTTCATTTCTCTTTGCTGTTTGGGCTGATTGGGACCTAACGAGTGTAAAAACAAAGAATTATCTTTTTACATTAGGTAGTTTCTGAGAAAAATGATGTCCACATATGAGGACATTTGTTCTACATTTGACTCATTTTGATAGAACATTTGAATAATGATTTGCAAAAATAATTTATGAAATGCCTGAAAACAGCAGTCCTGAGCGTAAAAACAATTGTGCCTCTTGGAACAATGTGGCTCATTTGAAGAGCTGCTAAGAGGTGCAAGAAGACATAAACCTTTACAAAAAAAAAAAAAAAATAAAAAAAAAAAATATATATATATATATATATAAATATATAGATATATATATATATATATATAGATATATATATATATATATATATATATATATATATATATATATATATATATATATATATATATATATATATATATATATATATATATATATATATATATATATATATATTCTGAACATTCTAAACTCTTAAAAATATTCAAAATTGAACATTTTTGCATTGTTGCTGTTCTTGTATGCTGTTCTTCTTCTAAAAATATGAATTGTGGCCTAGACAACCGAAAATGTGTTGTCCACATATGAGGATGCCAGGTCTCAGGAGGTTAATATCTGATTTTCAATACTTTCGACAGCCTTACCTGCAAGTGTCGTAATGTGAAGACCACTGGCTCAGTGAGAAACACTCTGCTGGACTCTTTGTTTATGGACGCTGCTATCACGTGAGAATTGACCGCCAGCCTCCTCCGGTCATGGTTCGACTCCATTTCCATTTTCACTGTAGCATTCTCCGTCGACAGGAATGATCCCAGGTTTTTATAGAGCAGAAACACCACCTTCACTTGCCCTGGAAGTGAGTGAAAGATGTAAAAGAAAAGAGGCCCTTTGTAAAAAAAAATGGAGCTGTAGATGCAGTAGGATCAATACATTGCGGTGAGGGGATATAAGAGTAAATGTATGTGCATGAGGGTATAATATGGTAATGGTAGCTGGAGTGACACAGACAGACAGAGGGAAGTGACATGACTCGGGGAGAGGAAAGACAGAGAGGGGGACTCAGTGAAGGTTGGAGCGATGGTAAAGAGCGTTTCATTTTGACTGGTGCAAGAGAGCTCCATTTAATGTGGAGGGCAACGCTACAGTCATCCCTCAAGCATTCACAGATCTCCTATTATTCCATATGAATATTTCATGTGCATTGTTTCAATCATTCTAATCTCGTTCCCGCCACAGAGCCAGAGCGGAGACAGCGGAGGGGGAGGAAAGGGAGGATAGTGAAAGAGGAGGGGCTGATGTGAGGGGGGGATAAGATGGCGGAGAGAGAGAAGGAAGAGAGGGAGAGGGATGGAGGAGAGAGTGCTGAGATAGCTCTGTCAGACTGTGCACCCGATTGTAATCTACACGCCTCCCAAGCTTTTCTATTAAGACCGCTGTTAAGAAAGCATCAAGAAAAGGAATAGTCTCAGCGCTTTTGTTAATCTGATTAGCCTATTATTATGAACCAATAACTTAGTCAACTGCATGCAGATTGTTTAAAGCTTTCATGGAAATGCAAATGCTGACATATATGAGAGTGGAGAGAGGGACAGGGTGATTTGTCAGGTCTGTGGAGGTGGAGGAGGGGGCAGTGCTGACCGTTGCGGCTGTACTGTTTGATTGTAGAAGCGGAGAGCTGGATGGCACTGTCGCTGGCGTAGTTTTGAGGGAAAGATAAGTCCTGAAGCTCCATCTCCGTGTTGAGAACATGGACTTCTAAATCTGTAAAAGTAATATGTTGTTTTAACACTCAGGGAATTCATGTGTGTGGCCTGTAAACAGAGGTGGGGACAGTTACTTCTGCTCTGCTAATTAAATTGTACTTATAAGAGGACTTTTATTACACAATACTTTTATTTTTTACGTAACAGTGTTCAAATAAATATTTTGTTTACTCCTCTCATTACATAACAAATTTTGACAATATTAAATTATCTTCGTTTTGGAAATACTGTACAAATTTTGCCAACCAGATTATCATAACTCATCCATCACACATCCATGCTTCTCTGTAGTATTTTTTACTTTATACTTTATTATTTTTACTTTTTACTTGGAGTAACAACTGGAGTAATATATTTTGTGTTCAATCTTGACTGGACTCTCTCCCCACTTCAGTATAAGACAGCAGGAGGCTTACCGATGCTGGGGGCGTGGTCAGTGAAGTAGTTAGCATACATATTGTTGGCTAACAGGAAGGCCCCTTTCTCCAGGACGTCCAGCAGCATGGTGGCAGTGTGGGCCTGCTCTGTGCTGTTCATGTCCTGCCACGACTCCAGCGCTTCAGGACGCAAAAGGTTATCCACGATTTGAATCACAGCCTGGAAAAAAAACATAATAACACCATTTTCAACCTGGTTTTGTGTGAGGTGAAATCATGCAAAAAAATAAAAAATAAAAAAAAAAATAGACTTAAAACTGCACTTTAAGTCTGAACATTGCTTTTGAAACCTTTCTTGTGAGGGGTTACAGGTTTGATCTCAAAGTAAAAGTTATTTCCAAGGGATTAAGAGCAATCCAAACACCTGTGGTAGGATAAAAGACATAGAGTGGTCCCTTGCTATATTGAGGTTCACTTTTTGCAGTTTTGCTGTTTCGCAGATTTTATTTTTTGTGCAATTTTGCATGCTTTTTATTACAGTGTATGAACACAGGGCACAGGGCGTGCACCAGACGAGATGAGTGAAGTTGAATAAAGACAAGCTGTAACTGTCCTGCCGTTTTGGTCTATTTAAGCAGGACATGGACCTGCTAAGGGCAGGTAGAAGTTGTGCGGCTGTAGGGCGCCATTACGGAATAAATTAATCTTCGGTTCATCACATAAAGGAGGAGAAAAATAACATAAGGATGACCACAGCAATAAGTTTTAACAAGGATGCAAAAAGGGTAGCTGAAACAAGACCATCGTAAGGATGGAGTCTGCTTTAGCTTTGCGGATCAGTGATTGCAGGAAAAAGAACATTACGCGGGATACCAACTAAGCTAAAACGCTTTAAGAAACAGTACAGCGGAGCGGCGTGGTCAGAGGAGCTGTGAAATATGTCTGAGTCACTGTTAATCATTTATGTGCCCAACTTCGTAGGATGCTCATTAAAAATTTTTATTGTACAGTATTTCTAAAAGCTGTCATTTTCATTTACTTTAAGTGTATATTATTTGGTTTCGTTCTATAATACTTTGCTTATTTTTTAAAAGTTACAAATGAAATCTGAGAAAATGTTAATGCCTGTCTGAGAAAAGTGTATAAAGTGTGTGGTGAGGAGTTTTACAGTCTTGAAATATATATAATAATTGTATAAAAAAAATTAAGCTTTCTACTTCTACGGATTTAATTTATCGTGGGTTATTTTTGGAAAGTAACCCCCGAGATAAAAGAGGGAACACTGTACATGTTTAATGACATATTGTGGACAATTCCATCAAAGCAATAGAATCTCCATGGACAGAAGCCGGCTACTGAAAGATTTTCATTCCGAGATTATGACTCAGTTTAGCCAAAGACATAATTCATTCAAACAGATTATTTATCATTGTAAAGCCCGCCACACACTATAGTATAATTTTCCCAATTTAAGCCCCAATTTGCTTCTTCGTAACTTCAAGGAGGCATGACCTGTCTTTGGATGTTCGTATGTGATTTTGAATCCACTGCTCTCCTCGTGCATGGTGTCAGTGCGACTCTGAGCTGCTCTGTCGTATCATAACCATAAAACATTACACCGCTGCACCAGCCAATAAAACACAGAGTCAGGGACAGATGGAGTGACGGACACAAAATACAAACTCGGGAAATAGCGAAAATAATTAGGTGACTTCTTCACTCACCTCGCGTAAAGTAGTCAAGTTAAACTGCAGCGTTCTCATCCATATTATCTATTAAAAAGTGTCCTCCGCAAATAATAACACCCAGTCCACAAAACATTTATTAATCCAGTTTGAAGCGCTCTTGAATAAAAAGTAAAAAGGCGAGATGTGATCCTCAGGTGGTTCTGCTTACATAAATCTACGCAGCATGGATCAGGGTGAAGCCGTTGCTACAGTAAACACAATTCTGCTGTACTTACTCTGTCATTTATTGCCAGTCTTCTGTACTTTAAAAGCATTTATCTGAACTATTGCCCCCACATTTCACAAATAACAATAACACCGTTTTGACTTGCATCTAAAGTAGAAGTGCAACTCTCTGATATTTGGAACATTTAAGAGTCTCAAAGCGAGTCGTTTTGCTGTAGAAGGAAACAGCTGGAGCAAGATGCGCTATAGTTTTGAACTTACAACTTTTAGCTTGTGGTGTGCCGTCTCTTCGCTGCAGTCTTTACGCTTTAAAATTTCATATGATTCTCCTGATGTCTTTGGTGTGGTGCACTTTGGCACGTTTAAGAGTGAAAAATCCTGTAATGTGCGACAGGCTTAAGACAGACATTTGTGATTTATTGGATAGCAGATTTGTCCCTGAATTAGTATTTTGATTGAAATACTCCTCACGATATCTTGGTGAGCTAGAGCTGTTCCAATAGTTTGTACTATAGCCTACTTAGAACATATTTAACCAAAGCTTTCCAAGGTCTATAAACATGTTCTACCTTGAGCAAAAACTTGATAATGTTAAAAAGAAATCTAAATATTAAATCTATTCTGTAAACTATAATGGTCCCTATTTTTAGACTGTACCAGACACATAAAGAGTCTGCACAAAGAGGTGACCATCACCGAACTTGCATAAACAGACTGCAATTTCCTCGTCATGCCATTCAAATGCCCACAATGGACTTTGAATCATGATTAGTTTTGTGTTGTTTAATGACTTATTCCGACTTAATCAAGAACAATTCATTAAGAAAGTGCTTTGCATGCAGTTCACAGATAAGTGATAACTAATCATGAGACTCTGCTTCATTAACACTGTTTCGGGAAGTGCTATTAGCATTAGCAATGTCGTAATTATCAGCTAACGTTTCCATTTGTTCCATACTCATGCGTAATTAGCCATTGTGTGTACTATTACAAAGGTTCTTATAGAAAGTCTATCTATAGGTGAGGAGCAAAGTCACTACTGTGCCGCTATTACATTATACAATACTAATATTACTTGGAATAGCATTTGTGATATTGTAGTATTTGTGATCATAGTAATAGTTGTTGGAAAAGTAATTGTACTGGTAGTAGTCCTAGTACTGTAGTTATAGCAGCAGCAGCAGCAAGAAATGTGTAAAAACAGCATCGGTGAACATGTTTAATATTACTACTACGACTACTACAGCTACTACTACTACCGCCACTGCTACTACTACTACTTCTACAACAAACAACAACTACTACTACTACTACTATTATTATTACTGCTACAACTACTAATACTACTACTACTCCTATTATGACTACTAATACGATTAATATTATTACTACTGCTACAATTACTACTACTACAACTATTACGATTAATACTACTACTCCTGCTACGATTACTACTACTACAACTACTATGGCTACTACTACTACTGTGACTTCTACTATGACTACTACTAGTACTACTAGTACTACTACTACTACTACTACTACTACTACTACTACTACTACTACTACTACTATGATTAATACTACTACTCCTGCTACAATTACTACTACTACAACTACTATGGCTACTACTACTAAAACTACTACTACAAGTACTACTACTACAACTACTACTACAAGTACTACTACTACTACTACTACTACGATTAATACTACTATTGCTACGATTACTACTACTACTACAACTACTACTACTCCTAAGACAACGACATCTACTACTACAACTACTACTATGACTACTACTACTACTACTACTACTATGATTAATACTACTACTCCTGCTACAATTACTACTACTACACCTACTATGGCTACTACTACTACTACTACAATTAATACTACCACTCCTGCTATGATTACTACTACTACTACAACTACGATTAATACTACTACTCCTGTTACGATTACTACTACAACTACTACTACTGCTACGATTAATACTACTACTACTACTATGGCTACCACTACTACTACTACTACTACTACTACTACTACTACTACTACGATTAATACTACTACTGCTACAATTACTACATGACTACTGCTACTACAACTACTACGGCTACTACTACTACTACTACTACTACGATTACTACTACTACTACTACTACTACTACTATACTACTACTAGTACCACTACTACTACTACTTTGTCCACTGATAGAATGTTCTAAAAGGTTGTTAGGCCCCTGTCAGAAATTAAAATAAAAACATAACCCTCTTTTCACTACTATTGCCTCAATTTCTTGCTACCAGTAACAAAATGCAACAAAAGGAAACAAAAAGTCATAATCTGGAGGTAAAATCTCATATGGCCTCTACGGTGAAAATGAAAATGTGTTCTACTCTAAATAACAGTACAGTCACTACTTTTTGTACACTTTTTATTCAACTTGCCTGGGTGAATTAAGAATTGCAGAGTCTCCAAAATTCAATGTTAACAAGATACCAGTACTAGCGCTATCATCTTTCTCTCTTAAAAAGGAACACCACTGCTTTTATTAAAACCTGTTTTATATCTACTAAAATTAAAGGAACAGTATGTAACTTTCCTTCGTTCCATGGATATAGAACGTTCAAACCATACTTCAGAAAATTCTCAATGGGGATAGATGTGTTTGATGCCAAACTGTGGAAGGCTAAACATTTCCATGGAAACAAACAAGAGACCACCAGGCCAAATACGAGTCAGGTTTGTGAAGATGCAAGGCACCATGTTTTTCAGTGCAATGAACACAACCAAAAAGAAATAAAAAAAAAAACAACAACCAAAAAAAACAAAAAACATTGTTTTATTTTAGTCTATTAGTGACATACAGTTGCTTTAAATAGTTATTATTTAAGTTAGCAAGCTCAGCATATCTTAATCTAACACAGGGTTTGGACAGGTTTTCTTTAGAACACAAACTCAATATCTCTGATCATTACTTTCACAACTTTTCCAGGTCAGACAACTACTATTCTATTTCACACTTACAATTCATTTAATGGCCATTTGGACGCTTGTATCCACTATCCAATTTGTTGAAGTAGCCGGCTTGATGAATCGCGTAATTCTCCTGCTCAGGCCTCTCAAAATGAAGGATTGACTGCTGTGGAATCTCTTTAAAATGAATTTAGCGTTACAATATTCACCCTATCTTGTGCAGGGAGGAGAAGAGGGTATTTTTTGGCTATATCTTTTCATCTTTGTGCTTATGCTGCAGCTGGTGACAAAACAAATAGCTCGGTTGCTTACTACGCAGCAGCCTTTGCGTTCATTTTGTGGCAAGATCTGAAGATGGGTGTCATATTACGGCTTAGACTGCAGACAGGTCAAGATACACAGAACAGGCAGTGGCGCGTACCCGGCTACTGCATCCCACATCCTATACACACACACGCATACATAAGACCTTTTTCATCATATTAGATTACTGCTTTCTCAGAAGTACACATATTGCAATCATATTGAAAGAGCAGAGCAAGAGGGGGCGTAGTAGCACAAACTGTTGCCCTCTATACAGTCGGCAAATTGCGTTTACTCAAAGCCAAAGATATTGTGCCGTTTTGTGCATCACAAATAGGGCCAATATTACGCAGTCAGTCTTGATCGCACAGCAGAAGCACAAAGTGAGATTACAGAGTAGTGGCATATGGCTGCTGTGTTAACTCAAAGATCCTATATGTTGAATATGAGAAAAGGACCGTTCTCTGGGGAAGTGCAACTGCAATATGCTGATATAGTAAGGAACAAAACAGTTATATTGGAAAATCCTCATTACACAACTACTTGGAATACTGACGTGTTACTAGAAGTACAAGACCTACTTCTTCATCAATCATTAATACTACTAGAGAAAGAAGTTTTAATGAAACATAACCTAATAGTCGAAAGTAATAACTGCTACTACCACTACTGTATATGGCACAGTACTTTAAATACACTTGTTATTGTTGTCCATATGCTGTACTTTACATAGTAATAGTCAGAGCACTTATTTTTAGAGTTATACATTGTTGTGTTTTATATTTCTTGTATCTGAATTGTATTTAAAGCATATTTTAATATTTTAGCTAAATGGTTAGATTTAAGTGTATTTTGTTTATCAGGATTGCATTTTTTTTTGTCTCCTGCTGTTCTTGCATTTGTAGGACAAATAAAGGTACTGTTATCTTATACTCAATTCTAATTCTAAAAAAATAATAATTATAATAAAAAAATAAATTAATAATAATAACAACAAACAACAATAATAATAATAATAATAATCATCATAATAATCATAATAATAAATATATACACTTGCATATAACCTGTTATTATATATTACTATTACAATAAATATAGCTATTTACAGGAATTAAAACTACTTGAGATGCTACTACTATTGCTTGGACTGTTAGTAAAAAAAAAAAAAAAAATGGACACTGACAAATTGTTTGCACATTAACTCCAGATATATATATGTCTCCTAAACGCAGAGGCAAAACTACACATCTGCTTTGGGACACTACAGCCTCATTTTAATCCTGTCTGCGAGGAGCAATAGCCAAACACAAGCCACTACTCTTCAGCGCAAACCAGAAATCTTCTAAGTGATGATTCCAAAGGCAGTATAAATCATAGAACACAGCAACGAGCCACGGAAATCTCATCCACAGTATTCCACTAGTCTAGTCTCAGATTTATCTCCTCTTGGTTATTCCTAGTCACGCTGCTGTCCAATACTACATCAGTAAGTACAGAGAAAAGATACCTGGATGTAGGCCCGGCACGTCCTTTCACGCTTTTGGAGCTGAAAAGAAGAACAAGATACAAAGGCAGTAATTTCACATTTGAATCATTGTAAACATCAACAGTGAAAATGACTTGATGATAGATGTGGGTCCATTAACCGCCTATGCAAAACTGCAGAAACTGTTGTCTACACTGCCTCTTCATAGGAGCATTTCACCATAGCAAGCAGCAGAATGTTATTTATGATCATTTGTGTTGTATTGACATGTGCATTGGCAATTCGTACAAAGTAATGCAAAGTGCTTTGCTGAATAAGAAAGACATTAAAATCACAATATAACAAATCAAAACGTAAATAATCATCAAAAAATTAACATTAAAAGAGAAGAGTGCAGAATAAAAACCTTCCATATATATCATATGCACAGCTTAACACAACTATTTTGAGCCTAGATTTGACATGTGTATTGATGGAGACAGATCTTTTTTGTCTGAATTCCAAGAAACTGCAGAGCAGTGGCAGGTTGTAGGTACGATCAGAATTTTATTTTTTAGCCCTGACGCTTCGAGGAAAATGCAGGATGATGCAAGCACGCATGAATTACTCAAAATATATCTTTGAGTAAACCAGCTATACCAAAAGAAAAAATGTTATAACATAGCTAAAAGCACATAAACATTGCATAATATGTCTGCTTTAATATTTCAGTAGCTTGTCTAACCTTGTTGTAGTTGTGCGTTGCGAGGTCTTTGTTGCCAGGTCTCAGGGCTTGGAGTTGAGCGTCTAAAATGTCCAGAAGTTGCTCGATGAGGCGCACAGAGGAGCTGACGTCTCCAGCCTGGATCCTGCTGCGCGTGTGGTTCACCAGCTCTCCAGCTATGTTGGCCGCGTTCTCACCACTTTTTATCTAAATTAAAACATGATGAAACAAACAATCAAAATGGAGGATCCGGGATTTGTACTCTTTTTTAAATGCCTGTGAAGAGGAACCAATGAAAAAAGCTTATTTCTAAAAGCTTACTAACTGTAACTATTTGTTTTGCTAAGGGTTATAGATAAGTCTACTCTTTTCTGCCTACTGTTTTGGCAACATTAGAGCCTTTATAACAACACTTTTTCAAAATCGTATTGACAGAATGGAGGTTATCCATTGAAACAAACTACATGTTTCACAGATATTCTTTCCTTGGACAATTTTTTGAAAGCTGTAGTTTTAGAGAAGACTTGACACACTAGTCTTATCCATCACAGCTTTTTCTCATACTTTCCTGTTTTTGCCCAGCAACTCTGAAGACAAGATGTTCCACTGGTGCCACAGTGAAGACATATTATCCACTTCAATGGTCATAAATTGGCGCTTCTGTCCAAATCGTCCCAAAGTGGCCTCCACTAATTCTTCAGAACATCTAACATGAGCTGCCCCCCCTAAATTGTCCATTTTATCAGATGTAACTGTTCATGACAGATGGCCCCAGTGCCATTGAAGCATGGGTCAAATGCAGACAACACATTTTCCAGCTTTAACTTTATTCCTTATTCCTGCCACAGCATTCTCACTTCAGCATTTTGTGTTGACTCTAAATAACATATAAGTACTTTCAAATGTAATCATCAATTCTTAGTTTCAGCCTCTTAAAGCTTTCCTTTATTACCCGTCCGTTATATACATAATTGTAAATAAGTCGTCCTATGTAGAACACATTGTGAAGTTTTCTCATTCCCTCTAGTGCTGTTTCATTTGCAAATTACACCTTTAGCAACCCCAACGCAATTGCAATTGATTTTAGCCAAAAGGAGAACGTATAATGGATTCGAGCACGGATGTTAGCCTTCCAGTCAAAAAATCTCTTCAAAGCTATGCATGACTAAATAATCAGTGTATTCTCTGGCATAAATTGAGCTAACGCTTTAGTTTTCTTTATGATTTTTTAGGGAAATCTAATTACTGGCAGAGATGTGTTCAATACAGAATATGTAATCACACGCTTTAGTGATTCATATTGTGGATCGATGTCAGTCATTTCAAGTTATACGCTAGTGAAGTGCGGAGATTGTAAAAAATAATTCACTGTAATTCAAGAATATTAGTGAAAAGGGGAGTTAATTAAGTATTAAGAGTAGAGCGGTAATGAAGGACCAGTTGAAATGCATGTAAATGAGGTTAGCCTTGGAGATATGCAAATTTTTCTGGAGAGGGGAGCGGGTCTCACCTTCTGGGCCACCTGGCTGACCCATGGAGAGGTGCAGTTGCTCAGGTCAGGGCCTCGTGGGTTCCACATGACTTGGTCGGCCAAACAGTGATACGAAGCAATGCCTAAGGAGACAGAGAGGGAAAAAGACTGGTGAATGATGCATAAAATTATTATAGGCTAGAATTACAATATTAAAAAGAGGATGATACTGGCAAACTATCACCACCAATTATCTTCTTTTTTTTTTTTTTTTTTTTTTAACGAAGACATGTTTTTTTTTGTTTTATTTTTGTTTTATTATAATAACTCTATATCCATTTTTATATATCACTTTTCATGTCCTCACAGTTCTTTACACAATCCCAAGACATGAAGATAAAATACGCATTACTATTCAATGGGAAATTATTTAGAATTTGAATTACACATATATTAAATAATCCGAAAATTAGAATTAAAGGAGCATTACGTAACCTTTATGGTCACTTGTTGGTTTCCAGGTTATGGAGATGTTATTGCTGAAAAATACCGTGCCTGTTCAGATCTGACCTGTAATTAACATCTTCATGGAGACACTATATCAACTTATTGTTCATTACTTGATAGAAGTAGCGATAATTTTGGGGGGATCAATATTTATTGTGGGTACACTTTTGTTATTTTTCTGTCCTATGATTGTTGTATGACAAATTATAGATTGCAGCTCATATATTTTAACAATATTGTACTTTTAAAATACATTTTGGGGATAATTCTGCCTTATGGTTTGGTTTCATTATTATTGTTTATTGTCTATATTTACTTCAGCGATATACTGCACTGAATGTATTATAGTGACAGGAATACCCTCTATCAGAAAAGTTACATAGTGCACTTTTAGGTACAGCAATTCAAAGACAGGATATAATATAAAACATTTGTAAGTACTGTACTAAAAAACAGTACATATAATAACACCCTTCAAGATACAGCCATGCAATAGATTTTCTCAGCCTTTGTGATTATTTAGAAGCTTTTCACAAACAATTTGAGCTTTGAGTCCAGTTTTTCTGTGGCGGATTTTAGACGCTTGCAATTAAAGTGGGACGTGTGGTAAGAAGAGGAGGAAGTAGGTGTGATTTTTACACTTGAGCAAAATGGAGTTTTAAAAAATGCAAAGTGTTTTTGATGTGAGAAGAAGGGAGGGAGGAAGCCGGAAAAATGGGTCGGGAATAGGAAAGGTTAAGTAAAAGAGTGTGAGACGGAGAGAGCGAGAGAAGAGCTGCTATGGTTTTGGCACACACACTCCAAAGACATTACCATCAGCTCTGATTCCCCACTGCCGAATAACAACACAGCAGAAGGGAAGCACCTTTTACCAGCCCGCGTTCTCACATGGGGCTCTTCTGTTTAGTTACAGGGTTCACACAGAGGACACAAGGAGGGGAAAAAAAAAAAAAAAAAAGAGAGTCTGATGCCGCCACTAACGCAAATAACAGGCATCCACTTACACCAACAAGGAAAGAAGAGAGGAGATATGGGAATCAGCGGCAGAGCAGACAGCAACACTCCACCCTAGTCAATAGGAGCTTATACTTCTATAGTCCAACACATTTTTTTCTCAAGAGCACAGTTATTCAGAGGTGATTGGGTCCATAATATGTAAGACAAGAACAGGAGTCAAAAGAGTAAAGCAAATCAATAAGATGTGGGAGAAGCTACACAAGTGTAAAAGGTAAAAGGAGTTTTCATAAAAATCACTTGATATAATTACATTCACAGTGATACAATAATGAATGAAGTAAGATATGGATTTTTTTTTTTTTTTTTTTCAGCCAATGCCAATGTCCTATTTGTGCTGCTGTTCTGGCTGCTAACCATTTTTTTCCCTGATGTAAAAAAAAAAAAAGGCCCGAAATGGAAGTAAAAAGGTGTAGTTCAGTTCAAATATTAACCTTTCCACATTTGCAAAAAAATAAATAAATAACCAAATGTATTTTCTCATACAGTCTTATTGCAAACATTCAGCTACCTCTTTATTGCTCATCTATTTCCATAGGAGACAGAACATGATTCACATGGATACTGCAATACTTGTATAAATCAATAACTTGCAATTTAATAGAATGTAATAATTTATAATAAAGAATTTATAATACTTAGTGTCATTCACACAGACCAAGTAAACAGTTCTTATGCAGAAGCAAGTGACAGCTTGTTTTTGGCTGCAGGCTGGGCTTGACAAAAAAGACATCTATAACCAGATAATTATCATGATAAATTCTGTAAAAGAAAATACAAAGCAACTGTATTCTATTGTACTGCATATACTGTCAAATGGCATGTTTATTTAATTCTAGTTTGCAAATACCTGAAATGCTCATCTTCTTATATGCAGAACAAAGAGGATTAAGAGATGACATACACAACGAGTCAAACGCTTGGACACACTTTCTCATTCAATTATTACATCACCTCCTATAGTTTTTGATACACACAGAAGACATCAAATATATGAAGCGAGATATATGGAATTATGTATCAAAGAAAAAAAAAAAAAAATCAAAAAGATTTTATATTCAAATTCCTCAAAGTAGCCACCCTTTGCTTTGTTGACAGCACTGCAAACCTTTGATCTCCCTAAGAAAGGACTGTGATCAAGAAATTCCAAAGAAGAAAGAACGTGATTCACATGAATTCCAGCAATACTTATAAAATATAAATATAAATCAATACATTGTACTTTAACAGATCAAATGTCCATGCCCTGTTTGAACCACATGCATAATGGAGCACCATGCAAACATACAGACAGTAACCTACCACCTACACCATTTAAAGAAACAGACATATATACATACATACTATAAAAACCTGTTTGCACTATTGAAGTTTTGTTATTCTCTATGAACAACAAAACAGAACAGTTCAGGACCAGAAAACACTGAAAAACACAGCAGATACTAATTGAGTATTTTCACTTTGATGAATGGAAAGACATACCAGATTTGAACAAAATGTGCCCACAGCTGTCATTACAAACAAGTTTAATTGTTCTGACTGCATTAATGTGGCTGGAATAGGCCTAATGGATGAAAGTTTTGGCCAGTGTTAAGACAAAGCCTCTTCTTCCTCTATAAACTTCAGAAAATGTTTAAAGCTGTGCCAGGATGCTGTAATTAGCCCAGTTGTTCATGTGATGTTCCTGCTCCACTCATAGGACAAACCCACAGCGGCTCTCTGATGGCCACATGCTCACAACACAACATAAATGGTGAGGTAAAGCCTTGTAGTAGTCTTTCATTTTATTATTCACTCCGTTCAAGCTCTGTTTCTGTGGGGGAGCCTTGTATTTATAGAGGACAGGCTTTCATTCAGCTGTCCCATGGGGGGGATGTGCCGGCTGGTAGGAGCAAGGCAGGGACACAGGGACAACAGTGGAGAAAACATTGCACACATGCACTTACTTAAATTACGTATTCAGGAACATATAAATGGCAGATAGTATTTGCATTGTGTATATAATCTGCGGAAATCATCATCATATCAAGAGGTATGACTAAACGCCGCATCTTACCTATAGACTGTATATATAAATGGGCATAGCTAACCTGCTAGTCAACTAGGAAGTGATCATGGGGCACTAGGGTTGATTGACAGCGTTGCTAAGCATTACCTTCAACAGCTTTGGTCCTGATTGGCTCTTTGGTTGCTATGATACTCGCAGTCGGAGTTCCAAATATGGAACTCGGCTCTAAACTCGTCGCTGTAACCGCTAGCGTCTTCATTTGACTGGAACCGAACGCTATGGGTGACGCCGTCCACTTCCTTATAAAGTCTACGACCTCAACACATATTTAAAGATAAACTAAATATTCTTTACGGTGAATGGTTTGCTGCCTCCTTGTCTCCATGAGCCTCCATAAACCTGAAATGTTCCACAATATGGCATTAAAGTGATCTATTTTGTGTTTTGTCATACTGTGAAATATTCCAGGCAAAGAAATAACATCTCCATAGAAACAAGCACCAGCAATAGTGTACCTATAAGCTGTAAATTGAAAGCTGGAATGTCAAGACCTATGGGTATGTTCATAATAAGAGTATACACATAATTACTTACAGGACTTGTAAGTCAATGTGTATGCCTGGTGTGGTTGTTGTACTGTAATGTTTGACATATTTGACCGGCAGCACTCCCACCCTTAGGTCATAAAGGGTCAGGGTCAACTAAATGTACATAAATTGCTGGGAGCTAGAATCCCTTTGCGGACTCCATCTGTCTTTAGAATGGGAATTTAAAATTGTTTGTGTCATTCACATTGACCAAGTAAACATTTCATATGCATAGGCAATTGACAGCTTGTTTATGGCTGCAGGGGATTGCTGGATTTGACAAACAAGACATCTACAACCAGATTATTATCATGTAAAATGAGGCAAAAGATAATGCAAAGCAACTGTACTGTGTTGTACTGGATATACTGAGAAATGGCAAGTTTTGTAATTCTATTTTAGAAATATCTGATCATTTCTGTCACAATCTTGTTATGTACAGATCAAAGAGGATTAAGAGATGCAACATTTTAGGATTTTTTAATTATGAGATATACATTTTGAAACTGACTTTTAAAACCATTTTTAAGTAGCAAAGCCCACTAACCTAGGGATCCTTTGGGGCATGGTCGATCCACAGTCTCCCCTCTCAGCGTAGCAGGCCACTGGACACCACGCACCATCTTGGGCTCGCAGAGGTACAGCTCGGGGCCCTGCGGAGGATGGGAGGGGCGGCGGGTGACCGGGACGGTGGCTGTGATTGGTCGCAAGTCGGGGTGCTTGTTGATGGATCCGATTGGTCGAGAGGTCGGAGCAATGGGGCGGGCCGTGGAGGGGCTGGCACTAGAGGAGAAAGGCCTTGCTGGGAGTGTTGTGGTGACTTGCGTAGTAGTCAGAGGACCTGAGATGGAACCCAAAACATGGAAGTTATTAGTATGGTCACAATACTAAAATTTTGATATCACAGAAAAGACTCGATGTAGAATAATGCACTAGTTCTGATAGATCAACACCATTCTAGCATCTAGTTTCAATACAAGTTGTAGTATCAATTATTACCAGGGTTTTCATGGTTTTGACAACCTTAGAACTTACAGTTGAGACACAGAAATAACATTTTGAAAGGCATTGGGGGGATTATATGAGGATGTAAAGGATTTGTTGATGAAGTGGGTTAAAAATGATGCAGAGAGCTAGAAGAGACAAGAAGAAGTGGAGGGACAGACCCATACGCATTTAAAGCATCTCTCAGAAGTCCAAGTTCAAAAGTGAGCCCTGACAATAATTGGGGTGACAAACACTTTCGGTCGCCTCAAAGTTCCGCTCTCAAGAGAAAGGAGGAGACACGAGATAGAAAGAAGAAGCATCATCACAAGTCAGAGTGGAGTAAATAATTGATCAAATGTATCACACAAGTCAGCATCAGTAACAACCGAAACCTAATGCAGAGATAAAAGAACACTTCACAAACTACAAAATCCTACTGATCAAACGCGCTGGATCTACCCTCCCATACTCTCTCTCTAACCCTTTCACACTGCAGTACACCCTATCCCTCTGTCCTATTCATAGACTGACAAATTGCACAGAAATATTCTCATTTCATCCTTATCTTTGATTTCACAATGACTTTTTTGGCCTACATGACAAAGACAAGCTGATTTGAAGTTCCTGGCCAGACAATTGAAAGACTTTAACTGCAGACTAGACGGCGACAAATACAATTAATAACAGTTATAAGACATTTGTGACACATAAGTAGCAAATAATTTTCCTCCCATACACTGACTTCAGATGCATATCAGATATGACAAGGGTTCAAGTCAGATGCCCTCACTGTCAGCAACAGAACAAGCACACTGCCAATGGTGGAGTGGCTCTGAGTGCTTAAATTTTACAGATAATACATGTTTTTTGTATTTTTTGAAAAGATATTTTGGCTTGTTATTAGACAGGACAATAATCTTAAAAGGGATTAAGTGCAGGGAGAGACATAAGCGAGCAAGCCAGGAAACAAACTCACATCAACCAAGTGCAGAACGAAATTCTGCCATACAGATCCATACTACATTAAGAAATATAAGAAATTAGATAATATATTGCTGAAGAAAATACAGATGACAAACAATAATACAAAAACAAATTTATGCCATTCACATATAACCCTTAAGTAGAAGTATTCCCCCCAAAAATATTCTAAATGTACAATATGGTTAGGGAAAAAAAAAAAAAAAAACAAAAAAAACACAGACTGAATAAATAAATAACAGACTGAAACACTTTAGTAGCTAGTTTCTATCTAGAATGAGTCATAGAAGTTATTTATTTAGCCCTCTTCATCTCAAATCTTATCGTAAAACAGGAAAAATGACAAAAAAAGTTCCCCGCTAGTGCAAAGAAAAAGTCCCCATGATAAATATTGACAGGGGCGTCAGACTGGAGGGGGGCAAAGCGTACTGTTTACAGGGGGCAAGTGCAGGGAGGGGCCCCTCACAAAGTCTGTAATGTACATTTTTCATTAGTGTGGGTCCAACAAGATGGTTTGTACCCAAGGCCCAGAGTTTGCTGCTACTTCCCTGAACACTGAGCCCCAAAAATAATAGCTTCATGTCACATATATTGAAGGATAAGTAAGATAAAAACGATAAGAACAATATACTAACATTGCAATTTCACTTTCAGCTCCTACCTGTCTTTCACACCATCAGAATTTAGCACTGCCCTAAAGCCCTGCCCCTCTCCATTGTTCTTACCTGTAGTCGGATCTGGGGGTCCAAACTCCAGAGGGTATCTCAGCACATTGTAGTTGTTCCACACATACAGCTGATTGTCCCGCGGGTTGTAGTCCACGGAGGAGATGTACTGGTATGGGTTTGGGAAGGGAATGCTGACCGGTTCCTCGCGGTTACGGTTGGTGTTGTAGGCGTATAGAATGAGATCTCCTCCAGCCTCGCTGTCGTCATCCTGGTACACCGAGCGCACCGCGTAAAGGACCCCGCAAGCCATGAACGCATTGGACGCCATTCTCTTGTCAAAGCTCGTCTCCCAGGTGCCCTCAAAACGTAAGGTGTAAGGATTGACCTGCAAAATTTTTGGAAGCTTACACAAAAGAGTTACATGGGCTTTTGAGAAATTTGGAATGGAAAAGTGGAAGTTTACACAAAATTTCTGTCTTAGGTTACATGGGCTTTTGAAGGAGGTTACTCTATAGCTGATTAATGCAAAACATTTTTTCCCCTCATATTGATAAGAAACAAATAAAAATTGACGTTCATTATGAATTCCCTATATATAAACAGTACACTTTGGACTTCTCGATTAAAATAACCCAAGCTGATCATTGATGATTAAAATGCAAATTAGCAAGAATAAAATAACTGTTGTGCAAAGCAAACTGTTACCAGAACTATAGGAAAAAGCGTTTGTGTATAAGTAACCTTGATAATTTGCTGTAAACTCTATCTTGGCACAGTGATGTAAAAGTTTCATAAGCTAACAGAAGCATATGGACTATATAAACTGTAAAGATGAACATATAAGGACTGGTAATCACATCAAAAAGTAATTAAGCTCCCAGCTGTAGAGAACTGATATGTTTCTGCCGCTTTCTAATAAAGTTCCACACCAACACATAATACAAACTCCTATTCAGCGGTGCACTGAGATCGCTATAGGAAAACTAATGAAATTCCCTGGAAAACAAACAAGTCCTTGATGATGGAAGTGATCACCTTCTTATTTATTACGCACTTCTTCCATTATTCAACACTGGCAAAGCTTATGGGGATTTGATATGTTAGATTGATAGTTTAACTTATGCGGTTGGAAAAACAGTTTTGCTCTAAGGTCAAACATAATAAATATGGCCCTTTTATGAGAACAACACATTAATTTTTACGGTTTATGTGGGAAGGTTATGCACGTCGAGAAATAAAGAAAACAACAGGAGTTCTGTGATGGATCGTACTTAAAGTTTGGCAAAAAGGTACTCAGAAGTGACTTTGGATAAGACAGACAAACAGTACGGTGTGTTCACAATCTGTTTTGGAGGCTCGGTAAATTATTTATAAAGAGAAATGCAGTTTGAGTCCATCTGAAAACCTCGCTCTGTCTGCAAAAAACACAAATAGTTTGGAATATTACTTTGGATTTGATTGGATTTGGGCCTGACTTAACCTTCTGGCAGATTATGTTAACGTGACTCTATTGGATCGACTTCATTTGTAAGTGCTGTTTTATTGCACACCATCTGCCCCCTGCTGACTATACTGAGTTATGTTTATAATCTCTAATCCTGGGGCCCACCTGGCTGACCACCAGTCTGCCGTTGTTGGACTCGGTGGCGTAGATGACCCAGAGCCCGTTCTCGTCCACGGCCAGGTCGATGTCGGACTTCCCTCCCCAGCGATACGGGGATGTGTCGTGGTAGTTGGCGTTGGTGATGATGGCCTCTCCGCTCTTGATGCGAGTTCGTAGGTCGTACTTTACTATGTTCCTCGTTCTCTCTTTGTTGTAAAACACTGCTCCGTCGTACACCACAAAGCCGGTGCCATCCACTCTGTTTGGCAACCTGTCAGATAAAGACAGGCGCATGTTGCTGGTGACACATTTTGAAGTGAAATATATTGGATATTACTTTGGATTTGATAGGATTTGGGGATGACTTAACCTCTGGCAGATTATGTTAAACCCTTTTCTAAATTAACAATATAGTAAATAACTCACAAGATGCTATGAATAAACAGGCAAATTTAACAGTTATTTAAAGGTTCAGCATGTAACCTTTCTGGTGGAGGGCTCACCACCTGCTTGTTTCCATGAAGACGTTATTGCTTTGCCCGGAATGTTCAGCATTATGATATTTAAACATATCAAACTCCATGGAGAAGAGCAGGTAATGCCACAAGGCCAAGTTATAGGTCAGATCTGTGGCAAGACAAGCCCCACTCACAGTATACATATTTTCAAGGTACAGTTGTCCCTCACAATAATGCCGTTCACCTTTTTGTGCAGTTTAGCTTTTCTTACAGCGTATGAACATACATTGTGTTCTGCGTCCTGATTGGTTAAGGGACTGTAGAGCATTGTCCATCAGTCTCCTCTGTGCCGTGTCTCTTGTACAGTACAGAATGAGTTCAGCCAAATTTACAATGGTTAGCATTTTTATTTACAGTATAGGAAAACGTTAATATTTTTATTTCTCAATCAAATGTTTGGGCCTGAAAACAGGTCTTGATCTTTTGTTTCATTCTATAATACTATAATAATTCTGTACTTATTTTAAAAAATCTATGAAGCTTTGAACTTTGGGAGTGTTTAAACATGAGAGAAATGTGAGAAAATGTTAATGTCTGTCTGAGAAAAGTGTATAAAGTGTGTGGTGAGGGGTTTTACAGCCTTAAAACATATATAGTAATTGTCAAAAATAAAGTTGCTTACTTCGTGGATTTCACCAATCCGGGTTATTTTTAGAACGTAACCCTCACGATAAACGAGGGACCACTGTATATATTTAGATATTTTGAATAAAAACACACTGAAAGTGCAATACACATCAGTTTAATGTTATATTGTGGAACACTTCAGGCAAAGCATTAATATCTCTATGTAGACATGCAAGTGGCTACCCTCCACCAGAAAACTATTAATACCTGTAATGAGTCTTATATGTTAATGATTTGATTCTCTGCAGCTGAAATGTTCACACTACTAGCTGATGGTGCAAATAATAGGTACGTACACCACCCAAAAACACAGTTAATCTCTTATTTATATGAAAGCTAAGTTGATATAATAATTATCATGGCAGGCCTGCGATGAAAGAAATCCTCCGACGCTGTTTGACACGCTGCTACAAGATGGTCTCATGGTGAGCCTGCTGACACCACAGTGGGAGTCGCTCCACCATCGTCATCCATATCCTCATCAAATGCCAATAAATCTATACAGGAACAGCTGCTGTTTGATCAAGCTGCCTGCAGGGGGCGCACTCACTTGTAGGTGGTGGTGGCTCGCGTCTGTTTGAAGTCCTCCCATGATGCGTATTCGTACAACACATCGGTGCGGTAAGGCGTCCATGGCATGACGTAGAGGCGATCTCCGGACTGCAGAGGGTCTTTACACCACGCCCCCGCTTGATGCTCCGCCTCCTGTTGAGAGCTGGCAGCCTGGACGCGCAGCAATGTCCCGGGACAAACAAAGACTGCAGAGGGAGGAGAGAATAGACACACGCAAATGAAAAGAAAGCATTGTACGAGGGAAGGAGATGGTGGAGATGGCAGGGGTAAAGTTAGGCAATGGGAAAAGTCCAAAGACCAGGGAATAAATTAAATATGGAAGATGTAAGGAGATAAAAGTAAGTGGAGTATAGAATTGGGTGAATAGTAAGAGGTGGGGGTGAGTTGTGGTTCGTTAAATCAGATTAAAAATGAGCAAACTTATAAAAAGCTCATTTGTAGAACATCACTGTTGTGTTTGGGAAGGGTCTGAACAAGATAAATGAGAGATTTCAGGCTGCCACCAAAGCTTTAGATGTATCCTCTAATCTAATTCATCTTGGCCTACTTTTGTTTGATTGTGCATTTTCTGTTTCAAAGGCCTGTTCTCTGCCCTCCCTCTCTCTCCCTGCGCTCTTCTACTGGGTGGGAAAACAGTAATTGCGCGGCTTGTTTTATTAGGATTTGGCTTGCCGTCAAGAATAATGCCTCAAAGAAGAGAGGCGTTCTGGGGTAAAGATTTGAAGTTTGGCCCAGCTTCCACTTCATCCGCCACACACAAGAAGACAGACACGGAGGACAAAACGAAACAAAGGACACATCAAAAATCTGCGTATTTGCCAAGTTTTTAAGATGGTGGTCTTGTTTTGGCTCGTGACACAACCATTACCTGCTGGTCACCTCATGATGGCGTGCATCTCTTAACTAATTGGACACAGTGGGGTCTTTTGGTTGCAGATGACAGGAGTAAGCATTGGAAAACACTGCCCCCAAAGCATGCACATATACATCCACTGTCACTGTTAAGAGCGATGCATCAGTCTGGGCTCCAGCTCTATTGAATATTACATGAGGTCTGGTGCGGGAGGTGAATCATAATAGCAAGATAGAGTAGTTACTTGAATCCAGCCCTCTCCTTTCTGCTGCCGTGCTGTTTTTTTTATAGTGTTTGGTGATCTGTGGCGCTGCCGGGCCACTTAGGAATTAGCCTGTTCTGACTGAGGGGGTGCGACAGGGATTGGGACTTCGAGCCAAAGCGGAATCTAATCAAGGCGAGGCATAAACAAACACTCAAAAGGCAGAGTTCTCACAGGAGGGAGGCTTGTCATGCTCCATTGTCGAACCAAAATGTTTGAAACAAGGGGCGCCTGAGGTACTTGCTTTGCCACAGTCGGGGTGTGGGTGAAGTAAAATGTGTAGAAGCTAACAGTATTTGGAGAATGGAGAACACTGGCATAATACTGCACATGTCACAGTTGTAAATACAGAATTGGGGCCATAGCCGTATATGTAGTCAAGGTGTTCAGTGCTCTCAATCAATTGCTAAATCACAAGTGTATAAAATCTTACATTGTATTATTGCCCCTATTGGCTGAAGATAATATACTGTGCATAGACCCAGTTGTACAGAAGGCTGTGATCTATCTGGCAACAAAATGATGCCTTGGGTTTTTACTGATCTTTTGCTGAAAAAGTTGCTTTGTTAGTTTTGCTAACTAAACATTTGCTATGAGTTCATCGGAGTAACTCTAGATGGTAATTCAAGTTCAGTGCAGACTGAACATTCTACCAAGAGAAGTAGGACACTGCCTCTTAAGTACAATGCTATAGTAAACTAAGAAATGAACAGCATGGGGTAAACAGTATAGTCACTCGGCATCCAGGTGACCTATAAATCCACCCTCAAGGTACAATAAAGGACACCAACACATATTATGTCTATTGTTAGCCTTTACAAAAAGATAACCTTATATGTCCATGTGTGCAACAAGAGAATTTATACTGATAAAGAAGAAATGGGTTCTCTTCAACTTAAATGAATAACAAACTTAAAGTAAACTAGGAAATGTGAAAGATAGAAATAACAAAACAACTGTCAACTTAAAGTTACCAAAATACGTACAAATATGCTCAGGATGGCGCAGTCCTATTTATACAGATGCTTATACCTATCTAATTCTGTATCTCATTTCTGCTGTTCCATTAGCACAGACAACCCTAGCAATTGTAAAGCTGCTGTGTTTGCCCTCATTTTAGCTTAAACACTGCGCTAAAATTAGGTGCTCATATAGGACAGCGTCTGTAGAAAAGAAGATATGAACCACTGCAACAGAAATATAACACCTCCAAAATAACACAGCTGTCTGCAAAGTGATGCTGCCACAGTGTCCTCCGAAAAACCCCATCTGATTGCGTTCATTATAGACCTAACCTGGCAGCGCTGGATTAAATTGGTATCAGTGTGTTCTCCTTTGGGCTCATCATGACAATAACACCACATTTCTGCTATACTAGTTTATCCCAATCTTGTCTCTGCTCCTGTGTTCCGGAGCAGTCTACCCATGGATGCCTCATTGTAAAGAAAAAAGCCCCGGGTGGGCCAGGGGTCATAGGGCTCACCGGCGCCCCCCAGCAGTATGTGCAGGACACACACATACACGCTCCATGGCCTGCACACCTGGCCAGAGGGGCTTCATTAACTCCGACCTGCACCGGCTGCTCCTGGTAGGCCTCATGTTTACAGCCTCTCCACCTCAGCGTCTCTCTGAAGGGTGATTGTAACAGCGGGAAGTCTGAGCTGCTAAACCCTGGGAGCAAAGTCGGCACTACAAGAGGCTATTATGGCTGCAGTATGAATGAGGTATTAGGCATTATGCATTAGGCGTAAGTCTTAAGATTAGGCATTATCCTAGTCTGGCGAGAGCAGGTTAGCGGGAGTAAGAGCCATCTGGGATTATATGTGATAGTTGGATTAATAGATTAATTCTGGTTTAGGTGCAGATGGAAACCCTGTGCCATCACAATGAGCCTATAGTGAAGTCACAGACACTTCCTTATGCTACAAACTAGCCAGATGGCTAATGAAACTTACCTTATCAGGGATTAAAGGCCGGGCTGTAGCTATTATACTCTAGTATGGCAATTACTGCCACACAGACAGGAAAAGTCCCAGTAATAATTGACTATTTATCTCCATAATCCCTTCTGCTGGCAGAGGTCAGCTGTTACTTGTCAATATGAGTCTCATAAAGTGGTGTGAATGCCACAACTTTGAGGAAAATGACAGTAAATATGTCCCATTAGTGTCCGGAGGCAGTTTGTGATCGACTGGTGACGCAATTAAAAGTGAGAGCTGACAGCTTTGGGCTAAATTTAGCCCTTTCATTCTGATGTCCAGAGCGATCCACTGTGTTTTTATGTTTGATGTGACAGCGTCCTGGTGCTGGTTAATATAGGACTTTGATGATCTAAACAGACCCTGCCAAAGCCTGGCAGCTGCACTGAAGAGCCCAGTGATGGTGTCTGCTTTTGTTTGTGGATACATGGATCTGAGACTGAGCTGGCCCCGGGCCCCTGTCCGCAGACATGGGCTGCACACAGGAGCCACTGCTGGGAGCATGCTGCTATAATTGAATCCCACACCTGTCACTGGCAGGTGCAGCTTACGGCCAGCAGGGGGCAGACTGGAGTATGGACCAGAGCTGTGTTCAGACTTAATAGTCCGGAGGTAATGTACACTGTTTATCTATGAGCCAGTGACTGTCTGAAGGCATCTCTGGCTGTATGTGTAATGTGCAATGTGTGTGGAAAGAGCAGACAGATGGAGCATGAGCAGGGGCAGTGCTGTGTGGAGAGAGGTGAGAGGAGCGGTGGAGCAGAGAAAGTAAATAGGTTATTTCCTGTGAAATGAGAATTAGAAGTGAGTTAATCTGAGATGAGACGAGGAGGTCCCATTGTGTGGTGGCTTCCTTTCAAAAGTCATGGAGTAAAGGATAACAATAACAGACATACAGCACACAGACAAAGCACACAGACAGTGAGCAGACAGTGGAAGAGGCAGGTGTCACGCCTTTATCAGCCCAAACATTCACCCCAGAGAGTCCCATTCAGCAGACCCAACGCACGCAGCCCGATACTGTGTGAAAGAACCGTCTTATCTGCAGAGGACACTGAGTGACGGGGCTGTGCAGGGACAGAGCTCAGATACTCACTGATCACTGACACAAGACTCCTGTTTACTGTTAGCTTACCAACTGTGGTGAATACATATAAAGCTTATGTTCTACTTAAAACGTCTGATAAAGGTGCAATGTGTAACTTTACTGGTAGACGGTCTGATATTCTCCATGGAGATATTATTGCTTTGCCATGGAGAGCCGGTAATGCCATTAGGTCAAGTTAGAAATCAGATCGGGCATTTTTGCGGATGTAATTAAATAAATGCATGATAGTTTAATTTAATGCAATATTGTGAAACATTCCAAGCGCAGCGATAACAACAGGTAGCAGACATTTCATCAGAGAAGTTTCATAGTGCAGCCTTAAAATATAGGTAAAGGGACTGGTGTGGATACTTGTACTTTTCTACAGGTTTGTGACTGAGCTAGTTATTGATCTAATATATAAGATAACACCTGGATTGACGTGTACATAAGCTAATACATATAAAATTGTGTATTGTAAATGACACGCATCTGTAGTGTCTGCAGTTTGCCTTTGTATGGCAATATATCCCCTCTCCCTCCCTGCCTCCTGGTCTAAATAAGCCCTTTTATAGGTGTAGTCTCTCTATAAAGGTCCTGGAAACGCACTTACAATGATTTATATTCATGGCCATCCTCTCGCACGCTCACCTTTCTGTTCCTCTCCTCTAACAATGCAATGACTCCTGCATGTACAGTCAATCCCCACACTATTACCTCTCCCCCTCACTGAATAGGCCTGTCTCCGCCTCAGCCCCGGTCATGTGACTTCGCTGGTGTGTGGTGGGTCATTCCTAATGAGCTGCCTGACTCATCGTCTCTATAGCGACCGTGCGCCTCCTCCCATCTCGTACTATTCCCAATCTGGCTCTCCGCTCTCTGTTTTCTTGTCACATACAGCGGCGGCCCCTCACTCGTTCCTAAATCGCACTTATAGGGAGGTGCCTGTGTGACGGATTGGGCTGTCCTCAAGTGCACCCAGCAATGGCCACCTTTGAAAATTACTAGGTGTTTGTAAAGTCTAAGAATCTGTCTTTTTTTTCTCTTTCAGCAAACACGCGGGAGGTGATGGAAATTTGCTGGGTACTTGTTTAGTCCTGCCAGCAGTGGTAAAACATCAGTAATGACATAGGGAGTGTACTCAGCTGGACTTGTAAAATAAGGCAGTTAGAGGGGACAAACTGAATAATAAAAGGCATACACAGACTTAAATTCAGAAATACAGTAAGATGCGAGTTTCTTATTAATGTCGGTCAGTTAATTATGTCATTAACATAAACTATGCAGGTAGTGGAGCGTGTATTCAAAGAGGAAGATGTTTAAAAGTTCACTATGTAACTTTTCTGGTGGAGGCATATATGCGCTATGTGTTGGTCTCCATGGAGATAGAACTGCATTATCGGCTATGTTTCACGGTATGACAATAACCATAATCTATTTCCATGGAAATAAGCAGATGAGGCCAAATTACAGGTCAGATCTTTGGGGAGGCAACCCCACTCACAGTAAGAATGGATGTTTTTCAAGGTATTTTTTCAGCAGTGAAGACACCAGAAATCCTAAAAATGCAAGATCAATAAGTTCAGTGCTATAGTGTTAAACATACTATTTTCAAAAAGTTACATAGTGCACCTTTAAGTGAAACATTATGACTACTTTAAAACATGGATGTTAGCTGTACGACCATCTAGGGACTAAAGACTGGGATCAATTCAACTAAGGCTTACTTTGTGTTCAAAAAATATGATTTCTTTATCGATTTCAAATAGAGAAACAGTGAAACAAGCATTGTTTTGGCATAAATGTGGTGCTATTAAGGACAGATTTCAGAAATAACCTGCAGTAGAGAATATTGTTCTATTGTTTTTCTCAGTTATATCAGAGGAAACAGTAACGCTGCCTAAAATATCTTTGGTTCATTGTGTTCCCAAAGCCTTCTTGTTTTAGGAAAAAACTATGACACTTAAACAATGATAAAAACTGGCTGCACCACTCTGATAGTCCCAGCATTGTTCCAGAACACAAAATTGTAGTTTTACTGAACAGAGCTTTGGAAATTATATTCTTTTCTATCATATAAAAGTACACTATCTGGACATGTGTGTGAGTGTGTGTGTGAGACAATACTTCCCGCTATGTTCTGAGCAGCTTACGGGTTTCAACTGCACAAGAAGACACACACTACTTGAAGGGAAATGTCAAGGATCTATTTTACTGAAAAGCCTGGGACCAATAAAGTAGTTAATTGGACTAACATATGGGGTCAGTGAATGAGGCCGGACAGAAATGGCCTGGTACGATGCGGAGAAGGGGTTCAGGGAGAGGTGATGGAGACCTGAGAGGGGGAGCCAAGCAGCGTAATGGCTACTACTCCAACTGCGACCTTGTTTTGTAGGTCATGCCTTTTTGTGCGTCTTTGTCCTCTCTCAGAAACCTCTGATTGGGGACGTTAGCATGACCGGCGCTTGATTGGTGAGTGCCCGTGCAAGGACCATTACCACAAGCTTGAGCACTCCTTTTTTTTGTTCACTGCCCCCTCAGCAGTCTCAGCTAACACACAAAAAAACTACCAAAAGAACAGGGCATGGAGGAGGAGTGGAGATGAGATGGGAGGGGGCAACAAGTACAACATGTGTAGGAAATAATATCCACCAAAGCGCATGTGAGGAGCAGAAGAATTAGGGAAAAGTGCGAGAGGAGCCGAGAGAGGCCCGAGGCGTCTTGTAATGGCCAGATGTGATCAGAGAGATAAACCAATCAGAGGGTGGGAGGAGGAAGAGGAGAAGAAATGGAGGATGAAGCACGGTACAGAGAGAGACATGAGAAAATGGAGCCCCGTGTACAATTGTTTATTTTCACCTGCAAAAAAGGCATGATTTTACAATGGGAGAATAGGTACTGCAGAGAAATGAGGTGTGATCACATCTATACTGCCAATACACAGGAACAGGGACATTCACAGTCATTTCAACAGTATATGGCTGTTTTGTGTTATGCGACCAGCCAAAACTATAATTGATTTCTGTCAGTCAAACAAATGTGTAATATCCTGCTAAAATAGTGGTAATTATTACGTATTTAAGACAGAAACCCAAAGCGATAGAAAACGTTTTGGTGTTACAATCAGCCCTTAACTATTAGCCCATGTATTTTATCTAAGGTACTAATTGTTTTGTTTTTGGTGGAGTGTGATAACCTAACCAACTAGGCCATTTAACAAATTGAACCTCCATTAAAAGTAAGTGTCCATTGAAGATAAACCATTTAGTTTATTGGGTGGAACTACACTTTTGTTTTGTGTTTTGCTCGGTTTTCTTTGGTTTCTATTTGGAATACACGTTCAAGTATAAGTAGGACAGATCCTGCTGGTAGATAACGTGCTTTTCAAGGGCCACATTACAGCGAATCATAAGGTAAGAAGATATTGAGGGGCAGTGGTGGCAGTAAGAGGAGACAGAGAGAGGTAGAGAGAGAGACTGAAGCACCTGGAAATGGGATGCTGTAAATAGTATCTGAGCAGTGTTAGCTAAACACAATGTTTGTGCTATGAAGACGACAACAAACGCTGAAGTGGTCCTGGAAAATTAAAAAGGGAAGGGAGAGAGGATGAGAGGGGGCTCGATGAATGTGAATGTGTGTACACTCAAATGGCTGTCTGCGAGTGATCAGCTACAGGAGAGGAATGGAGTTATTTTTCAGTTTATCTCTCTTGAGCCCTTTACAAACAAGCACGATCAGACAGACCCCAGCCTGCTTAGGATGCGGAGTGCCCACTTTTCCCACCTGGAGGTAGTGATGTTTCGATACCATACTAAGAATATCACAATGGCGATCCGATACCGATACCAATGAGTTTTGTATTGAAATTCATCATCATTGTTTATTATCATTGTTTCACCCCTAAAAATTAAATATAGCTGTATCCAAAAACTAAAAAAAATTGATATTGCATGACTGTCAGTGCTTTTCAATACCTCAGTCAGTATCGATATATATCAGTATTTGGTATTGATCCATCCATCACTACCTGGAGGTGTTATTTCCAGGGCTCTAGTGCAAACTGCAAGACGATCGGCTGTTTGCTTTTTGATTAATTTGTTCTTTATTTAGCTGAGATGTCTGTTAGATCATGAACGAATGGTGAACTTTTTTTAATCTCAGTTATCTTTGAGTTGTTAGCTGCTGCACTGATACGTCATCACCCCCTGCTCCCCTGGGGCGAGCTCCTCCTGCGTGCAAATAAAAAATACAGAAGTTTCGTGGACTCTATTGGCATGTATGTACCGCACAGAGCAAGACAAGAGTGCTCACCCATGTGTGCTGTTTGTAAAGGGCTTTTGATACTTGAGTGAGCTGCCTTTGATATGTTAGTGTGTGTGTGTTTGTGGTGCTTGCGTGCAGGTCAGGCTGGTGTCATCAAACCGTGAATCTAGAAAGAGTTTTGGTTATAAGTCAAAGAGAAAAAGGTATAGAGAGTAGAGAGTAATAAATATATACAGGGAGGGATTTCGACATCAAACATGACCACTACACAAGGTGCTGGGTTAGGAAGTAGGGAGCATGGAAGGAGGGTAGGGAAGGAGACAAGGGAATAAGGAGGGAAGGGGCGAGCTGTGGTTGTTATGTTCATTGTGGTCTTTACCTTTTTGATCCACTTCTATTCAAGCATCGGAAAAAAGAGGGAGAGAGTAGAGAAAGACAGGAAGAGGAAAGAAATCAAAACGAAAGAAAAAGACAGGTGCAGGAAAAAAGAGAAAATTGAGATTAAATAAAACGCTGCCCTCTCTCTCTCTCTTTCTCTCTCTCTCTGACTCAAAGTTATCTGTCTGCGTTATGGTTCGCTACTCAGAGAAAAGGATGGACTTGGGTGGAGAATGAAGAGGTTGGGGAGAAAAAAAATGGCCTGCCCTAGGTTTAAATCCATTCAATTTTAACTTTATCGATAATCCCACACAACAACACACAACACAATTCACCCCACAACCTCACTCTCTTGACCCCCCACCCTCTTGCTGATATATTCCAGCTCCTTGGAAAACCTGTTGGAAAAAGATAGTCCTCTTCTTCCTGGAATAAAAACATGAAGACATATAGAAGATGAAGAGAAAGATGTGGCTGATAATAGAAAGCGGGATCTAAATGAGAAAGCAGGAGATTTTATTTAGGCATTAGTCAATTTACAAAGTCAAGACGCCCGGTGTAAGAAGCCAGGCAAAAACACTCAACACATCGACCTGCCAATCAATGTAAGGAGGAGACGAGGGAGAGTGCTGCTGAGGCTAGCTCATCAAAGGCAAAAAAGAGTGGAAAGTAAATGAAGAAATAGGAAGAATAACATCCTAAAAACATGATAAAAATGCAGAGAACAAAACATTCAAACAGGTTAACAATAATGGTGCATTATAGGTTGCTATATTATGCATTTGGTAACACTGTCAGTGACAACACAAGCAGTAACCATAGCAATAATGATGAATAAATACTAAAATAGAAGAAAAAAAAAAATATCTTGCCAATTATCTAAATGTCAAATGTTCTTTTTGACTCAAACCTCATGCAATGGATCCAGCCCATTCAAAATATCTGCAGTTTTTTTCAATGACACTGGATCAGATTTCTAATGAGTCATACCACAGTGTTACCAAATACTTTTAAGATGTTCGCGATGAATATATTATAATGTTACCTTCATGCAGAGACAAAGTCATTATCACATTTGAATTTTGATTTGTCTTGCAGCAGAACGGTGCTAATCCCACGTCTCTCTATATGCTTAATTCTGTTGAAAGAAAACTGCAGTTATACCTTTAATCACAGCTATAGGTGCGACACAAAGATACATATAGCAGAACGTGACAGAAAGGCGTGTCCTCTTCTGCCTTGTTATATATATGACGCACGTAGCTGTGTGTTGTTTTGCAGTCTATGGTATCACATTGCTACCACAGCTTTTTCTATGTTAAGGATGGATCACCATTTCTTTCTCCTGGGAGTGGAGAAGTGTCAAAAGCCACGTGGCGCCTGGCGAATCCCTGCTGCGTGTGAGATAGTCATGTGGGTTGAGGCAAGTTCACTATCCCTCGGGGAAGACTGCAAAACTGTCATTGCACCTTACAGTTCAAAAAGTGACATAAAAAGACAAACACCAAACGTATTTCACAAAGGAAGTTTAAGTGTGATATCTGTGTGGGGGAGGGGAGAAAGGATAGCATCTCTGGCCGCGTTGTACAGCAGCACCAGCATCAGCATCAGATCATTTATCATCTTACGCCAAGATCAAACTGGACAAACAACCTCCACCAAGACCTGGGGAATGAAAAGCCGTTCGTGCCCAGAGGGGTAAACAACATGGCAATGCTATGAATGCAAGCCCTGTGAAGCCGGGGCAGAGGCAAGGGGGACGGGGGGGCAAGAAGCATCACATCCATGCCACCGACGGAGCTAGCGGTCGTTAGCTTCAAGGTTAGGAGAGAGAGAGAAAGACCTTTTATCCAGGCTGCGAGTGCTGCGGCGAAGGCGACACCAAACAGAGCATATAATAGGGGGTTATTGGAAGCTTCAGTGGCAGATACTAGAGGAGTTGAAGCAGGATACTTGCTCGTCTTTGTTCTACAAGCAAAGCAGTTATTGACCAGTGTATCTGAGTAGACTCTGGAGGAAAGGTGAACTTATGTGCAGCTTGGCTTTGGATGCAATGAGGTGAATGTACAAGCTTCACTTATAAATATTCAAGAGTAACACCACAACTTGTTAATAGGTTGTATAAATTAGACTTTAGAGGCAATTTATTTGAAAGGTTGATGGATGGATCCAGACTGCCAGTTTTGCAGACTTGCTTTGTGTTCTTGAGCAAGGCAATCATTATGCTGCCAATGTTTGACCAATTAGGGGTATAGTCAGCATTGGTTTCAGGCAGTATTGGCTTGACATGACATCTTAAATCTTTGGCACAATCCTATGTTATACAATATTCTTTATGTTGCTTGTGATTAGAGACCATATATTAAGCCCCAACTTAGTGGTATGCTAGTAATCAGTTATTCAGCTATTATAATTAGTATTTATAAAGTGCTTGTACAAAAAAATCCACTGCTAATAATTGTAATAAACTGAAAAAAACATGGTGTCTAGTGTTTAGTTCAGAGCTGACACCACGAAAAAGATTAATCTCTTATGCCATTTTTAATTAGTTCGCCATTAATAAGTGGTCCCTAATCTGTTCTCTTATCTGTTATGCTACACAATATTTAACACTGGGACATTGTAAATTTTGTGTTTCCTATAGTATAACTTGAATTAATGTATCATGTGTGTCCTGCATAGACTGTATAAAGAAGTGGACTAAGCAGTTATCGGGACAATTCGAAGCCAAGTTTCATATTTGGATTTCTAACTGCGAGTGTCATAGCAACCAAAGAGTCAATCCGGACTGAGGCTGTTGAAAGTAACACCCCCTTCGCCCCCCCCCTCTGCTAAACCAGTGGTGCGGGCGCTTAGCAATCAAGCATCATGTACTGCGGATTAATATGAATATTTTAAGACCAAAATGACGAGGCTGACAGCAGCGGTTACAGAGATAGGGGTGATAGTTTTTCAATAGAAAGTGAATTGGAGCCGATGGAGCCAGAAGCGAGCGCGTGATCACTTCATATTTGGAAAGTGGCAGCTAGGAAGTTAGCTATGTCCATTTATGTATACAGTCTATGGTGTCCTGGAAATACTCTGCTGCTCATGCTGATATATTTAAAAGCTTTATATTTGGAATGAAGCTAAAAACAATAAACAATACCAATCAGTTTTGTAGATTAAAAAAGGCAGTTTAGCATTATATATAAACCTTTTTGCACCACTGCATTGGGTTTAAAAGAAAAGAAGAAGCACAGAAGGCACATTTTAAATCCTTCATAAAAACCTAGACAAAAAAAGTCAAATCATGAAATAACAATGATTATGAAAATTCACAGCGGTGCCATGAACACTTGGATGTGGAAAGCCAAACTGGAATCTGTAAACCGTGAGTTATGAGAAACAAAAAGACAAAGTAGACCTCGTTACAGCCCGTCTCAGTCTCCCCGGGTGATCCTGAAAAATAAGCACATCGACTCAAAACAGATCACCCACATTCCCTTGAGAACACACAAGAAAACGTCCAAGACAAAAACTCATCAAAGTATCCCCGGCCAGATCAGGGGGTTACTCTAAGGCCACTGCGGTTGTTTGTCGATTTCATTCAGCATTCTCTCTTTCAGGGCCCTTTTGAGAAATAAGCCAGTGCCCTCCTTTGCTTTAATCACTCTGCTCGGCGCTCTCCACAACCCTATCAATTACTCCCCCCGCTAATGAGTACGGCCCCAGACACGCGCTGCCCACCACACACTGTATCTGAGGGGTGCAGGACATCTCAATCTGGCACGCAGGGAGGTAGTGGATCTTCTGTGAGAGCTGGTCCTAAACGCTTCGCACTATCACGCCTGAGTACCACCTAAGAAAATAATTGGATTGCAAACTAAATTCTTAATGGACTAAGTAACCATAAATCTGAAATAAGTGGGGACTAAATCAAGGTCTACAACAAGACCAGGCCAGGTCTAATGAAGTCTTAACTGCTCAAAACCAACCAACACACAGTAGAGTTGTTGTTGTGCCTTTGGGCAAGACACTTGACTCATCTTGACTACTATACTGTATGTATGAATGAGTATGCAATTTGGTGGTCATTGCAGAGGTCCTATAGGCACAGATTGGCAGCCATTTTAGAGGTATTCTGCCCCAGGACAGCTGTAAGTCTTAAAGAGGCTGTAACCTTTTTGTTTTTTATGCAATTAATAACAATTTGTTTCGCTCCACTACAGATATATTGTACAAGCAGCTCTTAAAAATGAGATCTCTGTGTGCTGTCTGCATCTAATTATAACGCGTTTTATTGTAAATGAACCAGAAAGTGCACAGTTAGCATGCAAGTTATGACCGTAAAACTCCGCTCTAGCCTTCTGAAGTGTGCGTATAAACTCATCACTGTGAATAATTTGGACACTCAGAATGCATTAGGAAAGTGAGGAACAATGTTGGACGGCTCCAAACTGTTTAAAAATGAACTCGTTTTGTTTTTCATGTTTTAAAAATCATGTTCAGCGCCTTTAATGCCGAAAGACTGACTATCGCGGTGTGGCGTCGGTTCTGATTTATCCATACATTTTTCTCAAAGTCTCCCACCATCCAGAGCGAGGCCTCCGTCTTCTCATTCCCCCAACATTTATGAGCCCCACGCCTAATGGCAGCCCCTATACATATTAATAGAGTTTTCATTTTCAGCTACATCAAAGTGTTGCCTCTCCTCCCCTGAAAACTTGTCACATTACAATGCCATTATGCCCTCGACTGACAAACTCTTCCTGACAAGTCAACTATCATTTCCAGCGGCTTTGTGTCCGAAAACGCGGTGTGTCGTAATGATTAGGCAGCACTGAATACATTTGCGGTGAAGAATCAATTTTATAAAGTGAAACAGTGGCATAGGCAGGAATATGAAGTGAAAGTGAAGAATATGCTACCTAGCAGAAGAGCGGAACTGTGCTAGGCTATATGTTTGAAATCTCCAGCCCCATGCATATTAACAAGATAAATCATGGCTGCTGAAACTGGGTCTAATGGCCAGCAAGGATACAAAGCATTAGGAATCAATAATGATGTAGTACAGTGTCATGTGGAGGGAGGGGCAGGTGAAGGCCCTCCCTGGCTAGATTTACTTCAGTGTACATCTGTATTGAGACTATAAACCCCACTGCAGTGCTGAGTGGACAGATAACATAGTGTAATATAGTGATACAATATCTGCTGTCTTTAATGACTGTATCTTGCATTATTTTAGCAATCGTAATAGAATCTAGCCCAGGGGTGTCCAAACTCTTTTCACCGAGGGCCATATCTTGAAAAATATTCGAAACGGAAGGCCAGTGGTCAATACAGTGGATAATTCAGATGGTGCATTTAACATAGCTTTTGACTTCAAATTTTAAATAAGGTTTAAAATATTAATAATAAGTCTGTATGACAATGCAATGCGATGTTATGTTGTTATATTGGTAGGATTACTCAACTTTGATGTAAAAAGTAAAGATTTTGATCACTTGGGCCAGTTCAACTGAAGGCCCGCGGGCCAATAACAATTGGTCTAAGGGCCGCATTTAGCTCCCAGGCCATAGTTTGGACACCCCTGGTCTAGCCCTGTGTTTCAGATGTAAATGTATAGTCACTTTCCATACACTTTCTATGTTACAATGTTGCTAGCGTCAAATGATAGAACTGCCACACCCTTGGGTCAACTTGTATATTTATTATTTTGGTCAGAGGTTGCATGGAGTCCTTAAATTCATCATGAAGGAATTACTCAATCTTTTTTGTTGCACTAAGGCAGATTTCGGAGTCAATAAAAGCCTCAGGTGATATTTTTTAAAGCACTTATCTGTTTCTGCAACTGAAATCTTTCAATCTTTATTTAAACCTCAGTACACATTCCAACTCTGCTTTTTCATTTCTTTTCCGAATCTGGCTCTACTCTGACTGTATTTGCCTGTATACGTGCTCTGATCCTGCAGTAGCTCGGCCACAGCGTTGTTGCATGTGAGCCTGATGTCTTAATGGAACGCAGCGGTCGACAGCCGCCTGTGACAGTGTGAAATGAGAGTCCACTTGAGCCATTTTGTCTTGCTGTGTTCAGCTGGCAAAAAACAAGTTATCCTCTCCGGCCTGTTCCTTTTGGGCTGATGAGATATGATTTGACTTGTTGGCGGATGTTTATTCTGCCAAGACAATCCAGTAGCGAACAGGCACGAGGCAGGACACGGTGGACAGTGTGTGTGAGGAAGAGGAGGGCTGCTGTCGCCTTTCCGATCCAGGTGACTGCTAACATGGCACAAAGACACGCACCATGACTGTCAAGATACTGCTCTGCTGATATTAAACACAGCTCTACATTTCACCTCTGAACAGGTCCTGAGGCTTTGTTTGCATCACAGGAGGAAAAGTACTAACCGGACTTGAGAACATTGCACTAATAGCCCAAGTCACCCCTATAACAACTTTTTCATGGCTAATAAGCAACAAATTGGCCACATTTAATTAACTTGGGAGTTTTTTTAGGGATGTCAGGCCCTTTTTAAGTAGCCTTTCATTATAGCATCGGGATATTTGGAGAGTTAAGTAATAATTTACTGTGTGTTTACTCATTTGCATCTATTATTTTATTTCTTAACGCTTCTACCTTGTTATCTACATAAATAATCATAATGAAATAAGAACTTTTGAATATTTTTCTCAATGCTACCCACGTCTCCTATATTCCACATTTTGCACTGAAATTAAAACATGAGATTTAGAAATCATTTTTGCAAACATTAGCCACATTGAAGATGACCATTTTATTACCACTCTGGAAATTGAGCAAGCCGGCATTCCAACAAACAAATTTAACCATACAATTAAAATGGTTAAAAAAAAATGGCGCCAGAATGCCCAGCAGCCCCAGCCAGGCATGAACGATGGGGCATTACCGAGGCGATTAGCAGTACCAAATTCAATTAATCTTGACAAATCTCCACAGAGGCAGAACGAAGGAGAGCGACGCACCCACTCTCCTGGTAATTAAAAGTGGGCGCGCGGATTGGCGTGGGGCACGACGATGGTGACTAACTTAAGGGATGATCAACTCCGGCTGCAGCTCTGAGTGTCAGCTTTTATTTAGTTTGTCAGAATGTCAAGTCCCAAACTAGTTTCTACTTCCAGTTTCTCGAAGAGTGACAGAGGACAGAGGTAATGAGCTCGTCTCTGTCACCTCACACAACCATGGGGATCAGGTTCCAATTTTCTAAGTCCGCGCCGTACTTTGGAGACAATCAACAAAGTTTTTTTTCCCCCAAACAATGTGAGAGGGGTGAAAAATGCAAGTCAGCAGCTATTTAATCATCCTTTTGATTGCTTTGTGCCGAGTGAACAAGCTCCCCGGAGCAGCAAAGAACGCAAGGCTGGAATGCACAAACAGGAGAGGCAGAAAGAGTACTAAAATGTTTGAGTTAAATGGGAAAGTTATATAGGCCAAAAACACTTAATTATAAGAAACTATATGCATTCATTTGATAACATAAGTACAGATTACTTAAGTCGTTCGTGTTGAATATAGTCTAACATTATGACTCAATCATCCCTCACTGTGGGCCAGACTTCATTCAACACTAAGTGCCACTTCAGGAAATATACCAACAGATCTTAATGAGGTAACGTAACTATACCAGACTCACTATATGTAACTCAAGTAGTTCTACACAAGGATTCATGGGTGTTGGACTATGGGTGGTTAATGCTACTGTATTTACCCAGGGCCCAGTGTGAAAAGGCTCTCAAAAAGGATAAGAGTATAATCTAAAGAAGACAAATCATGTACAGGCCCATCGGCACTAGCTTGGGCCCCAGAAGTCTGCAATGCTGTGGGAAAACTAACTCAAAAAAAAACAACTCCATGTACCAGTAACTGAACCAGCGCCACAGTTTGATATCGCGCACCAATGATATCACGCAAGAACTTACTTTAAAGAAGAGTATTTACACCCTTACATCTCCCAATTATAAAAAGCCCTGCAGTTTACAATACAGTCCAGTGAGCTCAAGCACTGAAGCAGGCCTTTGTAGAGAACAGATCAAACTGAAAGGCAGCGGCTGGACAGGGGCTGGCAGTCAGGAGGAGACTTCCAAAGAACACTTGTTGCCACTTTTGAAAGGGTGAGGAGAAAATGTCGCGCACTAGAAAATAACCCCCAACGGCAAGAAAGCCAACTCTTTTCTTATCTGTGACAGTGACTGCACCGACTCAACACAAAGAGGTAAACCCAGGGCACAGCGCCGAGCAGAGCGAGCAGCACAATCTAAAAGAGGGCGAGCTGAAGTACAAGTAGTAGAAGTAATAGTAGTCTTCACTTTTGGATACTGATATTGCTTTTATGATAATGGAGGTTATCAGATATTTTTTTTGCATCAGATTTTTGTCTTTTTGAGTAATGACTACAAATGGAAGCAAGCTAAAATTAAATTTATTTGAGAAATTTACTATCACTTAAATACATAAACACATACATTTGGACTTTGTTCTGGCTTCTAAAATCATAGTATCAGTAAGCTCAAATCTGCCACAACGGCAAGACAAATATTGGAAAATCCATAACAGACCATCCCAAATGTAAGTAGCTGAAGTAGTAGTATAAGTAGTACTACTAACACCACTGCTGCACCTGGAAAAGCAAACTGAGAGCAGAGTATATGAAAGAAATAGTAGTAGTAGTAGTAGTAGTAGTAGTAGTAGTTGTGGTAGAAAGAAGAAATAGAAGAATAGAATAGTAGTAGATTTGTTAGCATTCCCTGAGTTAATCCAGTACGTCAACCATTACTGCTGCATCTGCAAAAGAAAAGAGGAAAGAGACAGAGCAAGAGGCTGGGTACAATGGTAACAGATGGACAATGTAATCATAACACGGCATGAATTGTGACTTGATAGCAATAGATTGAAGAAGAGATTGAGAGGTTGCTATTGACGATGAGATAAATAGACGCCGAAGAAGACGCATGATAGAAAAAATATTAGTTATTTTTAGACTTGACACCAGCACCTGCAGAAAGAAAGAGACTCCCACGTGCATATAGTAGCATGCCAAGAAACACCCAACCATTCAGAAAGAAGTCCCAGAGCAGTGGGGAGTGTCCGTGGTCCCGCCCCTCTGTACAGGTAAAACCACAGTGATTGGATAGATGTTGAAGTTATAATGTGTAAGAGGGAGGATAAAGGGTGTAGGTATAGGCCTTAGTGGAGATTTTCACATGAGCCACAATTAATAGAACAATTAAGAAGAAGTTAAATGTTTAAAATGTGCTTAAGTCAGCGCAGATTTGGAATTCTTTTAAAATATCGAATTTACTAAATATACATTTTGAGTAAATATTCCATCCAAGTATACATACATCTCACTAAAATAAAATATATAGCATGTGGATTCTGTAGGTTGTGTACCTTTCAACCTACACCAGTGAAATGAATGATATTTCACATCTAATTAAAATGAACTGATTGAAAACTATCTCATACATTTCTCTGTACCAGCTTTTTGATAGCAAATATATTCAGCCTTTCCTTGACTATCTGCTAAATTGTCAAAGCAATTCAAAGTGAATGAAGTCAGCCGTTTCCATAGCGACAATCAAATACGGTTTGCTCCGGGTCATGTGACCTTAAATCAGCTCGTGGCCTGTCATTGTTAATATTCCTATTGTGCTCTTCGGTGCCCACAATGTGCCCTACGCCTCTTTAAATCTCTCTGTGCCGAATTTTAATTTTTTATTGGAAATCGCAGGGATGGCTAAGGTGTTTGGAGCCAGATAAAGGTACAATATGGCCCAGGGCGATGATACACTGGGGAGGCCTCCACTAAGGGCTGACCTCCTGTTTGCAGTGGGGTGGGCGTCAAGTGCTTATCTTACACCCGCTGCTCCTCATGTGAAAATCTCCACAGCCACTGGTGCGTCGCTCTGCAGATGAAGAAAAGGTCTTTTTGTTGTGAGCAGTGCAAATTTCAGAGACAGAAAGAGCAGAAGAGGATGTGTGTGTGTGTTTGGATATAGTTGGCGTGTGTGGTCTCAAAGTTGTATTTTTAGTATAAGAGGGAGAGGGTGAGGGTTAGAGAAGCTGATGGGTGGGGGGTGAATGGGGTGAGGGGCAGGGGGAGAAGGGGCGGGGGTGACGAGGAGCGCAGTACTCACTGTAAGGGACGCATTCGTACTGGATCTCCAAATACTTGTAGGTTCCAGGGCAAGGGTCCGGGAAGACGTCCGATCCCGCTACTACCACACATTGTGTACGGTTGTTACATCTATTCAAAGAAAACAAAAGTTAAAGTGTTAGTACAAATAAATGTATAATAAGACACGACCTAAGAACAAAAGATCTCATTGGCACACTGGTTACTTTCCTAAAATGTAAAACACATTGTAGTATTTAATATAGATGTTACAGCCCTCTTCTTCTTTTGTTGTTTGTAATTATACATTATGGTTCTTGTGGTTGTCCCAGAGTCTTCGTCCTTCCCCATATTCATGGCTGTTGGACCCTTTGGATGCGATTGGAGGACTGTTTTCCAGCCTGGCCAAAGGGGCCTACCTTCAGCCACCTCCCAAGTACTTAAGAAGATTGGGGACACCTGTTTGGGGCTGCTGGCCTGGAGTGACCAGTATGCCAATTGATGCGTGTCTCTTTTGTTCAAGTCACTACAGGGATAGTGACTTGACGAGACACTTCGTCGTCAGTACTGATTCTGTTTGTTTGTTTGTAAGATTTCGTTATTGTGAATTTTGCAAGGTACCCTTTCTTTATATATGTTTAGCCCCTTTTTGTTTAGTTTACCCTTACCATTCCTGTTAATTAAATTACTTCTTACTTTTTTTCCATCTTGGTTGTTTTTGTTACTTCCCTGTCCCCACACAAGTTGGGTCATAATAATAGAATGTCTAATTTAGGTTTTGCACAAAATGAGTAAGAAATAGAAAACACATCTCCTGAGATAAATGCATATGTGTTCCATCTCTGATTAGTGATTAATAAAGAGCAACAAACTTTACATTACAAAATAATACAATCTTAATGCAAGTATTCCATGTTTTGTAACTAAATATATTTCTTCCCATCATTGGTAATTGTAACAGTATCTTTCAGTCCATGTAGCTTGAATTTGTGCTTTTCAGTAACACTAAATAACGGCCACAGACATATCGACATTAATCCATTCAAAATCTTTCTGGAAAATTGTACTACAATGCCACCATTTTTTATTTAAACCCAAAACATTTTCAAGAGTGAAATACTGATCATTTATTTCTGATGAAAGCTCAAACATCTGCCCGATCAATCACACTGTAACTCCAATACACTAAGACGACTGTAAAAGTTCCCAGGAGAAATGCAATATTTTTACAGTGTAAGAAAGATGAAGTGGGGTGCAAAAAACATCTCCAGGCTCTGAAAGACAAAAAGAACGGTTGGGGAAGGGAGTAATTTCACACTAGACTAGATCATGTGACAGATGCACCCGCGGGGAGGAGGAGATAGAGATGGAGGAGAGGGGAGAGAGGTGAGGGAGGGAGAGAGGGGACGCAGAGGGAGGGTGTGTGTGCATGTGGGGTAGAGGCAGCTGAGAGGGCGTGTGACGTCATCAGCTCCTCTCCGGGGGAACAGCGAGTGGGAGCAATTAGAGGTGAGAGAACAGGGAAGGACACAAGCAAATACGCGGAAAAAAAAAGTATGTACATAATGCTATCATGACAAACCTGTATTACCACTCAAGTTTATGCAAAGATACACACACACGCGCACTTATTCTCATCAGCCCTTCAGCTCTTAGTATTTCCCCCTGCTCTCAGCTCCATCATCAAATCATTTCTAGCAATCTCTCTTCTTCCTCTTCCCTTTCAATTCGCCAAACACCTCCCACTACCTCTTCTCTCCTGCATGTCAGCTGCATCCTTTCTGGCCAAGCTAGCACCCAGCCTCCATTACACATGTGATGGATAGTGAGGAGAAGGCTGCCATTGATCTAGGAAGCAGATGCCTGGCGCAAACATAAAGATGGGTCCTTACAAATACAACCAATGGAAAAAACATGCATGTTATCTGGGGCTGAGATTGGTTACAGTATTCACTTCTGTATTCATGTATTCAGCACCTTCACAAATAATGCTGAGAGTAAGGTTTCCTGGTTTGAAGAAAGGCTTTAGTTGTGCGTAAACATGTTTAAACCCATGTGTGATTACCTCTGGGACATGATCTTGAAGGCATCGGGCAGGTAGCACTGGGTGTTTTCCATCTGGAAAGGGTCGGCGTCACAGATCTTGTCGTCCGTGCGTCCATAGTTGGCCGTCTCGATCATGATGACATCACTCCCAGGGCAGCGCAGCTCGATGGGGTAGCCTTCACATGCCAGCTCGCGTCGCATTAGGCCGAAGGGCATCATTGACCGGCTCAAAGCTGGAGTAGAAGGAGGGGGAGAGGGAGAGACACGGTTATTGATCATTCAATATACCTTGATACTTTCAGGAGGCACTTTATTATTAAACCACATTGTAAACATAGAGTGTAGTATTCGGTGAGAGGCAAACATGAAAATGGTTTGTGTGTAAAGCGCAAATCACTACACAAATATTATTATCATTGTTGTAGTGCACTTTTATATTTGAACCTCACAGATTGCATAGTGGCATGAGGAATGTGCCGCCATACCAGCTTCTCCAGATAGAATGTGTGTGACTTGTGAAACAAACTGCGATTTTGAAATGTTAACAAACTCCTCCACACAGACGGCAGGCATCAGCATATAGCGGCTCACACCAGGACTGTGTGTCCCTCGCAGTCTTCTTAAGTCTCCTGTTGCCACAGTGAGGTGTTGGTACACCATGTTTTAGGGCTCACTCTGCATAAAGAATTACCACTCAAACACAGCAAACAACCAGGAGAGTAAAGGCACAGCTCAGGCTGACCTCTGTGTCCACACCTTTTACTGTTAATTAGCTGTCTGCGAGGCAGCTGATGGACTGTGGCCAGATGTATTCTCTGTGTGGAGGGGTCAGGCAGGACAATGGAGCATCCAGGGTTAATCACAGAGCCAAGCACACAGGCATGAGAGAGGAGGCTCAGAGGTGAGGGAGAGACACTTACTGTCTTTATAAACACTGCACAGTCCTGGTGTGACTATTTAGTTGCATTAAAAGTTTTACAGGTGGAAAACTGAAGTAAAAACAGCATTGTGTTTATCTGACAGAGCACCCACACATATACTAGAGTCTAGCAGCTCCTCCACAGCCCAGGTGGAGGCCTAGACGGTCTAGACGGGTGAGTGATCTGGCTGTGAAGTTCTTGTTGAAGGATGGCCAGTTTTGTTTTGCGTTGCGGCTCCCGCCAGCCTCAGTGTGAGCAGTGCTGTCTGCTGTCCATGGTGCTGAACTTTGGGTACACATTGTACTGGTGTGTTATCAGACAAAAGGAATATGATGAGAGGAGCTGTCCGTGGTGCTGAAAGGGCAGAGGCGTTCTTCCACTTTAAGTACGTGGCAGTGTGGGTAAAAGTGGCCATACCGTCTAGTCTAAACAATGCAGTTAAACTGACCCACAGCTCAGAGCTCTTTGTGAGCACAGTTCCTCCTCAAAGACAGGTTCTGACTCAGCTTCTGTTGGCGCTCAAACGTGCAGAGCAGTGCTGTTTTCTACCCTGATACTGCACTAGCACTAGCATTAGCACTAGCACGGATAAGGTTTCAGCCCCGTCCACTCAGGAACACGGCCCATCTGCCTCAATGTCAGCGTCAGTCATCCCAGACAAGCTCCGCAGTAGCTACATGACTCACTGCCTCAGAGTAGCTCACATATCCAAATGCCACTCTTTTATACAGCTGGGCCTGAACTTCTGTTGTGTAACTAACAACATTAAGGCTGAACTGCACATGTTTTATGCCTCGCCAGCACGTGGTGTCAGAGCCAAATCACAAAGGCCTAGATACAAACATGCACACTAATTAAAATGCAGAGACATGCAGCAGGCGAGGCGAGACTATCAAGTGCATATGACAGGTTAGGCTACTCATTTCACTAAAACATAGTTAACATTGTTAGATTTAAGATTTTACTAAAAACCCTGCCTAGTTTTTTGTCTGGTTTCTTTAGTTTTGGCAAAGTTTATGATTTTACTTCCTGGTTGGAGATGGGCAGCAGATATGAGAGAGTTAATTCCATAACTGTTACTTATAGCAACCATAATGCTCACAAGGGCCAAAACATGTCTAATTACACAAAGGAAAATAGATGACAAAACCTTTATTTTGTTGAGTAGATGTTTAATTGTCAGAAAAACATCTTCCTTTATGTATTCTATTTTAGAACTCAGTGCTACTTCTTGTATTTTATAACTCTTTTACACAAACTGCAACTTGACTGATGTAAAGCTACTACACATTTACCACAGACACTATCCCACGAAATAGGCACTTGTAAAAAATGCAAGGAATCACCAAACACAAACTACTACAGATGCCCCGCCTCTCTCTCCCTCTTGCCCCCTCCCTCTTTCTCTCTCTCTGGAGGCACAGTGGGCCTGCAGACCTGTACCAGTGTGGGGCCATGTTTCTTTGCCTCTCCTGCAGCGTAGAGTACACCGCGGCGTACAGCTGGACAGCCATTAGACCCGTAGTGAGTCAAGAGGAACGTAAAACGGAAAGAGGCCACTAGGAGCAATGGCATTCGCTTCACTAAAACTGTGGATCAACACAACAGGAACATTAGCCCCCACTGCGGGAGGTAGATTACAAGTTACACACACTTTACATACACCATGATAAACAGTCTGGGATCTGGAGGGTTATTCCCCGCAATGCAACTAAGCCCTAACACAAATACCCATTATAGAGCAACCAAGATATTAGGCTGCGATGAAAAAAGTACTTTCGGAGTTATTGCAAGCAACGACAAAAAGACACATGAGAAAGAGCATCTGGATTATGTTGCCAAATCAACCAAGTCACAAACTAGCATGTGCTAATGTTGTGTCCTTGAGCAAAACACTTCACTCACCTACCAAACCTGCATTAATGTTAATAATTAATTTCATCTTTATCTCATTAGATAAAGATGAGATAAAGAAGTAACATACTGAATGGTCAGAATATAGTCAGTACACTTACGGACGAGAGCAGAAACCATGATAACAAGCCTATCAGGTGGAGCTGCAAATCTGCCATACACTATCATGTTTCACACCTACACAGTTCGCACTTGCAGCCCACTGTTCGACAAGTCCCAGGTTTAAGGCACATTTCACACTGTAAATGCAACAGAACGCCCCTCTCAAAGTCATTTAGGCTGGAATTTTTTGAATGGTATTTTCAAGCAAACAAGTGCAAAAGTCGATTTGAGAGAGTGACGGAGTGTCTCTTCTGCTCCATGTGAATGCGGCTGTGCAGAGCCAGATGGCCCGGGGCCTAGCTGGAGCTGCGGCTGGCTCTGAGCAGGGCTTAGATGAGATGAGCGGGGGGATAAGCTTGGACTGGCCATGGGCTACGACTGTCCTTCACTCCCCAGGAATCCATTAAGGTTTCAGGGTCTCACTGCAGCCAAAAGACACCGCTGTACCCATGTGGCCATTTAGGACCAGCCTGTCACTCTCTCACTGTAATAGCTGGATGACAGATGCCTTCCCAGCAGCAGGCATATGTATAGGTGGATCTGATAGCCTGACACGCAGCGATGACTCATTCGCTGCACCATATAAATCTACAACTGTTTCTATATGATGCAAGAGGGAAACCAATTGTCACGTCAATCGTCAACTTCACTAATGGCACTCGCGCTCTGAGAGGTAATGAAAGTACTGCATTGAACAGATTATAAGAATTATTTAAACACAATTAGTACAGAGCTTATATAAAACAATATAAGTGAAATATGTCAAATACAATAAACACTTAAAACAGTTTAACAAGAAGGCAGTACACACATTAATGAAACCAGCTGTATCAATTTATAAGCTCTTTAACAAAGAGTTGGATGTATTAGTGATATCTTAAAGGTGCAACGTGTACCTTTGTTGCCCTGGAGATGTTATTGTTTCGCTTGAAATGTTCCACAATATGCCATTAACTACTCCATGGGGACAAGCAGGTGACTCTACCACCAGGCCAAGTTACAAGTCAGATCTTTGCAGAGGTGACTTAACTCACACTTAAAGTTTCTTGCTATTCTAAGGTATTTTCTTTAAATAAAAACATCTTTAATTGGATGAAAGTGAAATAGGAGAGTTTAATGTAAAGTAATAACATCTTCATGGAGTCAAGAAGGTGGTAGATTCTTCACCAGAAAAGTTACATAGTGGATCTTTTCTGCATCACTATAGGGATCCTATCCTATATATATACACTCATTTCAGTGACTTAACATAAATGTCTAGGTATTATCCATAATCTGAAAACTTATTTTGCATTATAGTTCAGTAGCATCATACTGTATCCTGCGCTGCTGATGCAGAGAGTGGTTAGAATGAGGACGTGGGCTGGAGTCACTGTGCAGGGCTGAGGTGCTCGGCTTCATAATGGGAGCTCTGTACAAATTAAGAGGAAGAGAGCGAGAACCTGATTGGATTTGACTCATTATCCTCACTCAGTAATTAAAGCCTGGGGCTGGAGGGAAGCTTGAGCCATTTTACAGATGCACTGATTTGTACACACTTTTTTCTCCTTCAAACTGCCATGGATATGAAATGTATTATTATTATTATTATTATTATTATTATTTATTATTATTATTATTATTATTATTATTATTATTATTATATTATAATATTATTAATAATATTATTATTATTATTACTACTACAAATGCATAGGTTAAGCTTTTTGCAACCACAAGTCACAATATAATCTGGAGAATGTTAAAAAGAAAAGAAAGAAAGAAGAAAGAAGAAAAAAAAAGTGATTTCAATTTCATCTAAACAAAAAAATAAATAAAACTAAAACTATTCTTTATTTATGTGTCAATCTAAATTTAAGATTACTTTTCAATCTGGAAGTCTGATTATATAAAGCATTTATACTCGTGTTTTAATGTTATGTAGCTATTTGTTTTGTGTGTTTTTGCTTGTATTTTTCTGTATTTTAAATAGGGCACCAATGAAAAGGAGAATCTGAGTGCTCTCATTGGGCTCTCTCTGTATAAATAAAGAGAAATAATAAAGAAATAAAATAGTGAACTTAAGGATTTAATCGTTTTGGTCTTGGTGCTGTTTCTTCTCATAATAATCATAAAGAATTTCAAATTGTGGCACCCCTATTTGCAAGAAGACCATTTAAAGTGAACATTTTAATATTCTGCCAAGCTTGTAGCATAAAAGCAAACACACTTCATTTGAGATACAGCGCTGCTCTGAACAGCACCAATTTCAGAGTCTTCACCAGCTTGACCTTGGACTGCGTTATCACTGCCTTTGAATTCACCGCGAGTTTGTTTGCCAGGAAATGAGTGCAGAGGAGCTGGCCTTGCAGGTAACCAGAAAAGGTGATAGGGACCGCGCGATGGGCTCACAATGAGAGATTACACTTGTGGAGCTCAGAGGGTCTAAGGCGGGCGGGTTAGTTGGCTCAAAGAGGGTGTTCTGGTGCACTTGTAAGCTCTCTGTTGATTCTCATTAGAAAGTTACCGGAGCAAAGATCCAGGCAGTATTCTTAAGAGAGCTTACACGTTGAAAACTGTAAAAAGTAATAATTTTGGTAGCTGTTAAAAATGGTGTAAAGATTTGGAACAAACAAGCCAAAAAGTCATAAGCCAGAGGACTATTTGTGTCTGCGCCAAATCTGGGTAAATGAGGATCAGGTCAGGAAGAACATCTGACATGAAGCTAAATCAATACTTGTGCATGGAAATAAACTGGTGACTACTGACAACTGAAATTCCTATTTCCGTCTGCAGAACTACTACTTGCACAACACTTTTGCACCTTTCTTGATAAACCAATAAGATTATTCTGGTTAAAAATCCCAGTATATCAGCCACATTTGTAATTAAACACAAACAAAGCTATGTTAAAAAATCCTTAGGTCCCATTCTTGTATTGTAGTAATCATAAAGGTAAAATGTAACTTTTTTGGTGGAATGTAAGCTACTTGATTAACTGCTTTGACTAAAAAGTTCATCAGAATGGCATTAACTATCTCTTTCTATGGGGATAAGCAGGTGACGCCACCAGGTCTAATTTTGTGTGAGAACTGTAGAGAGGAAAACCCACACAATCTATGACAGCATGTTTCACAAGGCATCTTTTAAATCAACAAAAATGCAAGGTAAACTTAATGCCATACTGTGGAACATTCAAGGCAATTACATTCTCATGGAAATAACAGAGCAGAAATATGACATTGTGCACTTTTAAGTAGTTCCTAAATGCTAATCATGTGAAAAAATTACACTATATTTGCAATTTTCTTATTATTACATATTTGGTCACGTTTTGCTCTAAAACAGGGGTGTCAAACACATTTTCACTAAGGGCCACATCAGCAAAATGGCTTCCGTCAAAGGGCCAGATGTAAAATAAATCACACAACTTTTTTGGGGAACAAGCTCTTTGTTTCGAACTTGTAATTCCAACCCTCACAGATGAATTTCGTTGTGTCCTTGGGCAAGACACTTTACCTCGCCCCCAGTGTCTGCGTACAAGTTGAAATGGGTGACTGGTTGCCTAGATGTAAAAATGCCTTGAAAGGTGTATAAAAAAACTATGTTATTCTGTTTCTGATTTATTAAAAGTTGAAATATTTGCCTAGACTGTCACAGCTTTTAATTTATCTCTGATAAAATGAGGGTCACAGCTTTTAAAACTGACGTGGAGGGCATAAAATGACGTGGAGGGCCAGATTTGGCCCATGGCCCTTAAGTTTGATACATGTACTCTAAAAACGAACAAAAAAAAGACGATCTATACTTCTAACGTGAGCTTATTTTAACATTCAGTGGACAGAATATTGAACTGATGGGGTCTCCCTTCTAGGTCTCCATGCCGCGCTGTAGTTTAGCGTTTCACTTAGCACCACGAGTTAGCTCTATGAGTCGCTGGTGCATGGCCTGCCACTGCTGATCCACAGAGGCCACAACTGTCACATCTGGACAGCATTTCAAAATGAAGAGTTGTGACAGTGTGACATTCTGAGACCAACCTAACGGGAGAGACATGAGGGTGCAGGGGCACGCGGGGCGTGCGGGACAGTGGATGCTAATGGTATAGGAGCTAGGATACGATCTCGTCTCCTATTTTGCCCCAAGGAGACATGAGAGGAGACAAGATGAGGAGTGACTGTTTTGGGAGTCACCAGTCGAACTATAAGGTCGGAGCACAAAGCAGCACCAAAATGACACATATATCTAGTGGAGAAAAATGCTCAAAGACGGAAAAATATGATGGCTGAGCAAATCAGGCGGGATAACAATAGAAGAAGAGAGAAAAAAAATAGAAAGACTTGAAAATGGATGGTGAGGCTGACGTAGCTCTGTATTGGAGGTCAGAGAGACAGACAGAAGAAGAAGAAAGACAAAAGACCTCCCATTGTCCAAGCCTAACCCTCTCATAAGCAGCCGAGCCCTAACGCTGAACCCAATTACAACATGGCTCATAACATTACATCATTCATAAGAGAATTAAACGTGCCCTCAATGGAAACGAGATACCCGCTCTGCTCTGTCCAGCGCACACCCAAATGCTTTTACCCTGGACCAGAGCAGCCCCCAAAAGCGAGATTGTGTTATCCTTGAAAATGTGAATGATGTAATTTTTTTCGGCGCTAAAACACAAGATATTTGGTTTAGTAAGTAAACATCATATATTCACCTGAGTTATAGTGGGATGTGTATCTAGCTGCATTTATATTTCATTTCATCAACATTGTGAAAATCAATTCTAGGTTCAATGCCCTTGTGATGTAATGATGATCAATAAGATATTCGTGGGTTTCAGAGTGATGAAAAATTTGCACTATCCCCATAGCAATTAATAAGTCAAAACAATCTTATCTTTTGAATGGAGAAAAGTATTCAAAATGAAGCCTATAAACAGGAAGCTGAAACCTAGTATAGACTGTGAATAGCAAAACGGGTTAGTTTTGGTTATGGAGCTCAACAGAGACTGCCTGCTCAGTAAAATACATTTTGCATTCATTTTTCCCATAGACTTTTCCACAAAATTCAAATATTAAGAGTTCAAAGGCAGCTACGTTGTCACTAATATCAATAAGGTGGTTGGTTTAAGTCCAAAAAACGCTATTTAAAATGCAAGATTCTGCAAAATATTTTCATAACTTTGTGGTTTCAGAAACAGATTTTAAATAAAATTATATGTCCGAGCAAGCTTTCAAACTTTTAATTCCAACCATACATGAATGTCTAAGCAAAATATTTCTCTGCTTCTAATTTCAATGCATCACAAACAATGAATAAAACTCGCTCACTCACTCGAACTATGCTTACTGAGGGTTTATGTTGCATTCAGGTTATATAACACGTCCTAGCAACGATACTTTTGGCGCTGTAAGTTTGCCCAACTTTCCTATGGGGAGAAGCTGCTCCGACATAAAGACAGGCAGTCACAAAGCTCCAAAAACACATAAACTGGAAGAAAGCAAGATGGGACGTGCCCACACTGTGAAATCACCTCATCACGGGCCTGGTGTCTAATTATGCAATAAAGACACCTCAGCGGGGGAGTCACTCAGCCCGAAATAAAGCTCAACTTGCTTTAAAAAAAAAAAAAAAAAAAAGAAAAGGAGATCCACCTGATGTAAAATCCAGTCTTTCCTTCCCCCTTGGGACAGGTGCAGTGCTACGGTCCCAACACAACCTGATTCTGCTAGGCGCGGCACATATCACAAGAGGCAAGCCAGGAGACTGAGTCAGACCTAGATTCATATAAACAGTGTTGTGGTGTAAAAAGTGTGGGTGCTGCTGGGAAAACGCCAGCGGGATGAAAGCAGCGAGATAGAAAAGTACTGGTGAGAGACTGTATATAGAAGGCTTGTCTGGGAGATGGGCGTGTTGAAAGAAAAACATCTAGAGGGCTGAGTGTCACAGTGAAGCGACTTAGCACTACATTAGACACTTAATTAACCTCCTTACTCAGCCAAAAGCAGAAAGGGCAGAAACTGTAGTGTACGCCGGAGTTGCTGCAAGATCAATGTGTTTGCAGCTAGAAGTGATATTAGGGCAATTTGGGTACAAGGGAGGAACGGCCATATTGGGGTAGCTTAATCGGTGTGCAATAAGGAGGAAGAGAAAAGCACATCACATAGCCTAATGTATTTGCTACCATAGAATGAGCTGTTGACAAATAAAAACGCCACACTATTTCTGTCTGCAATGCACCGTGACAGAGCGTACCCTGAGTTACTTTTGTCCCCTTGAACAAAGCTCTCACGGTAAGGATTTAATTTCATCAGAAACTTATGTAACATCCATTAGCTATAGCGATATACAGTGATATCTTTGCGAGTCATTATGCAACGTCTCCATTATATCAAACAAAACAATGCTAGCAGGTTTTAACGACATCCCATTGTTTATTTACGCTTAATCAAACAAATCATTGCACATTTATTGTCAGTTACTGCAGCCTTGCAATCTATACAAACTCAATGTGATGTTATATTGAGCTTACCGACAGGGCCGGCCCAGCCTATAAGCAGAGTAAGCAGCTGCTTAGGGCCCCGAGGCCACCAGAGGGCCCCCAAGAGCCTATACATTGATATAGAAAATAATAGATCAAGTTTTATTGGGCACAGGGCATTTGTTTTGTATCTATAGTAGCAAAATATCTACTGTTGCCTACATTTATTTTTGAGCTGGACAAAGGTGAGGGCAGCTATCTAATGTTGGTCATATAAATACAAATATAATTGGGTGAGATTAGAGCGTGTCATAATGTTGTCAAATGTCGGGGGAGGCATCCACCGGGGAGCCCCAGAGACAAATTCTGCTTAGGGCCCCCTGAAAGCTAAGGCCGGCCCTGCTTACAGACGTGGGTAAAGCAGCCAGACCTTGTACACCATTAAGATTACTACTACTTCTAAACAATATTTCACAGGTAGAAGTACAAAAAACCCACTCTTCTTTCCCTGGATAACTTGGTGTTTTATTGTTTGATCGTTCTTTACCTGTGTGTCATATTTTATGTATATCTGTTTTTGTTTGTTGCTGTTTATGTGAAGCACTTTGGGCAGCTCAAGTTGTATTTCAAACATGCTACATAAATAAAATTGAATTGAATTGAAAGAGTAATTGTGTGAACGTAAAATCTAATTTACAGTATAATTTGTAGTTAATGTAATTACAAGGACAAAACATTAAATAATCTTCAAAGGATAGACCATAGAAAAATGAGAAAAACGAAATCATATCTACATGAAGGAGTGCAGGAAACAAAAGTTCAAACCATTTTCATACTGTCCACATAAAGTAACGAGTAACCAAAACTTTTACTCATATAAGAGTAGTTATCACTTGAGTAGGTTTAAAAATATGGTGTCTGAAAACTATTCTTCTACTACTACTAGCACTGTACCAAAAAAATTATGTGCTCTCCTTAATCTCCTAACCACTTACCACTTACCTTGGTTTTTATCTAACCTCAGGATCTATTTTCTTTATGCACATTCAATTATATCCTCTACACATCACTCTGTACTTTTTTCTTCTCCTACTCATTTGTTATTCCCAGTTTGAAATGTCCGATTTTCACCACACACTTGCCAAACACATACATTTTGGACAGTTCCGCGAGTCCCCAAAGCCCCCACAGTTTGTCCTGTAGAGAAAAAAGAAGCAGCTATCGCAACACGGCACAAACAGCTCCGCTCTCCACAGCCCATTTGTGTAGACGCGTGTTTATGTTGCACCAATCAATGTACACAAGCCAACAACTCGGACTAGGCAAATACACAGACAGAGACGGCCTGGTATCCTGTGAAGTGATGAGCAAACAGAAAAACCAGGCGAGGTCTAGAGACATAGGAGCATCTTCAAAAACAGCCATCCCAAAAGCGAGCCGCCTCCGTGTCCCAATATATGTTCAAAGGGCGTGCATTAACCTTTGGCTCACACGACGCGCCGCTCTGTGATCCACGGCTCTCAGCCCAGCCTTTGAAGAGCCGCCACCGAATGAATGGGATGGGGGGGGGGGACCGGGAGGGGAGTAGGGACGGCGGGAGCATGGAAGTAAGGAGAGCCAGCAAAATAACAAGTGTTTCAGATTTTATGAGATTCAAACATTACGATACAAGAGGCTTAGAGTGATGATTTTAAATATAGTGTTGCAATACAATGAGATGAGAAGTATTTGTCGTTGTCCTTGTAGTAGAAGTAGTTGTAATGACAGGGACTTCTTTGTTGAAATTGGAAAATGCGTATCAGATAAAATGTCCCTGGCCTGTGGGGTGCCCCAAGGGTCAGTCCTCGGACCCCTGTTGTTCAATCTCTACATGCTGCCATCAGGCCAGTTAATACACATATGACCTTTAATGCTAATTTTATGATGATTATTTGTGATGTTTTGATTTTTTTATATCGTGATTTTAATGACTTTCTGTAAAGCACTTTGAATTACCTTGTGGATGAATTGTGCTATACAAATAAACTTCCCTTGCCTAATAGTAGCAGTAGTATTCTAGGTTACAGAGGTGTTATTTCCACCTGACTCTATAGCTAAAAATACAAAGGTAATAAAATCTGTTCACAGTTACACATACAATTCCCTACACATTATATTAATAACAGCAATGCATCTTAAAATTAGGGCCAGGGGAGACATGAATAATTCACAGGTTCCATAACTGTTTATTTGTTTGCAACTTTTACCAAATGTTTCGGTAACACCCACTTCCCAGGTTTTTTAAATTTTAATGTATGTGTGTGGGCGAGTATTTATTAAATCGTGGGGACTGAAAACAGAGACTTTAGCCAAGTGGGGATCAAAACGTCCTCAAGAGGTAAATCCTTTAATATGACATGGCAACTTTTAAAACTAACTAAGATTAAAGGTCCCATATTACGCTATTCTCTTCGATTTATGTTATAATGTTGTTTCCTCATCAAAAATATACCCTGAGTTTTGTTTCATTCGCACATGTTTAACACACAAACCCTGCATATTTTTTAGTACTTCTCTCAAACAGAGACACTCTATCCCACCTTGTGACATCATGTGGTAATACAGGAAGTGCTCCACTGTGTTTTTAAACTCCATACACATTCACTAGAAACATTTGGATCATTTCAGCCCTGGAACTGAAAAGATAAAAGGAGCTGTTAACTTGAAAACTATCGCGCCATGACATCGCAAGGTGGAACTGAGCAAAATGTGTCTCAGATAAAATGTCCCTGACCTGTGGGGTGCCCCAGAGGTCAACCCTCGGACCCCTGTTGTTCAATCTCTACATGCTTTGAGATGTAGACAGATTAATAATGAATGATTTCTCTAACATGTAAGAATGAAACAAAACATAGCTCCAGGCATGTTTTTGATGAGGTAACAGCATAATAGCATGGTATAAGCTCAAATTTTATGTAATATAGGACCTTAAGGTTAGGGTCAGCTTCAAGGAAATCTGTGCAAGTTAATGTAATGTTCCCAAAAAGCCATGTAATGTATGTGAATAAAATTTACATGTTTGTGGATTGCAGACGATTGCTATTTTGTTTTTCCATTTCTATTGTCCAAAACATTGAACTTTGACTGAGTTAGAAGCATTTATCTGCACAAATGACAGATTTTGGTCCTGATATTTTGGCCACAGCAAAGCAAGGAAAATAGGGGTAGTAAATAGAGAAATTCAATTTGCTGGAAGTCAAGTCATCATGGTGTAAGTGTTTAGAGAGCAAAGCACAATCACCGGAGGAAAATGAACGACAAGTGTGCAGTATCGACTGTGGCTAATAACAAGACACAACAAAAGAACCGGGAACCAAGGAAATCAGAAGCCACAAAGGATTTTAGCGGCAATCTGTAAAGCAAAACACACACGAGAAGCGGAAATTTCCAACAACCAACAAAATTAACAATTACAGTCAGAGGCAAATTTAGCCTTAACACCCAGAAATGTGATTCAATTTTGTGCCTGCGAGCGGCCATCTTGAACTGGTCAAGGTTGAGAAATCATCAAGATCTATACATTAAAATGCAATTGCTTCATATGGCTCCCCAGTGACACAATTTAAGCCCAGAATACATTAGGCCTTATGTCAATGATTATGCAATTTAAACTTATAGGATTGTGCATATCGGTGCATAACAGGCAGCAGATTTTGCACTGCACCAGGTCATTACAGCTGTCAATCATCTGTTTTCCTCACCCACCCCTGTCTACCCCTCTTACCCCCCACCTCTCACAGAAAGCTCCTGATTGGCTAACGTTTCCCGTCACGCGCTCCGGTTTCGTTGAGTCTGAAGGAGAGCCAAGACTTTATGTGCAGCAGTCTCTGTTTTCACTGCAATATGCTAAAAGGTTATTATGGAATTATTGCTCAGTGGGGCAAAAGAAATGCCTACTGCCTACTGGAGCTTTCAGGCTGTTTTCGATGAGATTTCTCAATCCACGGCTTAGTGTAAACAAAATGTAAAGGTTTTGAATGTACACTCTGAAGTTTACAGAAGTACTTAAGAAAAGATATTCAGTGACATTTAACAAAACACCAAGGTTGGTTTTGTCAAGGAGTTTTGTTTTTTTTTTTTTGTTTTTTTTTTTTTTGTTTAAATAAGATCCAGTCTTTGTAGCTGTATATATGACAAAATCCATTAAACCATAAACTGGCATATTATGATTATGGTGAAAAATAAAAACATGATATTGTCAGCTAAAAATACATGTGACTCTATCATTCAATATAGGAGACAGATACTTTTACAATACTTTTTAGGGTTCAGTCTTTATTGTGGGTACTTTTTCCACACTCTACAGGGAAAAATTGGCAATATTTTTTGTACTATGATGTTGAGCTAAGAGTTGAGTTATGTTAGGTCAATTAGGATTACCAAAATGATTTCTCTAATTAACTCAAATGTTGACAATAAACTTATCAGAAGCTTCCGAATACATGACATGATCATCTGGGTTTACCCAAATTGTTTAAATGCATAGAAATCTCACTGTAAACTTCTGACTTTAAAGAAAGCATTGAAAAATTGCCTAAAAAAAAAATCATTCTTTCATTATTCTGGCATTTAGCAAATAGAAATAATTTTGATAATGCTAATTGACTGAAAACGGGAAAAGTTTAGTCTGATTTCATGTGACTAAACTTATGTCGCATTCAGTTATTTATTGACTGCAGCTCATGTTTTAACAATATTGTACACGCAGAATACTTTTTTTGGAATAATTTTGCTTTATACTTTGGCTTTTATATTATCATTTATTGTCTATATTACTTCAGAAATATATCACACTTCAAAATGTCTTATCGCGACAGACCATTATAGATTATGACTCTGTAATGTGACCAGCTCTGATCCATGAAACATTATCAGACATTAAGAAAAGACTGTTTGGCTGTGTTGATGTCATTTCAAGGAAACACCAAGCTCTTTTATTTGTTCATAGGGCTGTGCATTTCCTGTGGCAGATTAACACATTAATACATAGCGTAACTGCCAAAAAAGGTTAAACAACAATTTTATATGCCATAAAATAGATAGAAGTGTGTTGAAGGACTTGAAACTGATGGGAATAACCTGGGAACAAGTGAAAAAGTTGGCAGGGGCCCGGAAAATGCGGAGTAAACGTGTGATCCAATGCAAGTGATGGAAAAGTAAATAAGTAAGTATATACCGCAAAAGAATGTGCCACTAAAACAAATCAAATTCAAACATACTGATATAGTCTGAGGCCTTTACTGAGGAGATAAGAGAGATGACACACTCCATCACTCTCCTTAAAGAACTATTAATAGGACGGCGCAATAGGCATGCTCCGAAGACAACACAGACCTTTCACACAGCAGTGTTCTATACGTAGATCCTTAAATACACTCCACATTATATTAGCCAAACACATCAGCCCATCTGGATAAGTGCAGTCATTTTGCTTCTACTGTAAACACACATGTATATTTTTGCATAGGGGATTTAAAAGCCACACAAAGCCAGATAATGAGCTGTTTCACACAAAAGCGCATAATGGAATCTCTGTATAAGAAAGACTGCATTACATGACTCAACAGCTGTAATGGAGTTTCTCAATAGTCTATGTGCAGAAGCAGCACTATGAGACATTATGGATATTACGTGTTATGTGTATTATCAGAGGGTCAAGGTGCGAATAAAACCATGGCTGTCATTTATTTGTTCAAGTTACCAGGAGGAAGTACATCCGAATACATAATTATGTGTGTTGTGTAAGAGGACACTATGGAGTGTAAACAGGGTTTTATACCACACATAAGGCCCAAAAGAACTATGACTATCATTAAATGAACTAGGAACTATTAAGATAATCTATTAATAAAAGATGAAAGATGTTGTCTTGGATTAGTAATAAACCATGTGCAAATGAGGACTAAACGAAGCTTAAACAAAGACTAAACCAGGTACAAAACAGGGCTCTCCACTCTCAACACAACACACGTAATCCTGAAAATGAACCACAGCTAAATAAACATATAAGCATGTGTTTGACTGGAGCCCTTTCCAAAGTGTGAGAAACACTGCTAATAGAGACGTCTACGCTGAATGAGGGTTTAGTCGTCGTGGGAATGTCCTAAAAAGGCGAGATTGTGGGTTTAACAGGATAAATATTCACTGTGTGTGGAGGGATGTGTACATAAGTCATGCTGCTTAAGAGCATTTTGGTTAAAGAGCCGGCTCCAGAGCAGAACCAATGTGTCTGAATATTGGGGTAAATATTAGAGTGTGCAGCCAAGAGGAGAGGGAGGTTAAGGCACAGCAGATTAATAGGAACAAAGAGGAGTACCCAGAGCCTACATTACCCTGTGAGGCCATGTGTGGTGATCCTGCAGCTTTTTAAATGAGTTCTGATTAGCCCAGAAACGATTTCAGCTGCTCCTGTCAGATCTAAACTTAACTAAAAGAAAAATCTCTCATGTTGCAGGCCGCACCAGGACAGAGCCAAAATTCTAAAACCTTAATAAAACCACATTTCTGCAAGATATAACTACATCCACCTACTTGGATTATCACTTTAACCAATAAATTCTGTTGATTATTGTATAGATTGTATTTTGCATAATGTTTTTTTTTTTTTTTGATTTTATAATGTGTAAGTACCAAAACTGTGATTGACATTTTATCTGTGTTGATGATGGCTGAAGAAAAATATTTCAAATTTGCTCTTTTAAAATTCTAAAACCTCTCTTTCCTAGGGCTACACCAGAATGGAGCCAAAGTTACTATTTTATGAAATTTCTATAACAAATCAAACATACATGTGAAAAAACTATTATGTAACTATAACATGGTGTGCGGTAAAACTAACTGTGACAATTTTATGTTGAAAAAACTGACATGAGAAAATTGGTCTTGTAAATGGTAAATGATCACATTTTTATATTGCGCTTTTCTACATTCACGGCACTCAAAGCGCTTTACATCAAAGAACCACTCACCCATTCACACACACATTCTTACACCAGTGTAAGCAGACACTGGGGGCATGGTGGGTTAAGTGTCTTGCCCAAGGACACAATGACAGCATTCATCTGTAGGGGGTAGAATCATACCGCCAACCTCAGTGGATATGACCGCTCGACCAATGATGATGATATGTCGAGAGCGGGATTCAAACCGCTGTTGGTTTCTGTTCTGTTGCATGGAGATCAGGAGCAGAAGCATAGGGATCGTTCTATAGATCTTTATTGTCGGTTACAGTAATACAGTCTGGTTAAAGGCAGTACATGGTGAGATTGTACCAGGGTCTAAAAGAGTCTACCAAATCTCAGAGAGTCTGACAGAGTCTCACAATTTCATAGAGTCTGAGGAAGGTGAGCTTACACCAATGTTTTATATTACTCAAACAGTGGGAGTTAACATTCTATAGATAAGAAATTTAAAGCACAATCAAACAATGTGGTGGTCAGTGGTCTATAATACCCAGAGTAGGGGGATGGTAGGATATATGGCCACTGCTGCATGGAAAACAGAACATTTTACACCATTATAAGAAAGTAAGCAATATTACATTTATATATTGTCCACGCCAACCTTCAGATCAGTGGGCAAACACTATACCATCTGAGCTACTGTAGCCCCCTTGTAAATTTCACACTCCTAAAAATGTTCCCAGGGCTACACCAGAAATAAGCCAAAATTCACAAGGCAATCTTAATCGAACCAGAATAATCTGAACACTGTATAAGTGCCTAAGAGCCCAATTTAAAGTGAAAAAAGTGATTTCTTAATTCCATCTAACCAAATGGTGCGGCAGTGCTTTGGGGCTGAATGCTGATAACAGTCAATTGATTATTAATCCATTCCTAATACTCCCCCAGCGTCAGGGCAAACGGGAGTTGGAGGCAGAACCGGGCACAAAAACACACTCCCACGTCCACACAGCAACACAGAGACACAACGCCAGAGGCCAAAAGTGTCAGATGGAACAGAGCGTACGCTACCAAATTCAGTGTTGCACAAAGCGGCCAAATTAAGATGCAGAAAAACAGAAAACAAGCACCTACTCAAATTGGAAGCACATGGTTAGCTGGAGCCAACGCAGAAGGACGACGCGCTAATATTTTGGCCGTGTCTCATTCCGTTAACCCTCGCATATTTTTGACATTCTGTACATTCTATTTCTGAGTGGAGTCTGCATGTCCTTCCTCTGTCAAAATGAGTTTGGTCCAACTTCCTCCCACTGGCCAAAGCGATGCATGGTGATCGGGGGAAAGGTGATTTGAAATTGCTGGTTGGTTTGTCAGCGTGCTTGTATGCTAACTTTGTAAATAATAGGCAAAGTGGTGTATCCTGCGCCGAGCCCTCTTTGCCTGGTGGTTGAGTTTGAACTATTTTTTACCTAATATTGTGGCACTTTTCAAGAAACAAACAAAAAACTTACATGTGAAGCAATTACGATTTGGTTCCTGTGTTAAAGGTGCCAGTGGTGCAGGTGGTAAGCATTTGCCCACGATCAGAGGTTTTTCAGATCTGGTCTGATTGGTGTATTCACTTCTTTGCAAGTGTGGTCTCCTACTCTATATGACTTTTTGTGAATATGCAAGCATTTGCCAGAATTATAAAATTAAACAATATTGTAAAGTTATTTTACACTCATTTCTGATCTATGTTATAACGTAGTTTCCTCATAACAAACAAACCTGGAGTTCTTCTCTCAAACTGAAAAAACTGAAAACTCACCTTCCACCTTGTGATGTCATGTGGTAATACAGGAAGTGCTCCACTGTGTTTTTAAGCAGCAAATTTGCATGGTTATATATGTGATAGTAATATTATTTTAAGAATCACTACCATATGAGTTTGCGCCCACTCTGAGAATGAGCCAAAGCTTAGGGGTGCTCGAGACAAAAATGATTGGGACCCCCTACTCCGGTCCACCTCATGTCCACCACACTGTGTCCTATTGGCCCGTACACATCATTGGGGGCACACAGCAGATGGCCACCACCAGCAGAACCTCCTCCTCCTGCTGTCTTATACTTACTCTGCCCATCTTCAACCATGCTCCCGCTGGTATTATTTGAAACCAAGCAGGTCTTCTACCCTCGAGCCACCCAACCACCAGCCCATACAGTTGCACGCAAGGAGCAAATGAAAGAATCTTACGGTACATGCACATTTGAGCAGGTCACACATATGGTGCCATTACATGCACGGGTTCCCCCTCATACTATCTCTCCATGCTTCAAATCACATCAAGATGACAAGGGATTTTTATTGACGTCCGCATATGCAGTTTCTCTCTCTCTCTATCTCTTTCTTCTCTGTGGAGCCGTACTAGTCGTTATACGCAGACAGTTTGGTTAATCAAGTGAGGTGTTTCTAGCATGGTCAGCAAGTCGATATGTTTACAACCACGCAGTGCTCGAAGCTAAGGTATAAATATGGGGACTTCATTTGCAATAACATGGTCATTGCTGTTGGAGATCACAATGGGATTCATGCATACATTTCCACCATGTTCACTAATTAAATACTTACTGTGTAACCTTTATATGAAACATGGATATAATACAGCTCTTTGGTTTATCATATGTGCTGTTTTTTACATAATGCTCCTAAGGGTTCAGCTCTGGCAATGGGGTACACCAGGGCATTTGTGTAAAAGCATCCATTAGACTTGGAACATATATATATATATTTTTTATAACCTTCATTCACCAAAGCAGAATACCTCATAATTGTAATCAGAAATTCTTTTAACCTCAACTTAATGAAATACAGTTGAGCATCATCCGGTTTTCATTTCAGTCAATTGACATAGTTGACCTGCGTGCTATCTGGCTCAAGTAACAGCATTTTATCTCTAATTTTGAGTGAAAAATACAAAAGCAATCACATTCATGACTTTTGCTGAATAAAGGAGGAAAAATGATTGATGTCCTATGTCACTCCATTTTAACCCTGGAGAACCTACGGGGTCAAATTTGGCCACAGTTAATTGCTGCTACACAAACTGAAATAATGAACAAACAAAAAGAGTGTCAAATTTCAATTAAAAAAATTCAAAAAGCCCAGAGTGTCACTTCTGGCCCCTGGATAGCGACACCTAGCAGATGAATATTGAACTAAAATGAGCCAGATTGGTAGTGACAAGATGGCTGACCTGTTGAGCTGGAAAACTACCCAAACAAAATAATCTTCTCAGCAAACCAGCGGTTGGTAAAATTGTGTTTTGTTTTGTTTTTTTGTTAATCTTTTTAGTAATAGCTTGCAGAATGTCTAGAAGTATGTTTTATATTCTTTTTGGATAAATTGGCGAGCCCAATGGGTCAAATTTGGCCCTGATCCTAAATTAGGGACTTAAGGGTTAAACCTGAAAAAATTGATATATCAGTATTCAGTGAACTTATAACAGTAATTAAATGCAATGTTCATAATTTTACAAAGAAGAAAAGGGTTCTTGGGTTCTCAAGGATTAAGCATACATTTGACCAATGTATAGGGTTAGATCCACTTTAGGGCCTTTGTGTTACTAAATAAGATTAGTATTGTACTTTTTTCGTAAATTCTGCAAATGTCAACTGTAGGCCTGTCATGATCATTACTATATCAACTTCTCATTCAATATATGAAAGCTGGAAAAATTCTAATCTGACAATTGGACAAAAAGTTGCAGGAGTGAAGACGTTAGCGGGAACAAAATTTTGGGACTCAATATTTATCGTGTGCATATTTTTGTTGCAATAGCGGGCACATTTCTGCATTTTTTATATTTTTTTTTTTTTTTTATGTATTAAAAAAATATTTGAGCAGCAAAGAGTTGAATAAGTCACTTCTTGGTTTGTTCTGCTATTCATTTGCTGAAACTTAGGCTTTTTAATGATACTGTATTTAAGAAAATGGATTCCTGGGATTATCCTGCTTTATTTATTATTGTGTCGTGGCAAAAGTTGTTTTAATATTATAGTTCATCATGGTAGTCCTCTGTAGCATTATATTGTGGTTCAAAATGTGTTATTGTGACAGGGCTGGTCAACTGCCATTTTGCTAGAGCGTCATTTCTAATTCTTTGTAAGTCAAAAACCTGTCATACCTTGAGATGAGGGGCTGACGTTGCTGAAAACCACAGCGCAGGTGAAGATGAACCAGACTGTGGGAGCCATGTTTGAGGCTGACGAGTGTGGAGGAAGAGGGCGGGGCTACAGCTCACGACAGGCACAGGTGAGTGGGGTACACCTCTCCAGCTCACACCCTCCCCACGGTGATCCTGCAAACAAAAAGAGGCAAGATTTTTTAAAAGTTTGAAAGACTAAGTTCTCAGATCTTCTTCACAACTTTATAATTTTCATATTTGACAGTGTAGAGTTATTTATTCATTTAGCACTGAAATATGTGCTAATAACTGCGCAGAATACTAAACACTGCATCAAAGAGCAGTGGAAGTCTCAGTTTGGCTGAATTTGAAATCCATTAGTCAAAAAATTAGCAGCAGAATCAAATGTAGAAATGCACATAGAACATGGCGTGAAGTTTGATTACAAAAACATAGCACAGCCAACGCATGTTAAAACGTCTTCATCTGTAACTTTGGAACATGAAATTGCATATTTTCTTTTTTACTTTGCAAATTGTTCCGCACTGCTTTGGGGGGAAGTGTGTACAAATCCAAACTCTCTGAAGCATAAAAAGACTAGTATCATAACATTTGCTCTCCTCAGAGCTAGAAATGAAATAATGACTATATTCCCTGTCCTATGAAAAGAAGAAGCCCCATTTACACCCAGGCGGAGAGAACACACACAAATGTGAGGCCATTTTGTGCAGGCTGGCATGGCAACAGCTGTTCGCACTGCCATCACTCTCCTGTGTTTGAATGGTTGATTGAATAAGACACGCTACATATGTTTTGGGGCTGTTGCCGGAGCAATGCTCAACATGTGAAAAATACATATCTGCCTGCGTGTGTGTGTGCTTGTTTATGTGTGTGTATGGGCACGCGCAGGCAGAGAGACAGTGAAAAGTGGTGAGTCAGAAGGCAGTGCCGCAGGGCTAACACATTTCATTTGCCTTATGAAATAAATCACAATCTGGAACTTAGCTCTGATTTTCTGACAAGAGCAGGGTCTTCCCCCTTCAGGCTCCGGCACACTCACACTGCTGAGGTTGGATTTCAGCAGTGGGCTTGGTGCTTGACAGTGCACTGGTGGATTGACCACAGCTGTGCCGTGAAGTTTTAAGAGGCATCAGTGTCATTTTATACAGTTGTTGTGATAAATCCAGTTTGCTTTTAAGAGGCATCAATGGCAAGTGTGCACCCCTTAGGAGGGATGGCACGATATAGTTTTACTGTTACGATTATGGTGGGAAGAAACAACACAATTTAATGATTTGTAATGATTGCTAACACATGATCAAACAACGCTGAAGTCCATCTTAATTTTGATTGCATGTTGTAATTGTGCTGTTCTTGAACTTTCTGTTGCAATACTGCAATTTTCTCATGAAATCTGAGCACACTATAGACCAGTATAGCTCGCCTAGACTTTTTCTTTTCTTTTTTAGCCATAAAAATCAAGTTAAAGGAAGTATCAGAATGTATTGCATTTCTCACACAACTACCTCTATTTTACATATCCATCCATATGTTTTCATTAATGCATCAGATAAGTGACTGGGAAAATCCCTGCAGCACCTGCGCTCTGATTCGTCATCTTCAAGGGATGACGGAGGCAGATTACCGTAAAGACAGTAAAATATTTAAAGAGTGCCATGCCTCTGCTTTGAGATGCCGTTTGAATTTACATGAGAGCACAATTGGTTGTGGAGTTACGGTAATGGAAAGTCTGCAACTGCGCTCTATCGGCGACGATAACATCTGCCACAATAGGGTTAATTTTGTCTTTACCTCATATGACCAGCTTTAGAAAATCCAACGTTTTGGTTCATAAGGTCAAGTTAACATGACGCAAACTGCCAGATAAGAAGAAACTATAGGTAACTTACTGTTACTGTTAAAATCCAGCCAACACAACCAAATCAAGGTATCATCAGTTTTGCCATTACCTAATTAGCAAAGGAAACATGTCACTTTACAGCTTAATTACTGTTATTCATAAATTAATTTGAAATTTGCACTGCTGTACGCCTAATAAAGAACCTTGAGGTACCCCAAAATGAGTTTTACAAGCCTTTTGACTGCAAATTTATACACAACAGCTCATAGTTCAAGCTGTCAAAGTCATTACCTTCACTGACAAATACTTCCATCAAAATGTGTTGGTGAATATTTTGTTGGTGAATAAATCAAACCCTCATGTTTTTCTTCCCTCCAAACTGATTTCTCGTCACTTTTGCTCCACAGCCCCTCCCCCTGCTGACCTTCTTTGATATTTACCCAGCTCCCCAGTGGCATGAGCCAAACCACCACCCTCTGCCTGTTAATACTGTATGGGAATTAGTATGACAGTGTAATAGTTCGACCAAACAAAGACCGAGAACAGGAACTGAATTTAAGTACAGCAAAATTACCACATGTTTTTGATGTTTTTTGCCCACGTTGACACATGGAAACAGTTGGAGTTACAATTTTGTTTGTGACCACCCTTGATGACCAAATAAAGACACACTGTGAGGGGAAGCAGGTAGGACAAAAGCTGACAGCTAATAGCACCAGCCAAGTTGAGTGTTTCTGAATCCCACCTACCACACTTTCTATTGACAATCGAAAGGTGACTCCATGGAGCGCAGGGACAGGCCTTTTAACCAAAACCTTAACAAAACAAATATGTATTTCCTCTCATTCATTCTCATTGTTTAGTCTTCGCAACAGCAGCTCTCCAGCGGTCCGCAACACAAAATACAAATGTGGACAAATTGATTTTATTTTCAGACAACATAAAACAGGCATAATTTTGTTGTGGTGGGAGAATAGGAATGAGATGGGAGATGTGTGGAAGGCCAGGATGCAGGAAAAACATGTAGATCTGACAAAGAAAGGATCAAAGAAACTATAAAAAGACGAAGTGAAATTAGGATGCAGCTCAAGTAACTTCCAAAACAAAGAACAGACGCCACATCGGAAGAAAATGGGGAAAGTTGACTCTGAGTGCAGAAGGAAGTAAGATTTTGCTGAAAATAGCCAAGAGGTTCACAAATGAATAGCAAGACGGAAAACTAATCATGGTTGTAATATCATTGCTTGGGTGAGAGTCCATTCGCCTAAGGGTGCAGGGCGGTTAGCAAGGGATGATGGGAGTCCTCAACTATATCTTTTACTTACTACAATTTTGCTGGAGGCCTGAAGTTGACCTCTTGCACTGATCACATCTACCATTATTATCTTGTGTTTGTAATGGTGTGGAACATTACTCTCGGAACAATAGGAGACAAGGAACTACATGAACAAAAATTATATGAGCGTGTTTTCAGGGCACGCATGTTTAAATTTCAGATAAAAAATGAAACAAAACAAAAAACGTTAGGCCATTATCTTAGCCTTATTTCAAGTCCTTCTGTATTCACTACCCCTCTTCTGTACAAAACCAAACCATCCTAATCTCTCTGGTCTCTTCAACAAATCTGCAAGCCTTGGAGATGCTGTTGCCTTGCTTGTAATGCTCCACAATATGGCATTAAACTTAGCTATCTTGCATGTACTCAATTACAAGTGTTTTTTTTTTTTTTTTTTTTTTAATTCTTATGTCGAGTGACCTTGCCTCTACACAGATCTAACCTGTAACCTGATTGTCATTATGATGCTAGTTGAGTTAATGCCATTCAAACTGTGGCCCGGGGGCTAAATGTGGCCCTCAGACCAATTTTTCTTGCCCCTTAAACTTCCAGGTGAATTGACCCATATTACTTTAAGCGGTACTTTTTACTGTGCATTTCTGAAAATCTACTTTAACAAGCCCATATTAAATATTTACTGTGTCTCATTGATATAAGCATGAATAAAGATCTAGTGGTTCAGTCTAACTTGTAATAATAACGCAGATTTGAAGTATTCACTGTATTGGTGACCAGTCTATGGCCCTCAATCAGCCCTGAGCTTTGTCTGTGGTTTTATATGTGGCCCTTAATGAGAAAAGTTTGGACACCCCTGGTCCAAGCAAAGCAAAGTTATGGAGACAAGCTAGGGTGTGGGTATACTCTCCACACCAGAAAGCTCCTTAGTGCAGCCTAGCAATACAACAAAATGTATTTAGCAATATAAACTTGTTGAAAATCAGATACTAACTAAGGTATCAAGACTATAAAGTCACATTTACAAGACAAAAATGAACCTTTCCTGAAATTTTGTTTTGTGACATCACTAGTATGCATTTGAACACTTCTACATACAATACTATTAGGGGCAAAAAAAAAAAAAAAAAAAAGCTGTAGACATCTTCAATTGAAAACAATACAGGGTGACAAAGTTCAAACTGAATACTCTGCCTCGCCATTGTGTTTCAGACATGTTTTTCCCAATGAACTCAAATACCCCCTGCTGTATCTGGAGAATTACCTTACTGCGTACATTTGTTAGATCATTAGAATGGTATAATCACCTTATTACTAACCTGCCATTCTTGAGAAACTGTAGGTGTTATGAGATCCTTTAGATTTCAGATGGATGCTGCTGTGACTGTCAAAAGTGTGTGAGTTTGGGAACATTATGCATCTCCTGATCAAGCTCACCGAGAACAAAGAGTTTACATCGACAGTTTTTGCCGCATAATTAGAAAACATTGGTGCAACTCGAGACACCGCTACAGCTTCAGGCTTTTCTTCCTTACTTCAAAATGGGGCAGTCAGATAGCAAGGTGGTAGAAGACAAATTGTACAAGTTGTGCAAATGTTAGCTTTTACCAAGACGTGTTTAGGAATTCATGGGCTAAACACTTAAGAAATATTTAAGGGATATTGAATGGGATGCTATTTGGCAACTAATGTCATAATTTGCATTTCAATATGTTCCGAGATGAGATACGTTGTACGAATGAGAGAAAATCACAGGGGGCAATTGTGAAGGCATAAAGCCACACTCTAATTTACCCCGTTAAGAAAACTTGTGATGGATTTGAAGTGGGTGCATTATAAATCACAACATTTGGTGCTTCTATGCATGGAGGAGACGTCTTTGCATCCTCACACGACTCCCCAGCGCTTTCCTCTTGCTATTAAGATTGATGTTTATGCCTCAGATGCTCCAACTGCAAATAGTTGGTTCAGTGGCACGGCTCCCGCTACGACGGAAATGATCCCTGATCCTGGCACAGTCAAGCATACACATCTGAATGGCAATCACATCTTACTTACAAATCAGAAAGAGACTCAAATAGGAGCATTAAATATTTGTAATCAAGACAAATCATTGAACTACACCTTAAGTATATTCATAAAAGGCAGAATGTCAGGAATTCAGAGTTTGGTGTGATTTCAAAGACCGGTAAAAGTTTGTGTTTTGTTACGGTCTGAATAGCTCATAGACTGTCAGAATATTTCGCTCGCGGAGCATTGATATGGGAACATTTAATACAAGATCGTATGATTGTATAAGTCTAAGGACTAGCTGCACCGGAACTCTTTTGGCTGCTTTGCTTCTCCAAAATGGAATATATTTCAAGGACAAGCAAAACTGGATACTTAGATGCTTTATACTCACACCTGCACCTGTTTTTAATGTTTAATGTAACGCACTTATGCACTTGTGTTTCTGCGCAATAGCAGTCCACCAATAGGAAGACAGCCGGACACGTCACAGCAACGTCACGTGACCACTCTGAGGAAGAGCGCTAGTGAGCAGTCAAAACTGTCAGCGATGAAAACAAACTAAACCATGGTCTGGAAAAGAATCTATTAAAATAAGCAAGATATAATGATTAATTCTAAGCATCTATCAAAGTAATTGCTCACCAAAAAAAAAAAAAAAATAAATAAAAAAAAGCATATATATATATATATATATATATATATATATATATATATATATATATATATAAAGCCTTATAGATCAGTGTAAAGCCTTAAATCAGTGTAAAGTGGAGTTAGTGGGAGAAAGAGTTGTGGAAAAAAATCAATAGCAGAATATAAATTCTAAACTAGATTCTCATTTGAACAAGACTGAAAAAACATCACATGAATCTAACTTTCTTGAATAGTTTTAAAATGGTCTTTAACTTTATCTAAACTAGTGTACGACCCTATGGTAATGTTAACAAAAAATATATGATTTTGCATAGAAATGTACACTTTATTGTTTAAAAAAAGATGTATTAATATATAATTAATATAGAAAGTCAGTATTGAGTAGCAAGCATTTTCCTTAAAGCTACCACTTTTAAGTTTTGGGTTTTGGTTTTTTTTGGTTGTTTTTTCACCAGTAGATGCTGTGTTCCTCCCTCCCTCTCTTTGGGCAGTTTAATTTGTATTTTAAATGTTCTATATAATTAAAATTGAATTGATTTGTTACTCTTTTGTTATTTTAATACAGAACCACACATGAAAGTACTACATTAGACTTACTGGAGGACATTGATCAAAGATGCATGTTCATTTTTCTTCAATCTGTCTTGGAGATGATTCAATTTCCTTCCCATTACGCCAAAGTGCTTATTACATTTGTACACAGTTCAGAACAACTTGGACGCTAACAAAATAAGATGGGTCCAGATGTTTGGGATGTATCCTTTGCATAATAAACCATTCCACTTCAGGTTTACATTCCTGCAATTTTATTCCCAGTTGACCAATGATTAAGCCCTGTAATCCTTTTTATCGAGCAAAGGTACAAAATGGCATTAGATATTATTCTTTCAAAACAAACTGATTTCATTACATTTGCACTGATGCCCACAGCCATTGCATATACACAACTGTAATGCCATGAACTGGAGGTACATGCCATATGGCAAAAACATAAAAATATAAATAAAATGTATATCACAAGTCAAGATTACAATTTCACTTTTCTGACTTGACTGAATTCAAACACCACTGTGATGGGTTAAACACAAATGTGTGTGCATGAGTGTGTTTAAGGTTAAAATAGCATAGCCATATTGCCGATCAATTCCTGTTTTCACTGCCACTGGCAGACACCCACTGCGCTCTACTTACTTCGTTCTCCAATTTTATTTTCTTAGGGTTAGTGACACTAACCCTAACCGTAACCATAGTCATTTTGGTCCAAATGAAAAAAAAAATCTGCTGCTCACCAGCATGAGCTGCACTTATCCATCGGAGGTGCCGGGTCTCTGTTTCACTGACATTTACAGCAATGTCAGCTCCCACTGGGCACCGCAGTTTTTTTTTTTTACACAGATTAAGTAATTTTTATTATTAACATAGCAGACATAAGCACAATAGGTCTTCTTTAAGATTGTATTTGAATTGTCTTATTGTAGTGCAACAGTAGAAGTAAAAAAAAGGCATTTGACTACACCACACAAGAAAGATAAAAAATACACAAATGCAGCTTGTTGCATTTATCTAGGCCTTAGCAAAACAGCATCCTCCAACACCAGTGGTCATAATGTAATGGCTGATTGATACAATAGCCTATAATAATGTTAACATCCGGGTTGATAATGTTGTCAGGCTTGAGCACATTCAGGTCAATTCCTCTCCAGAACCTCTCCCTTTACTGCGATAGGTCAGTTTTGTTAGCTCCTCTCTCAACACGGAGGAAAGAGCACCCTGCTTCTATAATGACACCATTGTGCAGCCGGAGCATCAGAGCTCTTGTAATGGCCTGTGTATTAAGGCCAATGCGTTTGATTACTGACTCGCGGCAAAGCACAGATAGGCTGTGTATTCAACAGGGAATAAGGCTCCCCTCAAAAAAATACAGCCAACCCCAGGACGAAAAAAGACCTATTTGAAGAAACAGAAGGGAGATACTTTAATGGAAGTGTTCTTTAAGGGAATGCAAATGAGACAGGGGAGTGTGCAGAGCGGTGGAACACATTGCAGAAGTATCAAACAGGGCTAGTGTGGCTGTCAGAAAGGTAAAGCCAAGAGGTACAGAGAGAGAGAGAGAAAAAGAGCTCTCTTACTTTATTCAATAGACACTTTTCCGGCTTCAGCATCAGCCCACACAGCCCCTCATCTGCACACTCTACACTTAAATATAATGCTCCAGGAATACCAGTGTTTACTCAGAGCCCTCAGCGCCTGCAAGCGAGACAATTGCATGGCTGAGTGACAAGCTGATGCAAGCAACGGTGAAGGGGAGAGGGTAGCCAAAGCAGTAAAAGTAAAGTTACTTCAAAACAGTGCTAGGGGTAACAATTGAGGGTGGGCAGTACTACTATACTATGACTTGGATCTAAGAATGACAGGGTACTTCAAAATGAATACACATATTACCAATGATCATGTTCCTATATTTTCAATATAAGTATCACACTATTCACAGGTTTACGTTTCATGAGTAGTTTTCACCATTCAAAAGATTTTATTTGGAATTATTAATTGACATTTTTAAATTAATGTTAATTAACATTTTTTGTCCAATTGACAGTTTTTACTTTCGACTTTTACCATGGATCAGACCTGGACCACTGAGAGATTATACAGACATACCTCTACTTAAGTACTACAAACTCATACTAGTTTGAAGTAGAATTTAGATACCCGGGATACTCAAGAAAATGCACTATATTGAGCACTATCCATCTTATTCCACTTTATGCATCCCATGTTTCTCCCCAAAATCCCCGCTCCAGCCAATCTCTCATAAGGATTGAGTACAAGGGTCAGTGCCACTGTCTGTGATTTATTATAGTGGCACAAGACTTGTCACTGTTCATTACCGCTGATGCAACAGGGGGCAACGCTCCTCGCCATCAATGCCTGCCCTGTTATGGCGCCACAGCTGCCAGAAGAAGGGACCTCAGCACCCACGTCAGCCTCCTCACACACACACGCAGGCTATAGGTCTACCTTCAGCAGCATATTACCAAGCAGTGGTCTCCGGGAGCAAAGCAATTATAATCATAGGGAAAATGTCTGTGTTTTAGGTTAATGCAAGGCTAGCGTTATGTAATCAAGCCTTTGACCACTGTGATAAGGTGTGAAAAGGCTGAATAAAATTGGCCTTTTTTCCCATTCTTTTAAGCCAAAGCAGGAGAAAGTGTAAAAGTGTCAAATGGACAAAAGTTTTTTGGAATGAAGATGTTAAAGTCAACGGTTATAGGTGTGAGTGATATGACAAAATATAAAACAAAATAGTGCTCCGAGCCTGTGAGGATCTGCAAATTTCATGAGGTATCACAAGTAAGTGGTGTTTTGCAGCTCAAGGCTCAAAAACATGGTGTCTACATTTCCTAACCCACTTTTTCTATTGGTTAACTCTGCTCTGAAGGAGTAATGTGCACATTTAACCAATCACAGTGAGGTGTAACCTTTCAGAAGACGCAAGGTAACTTTAGGTACTATTATAAGCCTAAAAAGCATATAACATAAAGCTAAGTGTAAAAAGTGCTAACCATTCCACCACAGCCATTTAAATAGAAAAATGTTCAAATAGATTTGGTGTGAATTCTTACACTGAATGTGGCAATGCGCTGACTTTAAATCCAGAAATAAATAAAAGAAAAGTGTGAGCTAGCTGTGCACAGTATATTGTCTGCTAAATCCATTATTTGCGAGGCAGTGGAATCGGAGCCACGTGCCTGCTCTGTGACACGCCACATTGTCCTGCTCCTCTCACGCTTTCCTCAGTTTGTACGCCCTGCCTGCAAAAGTCAAATTAGATGTACTTCATATCAGTCAACCTGCGCTGTCACCTCTGTCAGCGCCGGTGCTGTTGCAAATCAATAGAGGGAAATGAATAATTTACTGTTGCCATTAAGTCTTAACAACAAGAATGATAACTGCTGCTCCAGGCATTAATCTGTGAAAGCCACCAACAATGGATTACAATGATATAACCTGATAATATTATGAAAGAGCGCTGCGTGCTGACTCCTGCCCCCGCCTGCCCGCCCTCTGCATCCCTGTGTATTCCTCTGTATTGAGTTGTTCCCAGATGTCATTTGGCTATGACTGGCAGACTGCCACCCCAAGTGTCTGTGCACCGCAGAGCCCTCCAGATCCATCTTCATTAGGGCACAATGGCTGTGAGTTGTGTTATTATCAGTGTCTATTAATCTGAGCTGCAGTGGGGCAACGCGGTCTCGCTGTAACACACTCCAGCCAAGAATAAGCCACAGTATGTACACAAAGGGGGGGTGGGGGTATGTGTATGTGTACAGTGAGGAGGGCAGGCTGTGGGCCACTACACCTCACCTGCATCTGACGCACTTTAATAATGTGATGGTCTGAACATGGTACACCACAAGATACACGCTTTACTGTATCGATTTAGAACAATATGGAGCTTGTAACAACTTGGAACTGCAATAAATTATTAACGATACATTTTCAACAGTAACTCTTTATATAAGCTTCATACCACAAATGTTGGTATAAATACAGGGCGCTCATGAAAAAGAGATTCCAGTACTCTCATTGGGCTCTCACTGTATAAATAAAGATAAATAAATAAAATTAAATAAATAAAAACTGCATTCTCAATAAAAAGCAGCTTTGGACATTTTGATGAAAATATATAGCTGGAAAAAGGGGTATTTTTTCCTCACATATTTCACAGCATCAGGGCATCTCCTTTAGTACGTCAACAGAAATCTTGATTATGTTTCCCCATTTTTGTTATAATTATTACAAAATATAAGTCAATTACATGTACCCAGCTCCAGTGGGACTTCGGCTGAAATAATAGAAGACACCACCATGCATTACTGGTGTTGGAATACAGCAGGATAAACACACGATCGTGGCTTGAAGCAGCCGTACTCTCTGAGGCACACACAGGAGCCCACCGGGGCCCCTCCACATGTGAGGCTGACCCACTTTAGATGTGTAGCACAAAGTAGAGCAGGGATCCAGAACAGAAAGAGACAGTGACATTTAAAAATAGGTTGACATTCCTTTCATCTCATTGCCAAGACATGCATAATGCTAGTATCAATCTTTCATATGTCAATAATACAATGGACTACTTACTGTCAACAAACATCTTGCATGATAACTTCACTTTTTATTCTTCCTCAGGCAAAGTTTTAAAATTATCCAGGCATGGGAAGGCACAAAAACTAAATTTGAACTGCAGTTTTGTTTTGTTTGTCTTTGTCTCCTTCACATGAGGCAGAAAGGACAAGATCACAGATACAAGCAGCTGAAATGGGTTTCCTCTGCAGGGTGGCTGGGCGCTCAATTAGAGATAGGGAGAGGAGCTCAGTCAGATGGGAGGGGCTTGGAGTAGAGCCGCTGCTCCTACACGTCGAGAGGAGCCAGCTGAGACTGGGCATCTGCTCAGGCATGGACCCACCCTGAGGTTTCGGGGTCCCCCGGGGAAGACCCAGGAGACACACTGGAGGGACTATGTCTCTCGGCTGGCCTGGGAACGCCTTGGGGTCCCACCGGAGGAGCTTGGGTGAGGGAAGTCTGGTCCCTGCTTACCTGCTAGACTGCTACCCCCGCGATCCAGCCCGATAACCTGAAGAAAATGGATGGATGGATGTTTTTGTCAGTTGCTACATTCTTAGCTCCCTTCTTTTGTCTCTGTTTTATCACTCTAGTGAACCACACTGGCAATTTTTTACAACAGATGCCCTTCCTCTCACAATTAGCCACAATGCTGCAATGGAAGCGGGCTCTGACAACAACAATAGGAGCCTTGAATAAGAATTAAAACATCGACCTTCCACAGATGTAGCTACTATTTGATATGAGTATTGTAATAATATTATTTTTTGTGCCAAATAACTTTCTATAATTAAGTCCACAATATTTTTACTACTGTTAATGAAAACCAGTCAAAGCTATCTTCTTTCATTCATAACGTTCTTGACATATCTTTGGACTAAAATCGGGGCTGTCAGCTTCCTTGAAATTCCCAAAGATAAATTGATGACTGTTCTATATTTTCTGTTTTTCTTGCAGCCCAAAAAGTCTGAGCATCAAAATTACAAATCTAGACAGATAACCATAGCACTACATCAGCATCAAATAAATCCATGTGGACAAGGCTTTCTTCCACTGCGACAGATGGCCAGATGGGTATCGCCTTTACTGCAAATTTAGCAAGAAAAAAAAAAAAAAAAACTCCATGTTGAATCGTATCAGTCTCCAGTCTTGGTTTTGTTTTGCGGTGCAGAAAGAGCAAGTTGCCCTTTGTTTATGAGAAGGCGAGTATGTCAACACAGTTCAAAGCTCACTGTCTAGCATAAGCATTATACTGTACATGTGTAAGGCTGCGAGCGGATGACTGATGTATCTCATTGGATGGTACTGACCCTAATCTGTCTCCAAAGGTTATGCAGTTTTAGGAATGGGCTCAAGCGGGTGGGCAAGTCTGGCTGGCATGGCCTGGCATAATAACAAAACATGGGTGGCATTAAGCCTGTCATGGTAACACATTTTGAAGTACAATATATTACTGAAGATAATATTGTAACTAATTTATGACACAATAACCCTAAAGCAAGATGATACACCCAAAAAATGTTTAAATGCACAAACTGCAATACTAGAACACTAGAACACAAAAAAGTACCCATGACAAATACTGACCCCCAAAAATGATAAGTCGATGTTGAAGGTTGAAGGCTGAAATTGCTTTTGGAAAGAATGCAGAACTCAAACCTTTGTGAAGTATGATACAAATGTGGTCTATTTGTTCAGATTTCTCAAAATTTTGAAGTTGTATTTTTATGTTGTAAAAATAAAAACATCTATTTGATTTAGCTGTGTTTTTGGCACACTAGTATCTGTGGAGGGACTGTTATGCTGTGACAGGCTATGCACGTTCAAAATTTTAATATGAATTAATTAACAGCACCAGCTTGTACAAAGTGTTACTGACTCTTCAAAAATGCTACATAGCTGACACTGTGTGCACAAAACAGTCATTAGCAGTATTATTTTTCAAGGAATGACTTTTTAGACATGTTTGTATTGCCCATGTTCCTCATGGTGCATTCATACTCCTGCTTTGGTCCTGGTGTAAGCCTGATGTGGAAATGGTTTAGTTCTGGTCTAGTCCTGGTTTTGTCCTGGTTAAGTCCAGGATTAGTTCCGGGTTTAGTCCCAGTTTAGTTCCAATTTTGATGTGCTATCCTAGTGTGAACACAGTCAAAACTATCTGAATACCTGGACTAACATAAGCCCTCATTCATACTGTGATCTCTGGTGCTGGCGGTCTGATTAGACAGAACCAGGAGTACACAGCCCACAGCCCCCCGCCTCAGGCCACACTCAGGGGGGTTGGAAAAGGTGAACCTTTTCCCCTTACTGTGTATACAACATATTCTTACACACCTTAGCAGCCAGACCACCTGACCACCATGAGGACATAAAGCCACAGGTCACCAAAACCTTTTCTTTTGTATCTCTTCCACCTAAAATTAACAAAACTCTACTATTGATACTTCAGAAATAGCACTGGTAACCATATCAAGCCCCAAGTCTGCTGCCCATTTACTAAAACAATCAGAAATACTATTACTGAAAATACTAACTATTACTAGTACTACCCACTCTGCCAGCTATGTCCATACAATACAAGTTGCCAGAGACAGAGGTTTTCCTTGACTAACTTCCCTGAGTAAATGCCTCTAGTTTATCACTGTCAACAGCACTTATGATAAAATGCAAATAGTATCATAGTTGGCTAATGTGTTTTGCCATTATGCTTGAAGACCAGCTCACAGTCCATTTCCCATTCTGTTGAATCCTCATTTCTCCCCCCATCTCCCTTGCCCCCCTGAGGTTACAGTACATTGGTTGGTGGACATATCTCGTGATCCAATGTCTCCATGGAGTTTCCTGTCTCCTCTGACCTTTCTGTCCCTCCGTCACCCCGGTCCCATGCGTCTGGTCACTGTGAATCGCCCTGTGTCTGCCTTTGTTCCAATAAAAAGGCTGGGAGAAAGAAAGGAGGCCTGTGTGCAAAAAAGGAGATGACTCAAGCGTCATGTTGCGGTGTCTGCTGCTGTGGTCCAGCCGAAGCACTGTGTTCTCGGCCACCTCATTACACCCCCTCCCCTCCTCCCCTCGCACACAGGCCTGATCATTACACCCCCTCCTCCCCATGCACACAGGCCTGATCATTACACCCCCTCCACGCTCGCACAGGCCTGACCCTCAGCCCTGTGCTACGGCCTTGTGCTACTTAGTTAACGCTGTGTGGAAAGCCTCACATTTTGGTTTAGGTGTATTCCAATATTTTAACTTTTTTACACTATAATGACACTGTAATTAACCTTAATAAAGCCTGAAGAAAGACTTAATTAATAATGAAGACATAGTTTATTGAGAATCATTCAGGCTATTACTTAATAAAGGGGTAAAACAATTTGAGGGTGCAACAGTAGATCAGTTGGTAGAGCGTTTGTCCAATGATCCGAAGGTTAGCAGTTTGAATCCTGCACAAACATCATTGGTAGAGAGGTCAGATCCACTGACCCACAGGTTGGTGGTGCAATTCCAGCTCCCACAGATGAATGCTGTCATTGTGTCCTTGGACAAGACACTTAACCCACTTCTCCCCTGGTGTCTGTCCCGCTTTGAGTGCCTTGAAGGTCGAAAAATGTAAAAATGTGACTATTTACCATTAAACAGCTTATACTGCTTATGTTATATGGACTGCATACTGATCACCAAACACTAAGAGAAAACAAAAGGGAAAAAGGATCAAATCATAGTGGAGTAAATTATACTGTTGTAAATTTGCCAATAAACCAGCAACAGACATTCATGTTTATATGGCAGGTATTAAAATACAATCAACGCTTCAATAAACAATAAAGATCTATGACTTAGAAACATCTGAACTGTGACCCACCTGTGGAACAACCTGAAAAGGTACATTCAGCGCACCTTTAAATAGAGAGAATATATATTTCTGTCTACTATTGAGCCAGTCCCAAGTGAGTTTAAATGGGAGGGAAGGTCTCTTCATGACAAAGACCTTTTTTTAGTTGGTGATTATAGTGCACATTTTGCCCTGTTTTGTGCTGAATTGTAGAAGTGCATTGAGAAAAGCCATGTGTGGGGGATGCAGCCTGAGTTATAATCTCCGGGGTGCCTCCATCTTATTTGCTGCCTTTGCCTGTTGGCCCCGTGACCCGGGCAGATCTCATGTTCCTAACTCTCCTCCCAGCGAGCAGCCGATCGATAGATGGATCTAACTTCACCTGTGTGCTTCCTTCCCCTGGAGAGAGAGGCCCTGTGTTCGTGTGTGTGGTGAGGGTAAAGACAGGATTATGGCTCTGTACATGTGGGGCTATAAGCAAAGTATTGTTTGGCTGTGGATAGATACTGCTAAATACTTGTGTAAAACTACTGACCCAGATATTTAGATGTTCAATGATTTAGCATTTAATAAACCCCCTATTTTTTCTATTGTAGTTTGTAATGTATCTACTTATGAAATATAATTCTCTTTAGATTGTACCTAGGTAATCTTGCATATTCATACATATTCTATATTTCATTCCTTTTTAATATTTTATGCCTATTTGACCTCATTACTAGTGTTTTATTGCGCCACTAAGCAACCGTGACTAAGTCTTTTACCTTGTAGCTTAAATCCCCAATTTCAAGTACTTTTACAGCGCATATTACCATACAAAATAAATACTACCACTGTTACAAGCCTACCATCAATACTGTGGCACGCAAATGTTATATATTAGTATTATGGCTGCATTTTAAATAGTAAATGGTAAAAGATCACATTTTTAGACAGCACTTTTCCACCTTCAAGGCACTCAATGCACTTTGGATCTGAGCTACTGTTGGCCCCATGACTACAACTAACATAAATACAACTACTGCAACATGTGCTACACGTACATACTGAATAAAATAAATACTGTTACTGTTACTGGTGCAACAGTGCAAAGTGCAAATACTATATTACTATTAGTATTGCAACTACATTTGCACTAATACCATCTTCATCTATGACTACAATTTGCGTAATTACAACTTGTAGTATTACCTGTTACCTCTGCTGTTAATACTACTGCAGTACTCCAACTACAGCGAGTGCTTCAAATATATTCAGAGCATTTGTACATTGATTTAAGTAAGTGTGATACTGGTATTGATTGTGTTGACTTTATGCTTTTTTTTTTTCAAATGTGATTCTGTGTGCATTGGTGAGTGCCAGCTCTTGTCTCGCAGCCTGAGGCCCAGAAGTCACGACAGCCAGAAAAGCGATTGATTTCTCCCCTCCCACGCACCAACAATTAACTACAGAGTGCTCAATTAGACACACAGTGAAACAAGACGTTCTACTGACCTGGAATCTGCTCGGTTCACACCACATATACACTTAAGCTCATTTAAATATGCTAATTAGGCATGACCTAACATCTACCTGCCTACCTATGATGGCGGCAGTTTATGTTGTAGCTACAGGCCTTTTGCATTTTACATGTTTTTCTTTTTATAAGCACATATATTGATCTAAAATGCTGTGATAGTAGAAACAGGTCCAGTGACTTCATGTACATTGCTACTAAAGCATGTATGAACCTAATCAAGATACAAGCGAGGAAGTAAATAAAACCAATGTAGCTTGATTAAACTCTCATTAAAGCTTTTTTCTTTCATAACTTCAGCCATTTCACAGTTACAATGTGGTGCGCTGCCAGTTCAGTTGTATGTCTTCTACCATTGTTAAAAAAAACAGCAACACATGAGCTGCAAAGTCTAGTGATTTCATTTGACACTTTTAAGACTTGTATTTACCTTTATTTTGCAGCTAAAAGGTCAATTTGAAGACAAAGTGTTGAAAACAATAGCATTGGCTTTTTCCAGATCAGGGCCCTACCATGTTTGGGTCTCTGCTTTAAATAAGTTAAAATGTAGTTAGCATAGTGTTTCTAAAAGCTAAAATGTAATTATTTTCTATTAGAGTCTCATTTTCAACTACATTTTTATGATCCAGTCTTGTGGGGCAAAACTCTTTGGGGGAGCTATAGGGGTGCACTGACCATTGTCGGGGACATTAGTGCCCCCTCAAGCCCCCCCTGGCACCTCCCCTGTCTGAGATTATTTATTATTCATTTTACCTGCGGTGGTTTAATACTATGCTTGATATCACAATGAGACCTTCCTCTTTTAACATAATATTCCTAAGCTGATGTCACCGAGCAAAACAGCATAATAATTAATGATGTCGTATTCTGTATGCATTTATATTATCACTAATGGTTCACTGCTCCACTGGCTGAATGAATGCTAATTTAAAGGCGAGGGAGTTCCAGTGGAGCGTGGAACCCTCTGTCTCCGCTGCCCCGTGTCCACCTCCTAGGGGATCCAGATCGGCATAACACATGTTGATCATCTCGCACAGGACAAACAAGGTTGTCATCCCTCTGTCAGCTCCCTGTCACTTCTGCATCGTCCATGTGCAACACTCCAGTGAGCATGTCTCTCTCTGCATCTTTTTCCTTTTGGTTGAGCCCAGGCGCTTGTCAGAATATCAACAGTGCCCTCCCATTGCTTCACCAAGCTGGCTTTTGTTTGGTGGAAAAATACTATTGTTGAGAAAAAATATTACAACGGGTAATATTATAATTAATAATTGTGAGAACGAGCGTTGCAGTTTTATTATTACATACGATTATTGACACCATGACCAAACAAAATCCGTTTATGTTAATGTGACAATAACAGATACTTCACAGTTCTACGCATTTTTATGGAGCACCAATTGAACTGAAATGACCTGGAATCTGTTTTGTTCAAATGACATAGATAGAAAAAGGTCCAATGACTTCATGTTCAAAACTGTAGAACCGCTGCTGGCTTCGCCTCCACTGACCCTGCATTTTAGCGAGCTGAAGAATTTTAAATTTTAATGTTATAATTGAAAAAAATGTGTATGACCTACCTACAGTCGACATTTTTCAAAGAACCAAAAGTAAGTACAGAGATGTGGGCGGGGATAGGGGGTAGATGCACTCATGCCTTAATTTTGCTACTATTGTTTAGTTGTTACAATTATATATTTGACCTGAACAGTCACTATTATCAATTAATCATAGAATCTGGACCTCCCTACTGCTATTTTCCAGTCCTAAATTAGAATGTGGAATATTTAATTAAACGTTGAATGAAATTTAATTCTCACTCATCATTACACTCTTTCATTCCTTTTCTTGGTAACATATTGCCGTTAATGAGTTTTCAATAACACAATTAGATGGAGTGTGAATATTTTGTAACAAAAGAAGAAAATATTGCCCATCAGTTGAGTTGTTCTTGACATTTTTTGATAGCTGTATGTTGTTATATCTTTTTAAGAGTATAAGTAGAAGTGTAGGTAGCAATAGAACTACTATCCTTTCTATGACAAATACAAGGAAAAAAGGATATGCAAAAGAAGATCCATGTTTTTTTCTTTCTGTAGTTGTGAAATCCAAACTGTCCAAGTGTCATCCCAACCCTTAAGCTTACTGTTCATTACACGGACTGAAGGACATAACAGAAGTGAATGGTGTGTGTTTATACAGACAGTGGAATAAGGGGCAAATTAAGAAGGGAGCCAGAAGAGAAACTGAGAATTCATCAAGTACAGGCTCCAGCAAGTGTTAACGTTTCTAATTATCTCACTGTCACGTCTGGAGGCTAAGACGATAACACCTGGAGGCAGTGGGGCAGTGGAGCGGGCACACATCCCCTCTCCAATGTGCCCCCCATCACCGCCAGTCTCCACCCTCCTCACCCAGCCCTGCTTCAGTAACAACAACACTCCCATTTATCTATCCAATCATCTAGTTGAAGAGCTGGTTGCCAGGCAGTGTTTAGTATTATCTCACTACTTAATATTATTCGTAATTTGTTCAATAGCTACATTTGTATTATTTAGCCATGAGGAGTCACAATGCAGCGTTCTTTGTATCTGACGCAGGCTGATAAAAAGAGTTGGTCTACTGATGATGAAAATAAAACTAGCAAGTTGCCAGAGTGTGTAATCCCTCAGTTGTCCAGGTAAAAAAAAAAAAAAAAGGATAAATTATGTCCACGGGAAAAAGTTGAAAAAAAAAAAAAAGTAGTACACAATTAATCATAATTAATCATAATTAAAACAAAATCTCAATTTGAATGGTTGGAAATGTCACATGGCCAAGGCTGCAACTACAAAAATAATTGAATGTCATTTAAAACAAACAAGCAACAAAAACTGCTAAGTCTAGTTCAGATCTCTACAAACATGTTCTGAAAAATACATTTTCAGAACACAGTGGCTGCAATTACATACACATTCAAAATCAGATTAGTATCAGATTTTTTGAGTTATAAAATTATTTAAATGAAATGTAAAAAGCAAAATCATCTAATTTCTGTAAGATCATGGTCCCTCTGATTACTCACAACAGATTTTGCAGTTTAAATGTTGTTAGGTAATCTTAAAGGTCCAAAAATCAGATCAGATTTGAGTGTGTATATGAACAAAGCCAGTGATGAGTATACTATGTAGACATATATAGCTCACCACAGAGCTTATGACAAAAAAATAAATAAAATAAACCTCATACTGACTGATTTTTTTAGACAGAAGTAAGGTATCTGTATTTTACTTAATACAATTTTCCAGTGGATACTTTTTACTTCTACTTCACTACATTTGAGAGCAGGTATCTGTACTTTCTACTCCGCTACATTTTTGAACTGGACTGAAAAGTAAAAAGTTTTGAGAGGTTATTTTTTTACCATGTTTGTAGTAACATCCTGACTTAAGGTTTCGAGTTCAAGCTTCGGCTTTGAGCAAACAAAAATAAATACACAAAATTCGTGAGAAAAATTAAGACACTGCTTCGTATTGCTGTTGCCCAAAATAGGTATATTTTTAAAATCACTTTAGCACTTTAAAAAAATAACAACACTTTATCAAAATGTGTGTGAAGTACTTAACTTTTTCCTCTTGAAGTACATTTGTAAATGGGTACTTACATATTTTTACTTAGGTAGTTTTTCATGTGATACTTTTACTTTACTTCCTCCACCACTGCTGTAGACCTCTTTATTAAAAAGATCCAAGCATATCATTGATGATTAGAAATTAGATCCATTGCCCAGCCCTAGCATAACCACATGTGTTGTTTTTGTTAGAAGCTGTGCACAGTCACTTTTCCATGTTGGCATTTGCAGGTCTAACTCCATCTTATCTTGTTGTATCTGGGGTCCCCTCTGAGTGCTGACGTATTGGCTGATGTCAGAACACAGCGCTGGTCTGACCCTCACATCCTGGTGCATGTCCCAGACTCGGAGTTTGTAACGTGGCTGTTGTTGTGCCTATTGAACAGGGCTTACATTGTGTGTTTGATATGAAATCCCATGCTGAGGGGTGGCTGCCTGCTCCACTGATCAGATAAGCACCAAAGGGACGGAGGCTGGATTTAACTGGTTTTAGCAATCACAACACTCTATCCCCCCGTTTGAGCCGAGCCACTATACAGCCCACTGAGAGAATTAGGATAAACCTACAAGTGTCTGTATGCAATGTGCAGCTGAGTATTTTTATTTTTTACCTTTTTTCATTTCCATCATTTTAAGTAGTTGAATAAGATATAAGTAATAGTAAATATATCCCATAAAAGTAATTTTCACTGTAGAATCAATATACTCATTATCTACATATATAAAGCACCTGAAGCATATTAGATTTTACAGCGCTACAAGTAATTGGCTCCAAAATTATCTTTCAGGCATTTGTTTTTTTTTTTTTTTTGTTTGTTGTTTTTTTTCCTTTTAAGCAAAGGAATGCCCCAAGGCTCAATGTTGGGCCTGCTACTTTTTACAATATGTATTGTTTGCAATTTAAGAGAAAACCTCATACGTTTATATGCAGATGGTGCTGATTTGTATGCAAAACCTCCCTGGTTTGTATGCAAAAAGCTGATCTGGTGATTTTAAAACGGCAGCAAGATTCTAATGAAATCCAAAATCCCATAAAAAAAGCTAAGTTATCATTAAGTGCAAATAAAATGAAGTATATGATTTTTTCTTTAAAAAAAACATTTAAATGATGTGCAAGTTACAAATCTTACACTAAATGGTACATTGATTGAAAAAGTCAACACTTAATGCACATGCACATAAATATCTTGTGTTTTGGCTTGACAAAAACTTGAAAAAAAAAAACATATCTTGGAATTATGTAACAGTTTAAAATCAAAACATTTTATTTATTATAGAAAAAAAAAAATGTATCCCATTGAATTACAAAAAAGAAACTGTCCAAGCTCCCTTTCTGTCTGTACTAGATTATGCAGATATAATTGTACATGCAGACTTCAGACTCTACTTTATAACCTTTAGACACACTTTCACTCAGCGCTTCATTTCATAACAGGTGATGAATTTAAACCCCATCACTGTCCTCTCTATGAAAAATTAGATTGGCCATCGATATCTGTCAGAAGAGAATAAGGGGACTACTTGATAGACTGCCTGAATATCTCACTTGTTTGTTGAACTTCGATACGGAAACTTTCAATACAAGCTCTCATTGTCTAAATCTAAAAACAAGAACTGAAATGTGAAGAAAAAAGCTTTTGGTTGTATTGCTTCCCAGAAATGGAATACATTTCAAGGACATGCAAAACTGGATACACTGGTGCCACAAATGTACTTTAATAATCTGGTACTAAACATTTACAATCACACCTGCACCTGTTTCAATGTTTTAAATGTACTTGTATGTATATGTGTGTTGTTTTTTTTTTTACTTATTTATTCATTTTTTTTTTTTTATAGTCCAACAATGACTACATCAGCGCATGCACTAAAAATATAAAGTGTAAATTGTTATGTCCATTAAGTATGTTTCGCCTATACTTTTTCTGCATAATTTTATGGAAGCTATTTACTCAAGTACTCTGATTTTGAAGTACACTTACTGCATATATTTTGGCTACCTGTGTCTCTAAAGTCTTCACTGTAATTGCTCCTACATCCGCTGTGCCACTGTTTCAAACTCACAATACTCAAATGGCTTCAGGGCTAATGAAAAATTTACAGAGCTGAGTGTTACCGAAATATCTTGCGCTGTGAAGTTTTTTAAGGTCATCATTCACACAGCCTCCCTCTCGCATGTCCTCGCCCCCCTGATGCCCCGCAGTGGACCTTTGGACACTGACAGAGCATCCCCCGCGGCCTGCCTTTCCCCTGTGTCATCCTCTAACTCTTCCGCCATTGGCTCACTGCTTTGGCCCCGTGACTATGAACATGCTGCCATGGTGATTCACTGTTTGTCATGAATTTGCATTGTGAAATGACTGGAATTTAAAATCTGCCAATAAGACACAAGATATGCTAGGGCAAAAAAAAATAGAAATTGATACAAATACTATTTTTCATTTGACCACAACATCAGCGTTGAGTTTCAAGCCTTTTTCCTTGGTATTACAATAGAGTTTTATAATTTAGCTTCATTACAACACTAAGGTACACTAGAGACTTAAGGTAGGAATCATGATTTTTTTTTAGCAATCAACAAATTGTGTGTGGAAAATGTTGAATGTTTAAGTTGTCTTAGCAATTGTTTTAACAATCTGAAAACTAGAGCTGCCACTCCACAGATCTGGAAAACTAAAGGAGTGTATTAACTTGGTTTTGTAACATTTCTATTTTGTTTTTTAGGGAATTGACTATTGACATGAACAAAATATTCCAAGCTAAAATCCTTACAGATGTATTGTGGGACATTGCAGACCCAGTTTTAGCATTGTTAAAGTTTTAAATTGACCATTCAGATGAATAAACTAATGGTTTGTTGTAGTGACATTTGTAAACTGTGCTACAGATTTACCCTTTGCTGCAATTTCCTATTTTAGACTACCATTATCCCAAATCCAACATGGAAGCATTGGTGGTTTATTTTTTTTATCCACAAAAGCGGCTTCTCTCTGTAAAATAATTTGAGAGATCATGTTTTTATGGTCAAGCTATCCACAGCCGTACCACTCCACTTTTCAAAAAGACCATTCTGACCTGACAATCCTCTTCATGGTCAGGTCAGGACTCTTGTGGATTTGTTAAAACTACCACCCAATACTCTTATCTGTAATATCACTACCATGTCCTTATTGATCAAGAGATAGGCTCTCCTGATTTGCTGGGCTGCTACATCAGTCGTTCTGCACATCAGCACCATCCACATGAACCAGGCACATGCGCCGCACATATCAATGACTCTTAATTAAACAAGTCCATTCATAAAACATGTCTGTTAACTGCCAACAACCACACCATATCTACTCAATCTGTCTTTACCATTTATATGTATTGTCAATTGATTTTAAAGCACCCCTTTTTGAAGATTATGGCCCTTTAAAATCTAAGTGCCCTTGTTTAACTTAGCTTAAATGACTCTCCCTCTCTGCTTCATGGGTTAGGCCCCATTTCAACATTTCTGAGCACTGTCCTGGGAGACATAAAGTGAATGAGAAAGCAAGGGCATTGAGAGAGAAGAGTGGTGCAGCGCAGAGAGCTCCTCTGTGCTACATGTCAGTCTGTGAGCAGACCAAGGCTTTTACACATGTATCTGCTTTCACTCACTGTCTATGTTCACTTATGTCAAGCCATAAGTAGTCCTTAAGTGCAGCTATTCTCTTTTAAATACACTACAAATGGACATTGCCTGAGCTTTGAGAGGTACTCCTGAAGCCTGATTGAGACATGAAACTGAAGCGGCCCGTGCGCGCTCCCTGAGGAGCGCCCCTGGCACACACCAAACACAGGTCCCACAGGACGGCTGTAGGCACACACCAGAGCACTAGGATCACTGAGAGCCTTTTCTCATTCACCTCCAGTAAGCACAGAGCTTCATGCCTCAAAAACCTTCTCACATAATTTAATGTAACTTCTGGACTGTTTTTGATCATTATTATTATTATTATTATTATTATTATTATTATTATTATTATTATTATTAATTCATGTATTTATTTATTTATTTTATTGTTTAATAATGTGCAATTTACTCTTGCAAAAATAATTTAGATTTGTCAAATATTGAGATAAGTGCCATATTATTATATACAATTGAAGTCTAAATCCAAATGTGCATTGTGTTTCCAAATATTAATTAAACAATATACTCTTAGCCTCTTGCCTGAGGGCACACAGAGTGAATAAAACTGCTCGGAGCAGAGATCAGCCTTTTGCTCTCTGGATGACCTGCTTCACTTGCTCCTCCTTTCACTGAAGATTGATCAAACAGCAGAACTCAGGCTTAAGTGAACCCCTGTATAAGCCCAGAGGAAACACAAGCACACATTTGGCAGAGGGACAGGCCCCCCTGCTGCACCTGTGCCCGCTCAGGCAGAGCAGTAGTTAGCCTGGGCGTCCTGCGGCCCCGGGGACACTGACAGGGGGTGGATGGGTGGATTGGAAAGGAGGACTTGGACACTATCTCATGTCTTGTGTGCCAGCGTTATGGGTTGAGTGGAGTGAATGTCCACTGACTGGCAGTAACACACAGCTGTTTGGTGATCTGCCTTTGGGCCAGTGTACAAAAAAGAAACACATCCAACGTCTTGTCCAACATTGCATATTTTATTCTTGTAAAGCCAGGTTTCCACAGACTGTACATCTAACCAGGAGACTCTTATTTCTGCCTCAGGAACAACATTTCCACAAACACTTTCATTTCTCCACTTTAATACAATTATGCAGTTTAGTGCCAACTGCTATTATAGCCACAGCTGCCCTGGGGTACACTGATGGACGTAAGGTTGCTAAACTGTTCCATGAGCCCTTCAGACCAGCACTCACAAGTACACTACGTTCACACAGGGCAGGCTGAGTCAAGTGTCTTTGCCAACGACAACACAGCAAGAGTTTCGAACTGCCGACCTTCCGGTTTGTGTGAGAATGCTCTAACCACTGAGTCACTTCTGCCCCACTACAGCACCTGCAGCATGTTTCTGGGTCAGTACCAAACATGGGCACAATGGATGGTTGCACCAGGAACAGCGTAAAATCCGTTTGAGAATCTCTGTACTCTAAGGCATAGGATTTGCTATGACCAGAAGCCCAGAAGGGAGAAAAAAGATCGTAGCAAATAGTTTGATGAATCCTTTGATATTACAGTGTCTAACTTTAAGCCTTGTATTTTCCCTTTCCCTGGTGAGGCGTAAAGTCTGCTGTCTCCAGCCTCCTGTTCATTCCCCATAGTATTAATTACACCAGAATAGTTCTTAGCTTGAAACTCGGGGTAGAGAGCCCCCCGCCCCCAAGCCAGACCCAGCCACTTTGATATTTAAGAAAGCTGTTGCTCACACCTGTTCTGCTCTCGCTCTGTGAATGTGGGAATCACAATGAAGCGAATAGCATCAAAAGTGTGATGTGCTCCAGAGCTGCGACAACGAGTTTCCATGGCAACGCTCCACCCAGCTTTACTGAACGAACACTGTATTTTCTTTGGCTGCCAGCTTCAGGCTTTGATATGATCTCCAAGTGTGGAAAGAAGCGAAAGAAGGTTTTAATAAAAATTTGTACATGGTATGACAATTATTTATTTATAATGTTTTTATAATATGGAAGATAATGTACAAATCAAATATAAATTCTTATTTTAGTCAGGTTAAAAATGTGTAATCCTGATTTTTTTTTTTTTTTTTTTTTTTTTTTTTTTTTTTTTCTCCAGGTGCTATGAAAAAAAAAAAAAAAATCTAATCAAAACACCCCTCTACAAAAATATGTCAAATTCTAATAGGTGTACAAATGTTGACTTTTGTTACATTCAGACTTGTTACATCTTGCTTCAGATATGGTAAATATGAGGAAAAAACACAGTGTCTACATGAAAAGACTTGATTCTAAAACACATTTCGTATTGACTAAGTGTACCTAATTATGCACAAAACAGACATTTTTCAGAGTGGCATTTGCTGTCTCTTGCTGAATAAATGAAACCCGCGGTGAAGCCATAAGACTTTCCCCCCAGGATCCAGTGTCCTGCGGCGACACGGCTCTGGTCTGTGACAAACTCTTATTCTAATCAATACAATATGGCCCCTATTGATTCTCAGTGATGATCAATGTCCCCTCCGTGTGTTTCACTATAGCCAGGACTGACAGTAATGAGGCTGCAGCTGCTATTATCCCTGCTTATATACACTTAAACCCTCACACAGCTAGGTCCTATTTTCGAGGTGATCCCAGACACGCTCAGGGGGGCTAAGTACCTAATGTATCATTTACTTCATTACAATAACAGCTGTATAGACACAAATGGAAAAAGAATGTGCAACTAAGTAATTCAAGTCAAACACATAAGTAGTGGTGCAGAGAAAAATACACAACCCACTGTGCAAAAGCAAATATTTGAGATGTTTTTTTCTTAAATGTGCAGTGTGTAACTTTTTTGTCGGGACATTAACCATATCTATCTGGCATGTATTCAGATTTTTTTTTTATACTTTGAAAAACATTGCTAATGGAGGCAGACTCGCAACTCCACAGATCTGACCCACAACGTGGCCTTGGCGTCACCTTCTAGCCCCGAGATAGATGCGTTTAGTGCTATTTTGTGAAGCATTGCAGAAAAAAACAGTAATAACATCTCCATGGAAACAAATAGGTGGCAGACTCTCAATGAGAAAAGTTTTATAGTGCACCTTTTAAGCAAAAAGTACTGGTTGAAAAATAACAGACAAATGAAATGGTTATCAAAGGAAATTAATAATGTTTGGTGTTGGTTCAGAAATTGTGGGACAGGTACAATGAGCCCAATATATGTTTGCGGATTGGCAAAATGAAGCTTACATAATCAGCACGAGGTCACTTCTCTTTTAAAAAAAAAAACTTTCCAATGGGAGCCTCGTTACAAATTTTGAATGTGTTCTTTTGCCAGGCTACCCCACAACCTGCATCATCTCTATTTCTTGGGTCAGAAAAAGGCAGATTTTTTGGCAAACATGAAAAGAGGAAAAGGCGGAAGCAAGATTGTAAACTGGATACATCCTTAGAAGGCTATAGAGAGAGTGAGCATCAAAAAGGGAAAAAGATGAGGCAGGACTATAAAAGATGTACGCTGCTGTATCATTCCCCTCTGGCTCCGAGCTTTGTTGGTGAAAAGGGAAGAGAAGCGAGTGAATAGCAGTCAGACAAACTGACCAGCCTCAGAGACTACAGAGGAGCTCACACAGGCAGCAGGGGATCTGACAAAACAGCACATAACTAACCACTCGCCCATCTCCAAAATATGAACCACCAAACCAAGACATGTGGGAGAAGACAGGGGAGACAGCAGCACAGAGGGGCGCTTGATGGGGGAAGACAAAGAGAAGAGAAGGAGGGAAGATCCGGCACATAAAAGAGTTGTAATTTGCCTAACGAAAGGAAAGTGTGACAGGTAGAAGTAAATGAGTATTCGGAAGAGAGACGGACCTGAGAGGTTGGTAAAATAGCAGTCAGACAGAAACAGGCAAAAGTCAGGGACGCAAATGTTAAAGCACTCATTAGAAGGAAAGATGTGCGCACTTAACACTGGGAGATAGTGAGACATATGGAAAGATGGCGGCTGATGAAGACAGAGGAGGAGCAAGGTGGGGAGGGTGGTCTTTAATCAAAATGTTTTTTTAATTAATTTCACAATTAGGGTGCCGCTCGTTAGCTCTGACACACACAAGCGATGACATTGCTGCAGTGCTGTGCTTATCATTAATATAATGATGACAGATCGGAGTTCTCATGGGACCTGCTCGCTGACAGCTGTGCTCTTGAATGTCACCTGACCAGCACGCCATCACCTAACCTCATTCAACATGGCCGCCAGTCAGCAAGGGCCAGCGCACAACAGCACACTCTCGGTCCATCTTGGCTGCAGCAGAGGAGAGAGGCAAAGATGATGCACGCTAATGAGTGGAGCACTTTTTGTTTTAAATTTTAATGATATTGGCAGATCAGTTAGAGCAGCCTCAGGTACAGGAAGCACAAACCATGCATTTGTTCAAAATATCTGCTCTATATGTGTGTTTGTTATTGTGGTTTAAAATACATCACATACTGTTGCATCACTATTGTCCATAAAACAACAAGACTGCATTGGTATTTCCACCCAAACTCGTGTTAACAATGACATTTACACCATTCTTGACTGCTCAAAAGCCCTTTATGTACAAAATCGGGTATACTACAGTCAATCATTGTTTTAATGGATCACATATTGATAGAAACAAATTCAATTTCCAAACTCCATCTATGGACATTATAACCTGACTTTCATGCTCTAATGCGAAGGCAACATACAAAACATTTGAATTATTGATACTATAATTAGCTTTAGAGAAGCACACTCCAGTCTTGTGCAGAGCTGTTTTTGACCACTCAAAAGTGCTATCATTCACAGCTCCACTAAGCGAAGTATCCTCCGTTTGATATCTACGGTGCTGGTAGACAATCCATCACTTACAACGCACACAAGCCGTTTCACACAAGCACATGCTGCACACTTTCGCCTTCCTCTCCCTCTCTCTCTCTCTTATACGCCGTCGTCATGGTAACCCCATTAAGGGAGGACACTCTAGCCGTGGTGAAATCAGCCCCAGCTCTGTTACATCTTACACACACATACACACACGCGCACACATATATAAGCGTTCTCTCACTGCCCACCATTTCTATTTGTCTTCCTACATTACTTTTGCTTCGCTCGCCCATTGTCCTTTTCCTCCTCTCCTCCTCCCCCTCCTCTCCTTGCATCACCCTTGGCACACCTCACAGGCCGTCTCCCACCATTACCACACAATCTTTTTCATCTTACCGCCTCCCACTTTCAGGTTAAATGTAAATATGTCACGTCAGGCCTTGAAGCATCTAAAGTAGTGTTTATTTCTTTGACTTTGTTTGTCTGTACTCCCACATATACACTTTATCATCACTATAGTTTAGCCACTTTAGTCACAATGTGTCGCGTGTTGGTGGCTTTTTTTTTTTTTTTTTTGGCTTAACACTGGAGAAAAAACACTCAACAATAAGTTAAAAGAGCTTGATCTTGATTTGGGTGACTAGATTTGGAGTCATTTTCCAATAGACCGCGATATTTCTTTCCACTATGTAACTTTTGTCACCATGGAAATGCTATTGCTTTGCCAGGAATGCTACACAATATGACATTACGCAATTTTCTGTACTGTAGTTAATATCCGCAAACATATGCATTCATTCATATGTGGGGTCACCTCTTCACTGATCTGATCCATAATTTGACCTGGTGGCTTTGGCTCCATGGAGACTGATGAATTTAGTGCCATTTTGTGGATGATTTGAATGTTTTTAAGTAAAAGTAGAAGTGTATGAATCAATAAAACAAATCCAAATCCAAAACCCATTTTTTGTTAATGCCATTTCTTTATTTCACAAACAAGCTGCCCTTTTTTAAATAACAACAAACATGCAGGAATTTATACGTAAATACTACCATTAATTACAGAATAATCTAGCTTTCACTTAACTGCCCCTCTCCACTGGCTGCCCTCTACAGTTAAAGAGGAGATTTACAGGGGCTGTGTAGGAGGGTATAAATGACTGCTTTAATAAGGCTCTTCATGTGCACCACTTTTTCCATGCTGTCCCTGTCTGGGAGGGAGTTGGCGTGCCACTTAGCAGGTAGCAGGGGCACAGGAGACAGGAGGAACAGGTGAGATGATAACCCCTCGCTGACTGGCACATTAAGCAGTGGCCCGGCTGTTAAAAGCTCACCGCCTCACAATGATAAGACCTGAGACAGCACCTAAGGTCCTGGACTTATAGACAGAGCAATGAATACCAATCTTCTTTGTCTGAGCTCACAGTTATACTTCACCTTTGTAAGAGTATGGTGAACCCATCAAAAGAAATGTGGATGATTTTGAAACACAAACATTTTTATTTGTAACACTATTTTACAAAGTCACTTTTCAGACAAATTATCTCTGAAGGCATAAAGAACAAAAAGGGATAATTAAATTTGTTTGTGCCCCTCCAAAACAGCCAAATTTGAAAAATGCACGCCAAGGACACTGACTACTTAAAACTGCATCTATAATAAAGAAAACAAAATATTTCAGTCGTTATACAGTTTCTAGGCACAAGATTGGATACACCTATGCAAATCATCTTTCGCTTATTCAGTGTTGCCAATGTCTAGTAATTATGGTATTAAGGTGGACCAAGAGGGGGTATTTTACTTCTATGGGGTATTAACTGCTAACACATAGCATATTTAGATCACCATGTTACCTTTTATTGTTTTGAAAATGCTATATTCGCCAAAAACAACATATTAACATAAGTTTGATGCCCTCTGCCTTTGTGCAAAGTCACTCCGCCTTCACAATACTATCACATAATCCATGTATGTCCCGCTAATGAAACTACTGCACATCGCATCAGGTTTGTCAAGTTGTTGTGTACAGTTTTGTGTCATGCTTTTGTATATTTATAGAGAACTGGCGTGCAGGAACGTGGGTGACGTAAGCTTGTGGGCTGACTGTAAGGAGGATTCAAATAGTGCCAGGGAGAGATCGCACAATTACTGAAACATACATGGATGATGTCTAAAAGGCATGTTTTTGATGTAGGAACATGGTAGGAAGCTACAAAAAAAAAAAAAGATTTTGCATCATACCCCCTCTTTATCATCAGCACTAGACACTATTCAGAGCTTTCAAAGTGATAGTGTTGCCAAAGCAATTAACAATTCAAAACAAGATATTATATGTTTTGAATGGTGAAATGTTTTTTAAACAGGAAGCTGAAGGCTATGAAGAGACCCACAAAGACCTCACATAGCCAAAATACAATCAGTGATATGCCGAGCTCCTCCACATCTTTGCACTTGAAAATGCTCACTCCCGCGGGCCGCTTGTTTGTCGCAAAGCCCCCACTCATTGCGAGGCACTCAGGTCCTTCTGATGAGACAGATAACACTATGATGGTGAGTACACACAGTTTACCCCCAGAGAAATAATCTGGAGATAACTGCAGAGGGAATAAGCGCTGGAACTCTAGACGTCATGACAGAAAGGGAGGAAGAGAAGAAATGTACCTCAAAGCTAAAAAGCACATTTGTGGGGAAGATTGAGGTCTATATTAAGGCTTAGTTTTCATTAAAGATGCACTGTGCAACTTTTGTGACGGAGGGTCTCATCTGTAACTGTTTATCGGAAACTTCTCCAGCTTTAGACATCTAGAGACTCCTGCCTCTCTTGGCAACTCATGAGCTACTTCAATTATTCCACAACATCCCACACTTGCTTGTCTCCATGGTGATGTTATTGCTTTGCCTGTGATGATCCATAGTATGACATGAAACATATATCTAGTATTTTTTTCACTACGGATGTTTTCAAAAATGCCATGAAAAACATCACTTCTGTGACCTACAACTTGGCTGGGTTGCACCACATGCTCGTCACCATTAAGATAATCAAATTAAACGCCGCACTGTGTAAGATTATACAGGCATAACATCTCTGGTGGCAGATCCTCCACCAGAAAAGTTACACAGTGCACCTTTAAAAGAGGTCAAACGCGTGTATTTGTTCCATCGGAATCTGAGACCTGCTTATGGTGAGTAAGCACAGGAAGCAACAGGCTTAATAGTCTTTGCATGTATTAAGAGCTGGCCCACTACGAGTGCCTGTGTGCTGGCTTATGTCTAAGTATAGCATCAGTGACTACTTCGCATCTTGTGCTAGTTTAGTCTTCCTGGTTGGGTTTCAGTGAAGAGTAGTTCATTACTGGGTTAAGAGCATGCATCTAAGAAAAATGAGTGGTTAAACTGGTAATCATACATTGGTTGGAAGCACTTAGTTGAGACATATATTCACAATGCTAAGTCATTCTAATAGAGTTATGTTTTGATATGATTTTAACTTAACTGTCACTTTGCTACATGGTCACTGGTTATGAATTTGGACAGAAAATTGTCTTCTACAGTGGGAGCGACCAAGAGGAACAGGTGGAGTATGCAGGCACAATGGATCAATATCATAATCTGATACCTGTAACATGAGCAAATTCCACTTTCAATTTAATATTCCCACAAAGAACTTAGCAAAACACCTCTATATTTTTTAATTGAGGTAAAGGAATAAACAGAGGCAATGGATATAGGCCTATACTCACTACTACTCTTACTGCTGTTACCAGAATTATAACTCCAATATAATATAATATAATAGTCTACATTCACTGAGGCCCCTTATCAGCATCATACGCACCAATTGGTTCAAATTATTCCCACAAATATACACTGAAGTCCAGTTTTTATTGCAATAAAAGAGAAGCAAAACGTAGAATAGAAAAGTACGAAAAATACTTATTGTAGCCATACCGACGTAATCATAACAATTATTTAAAACGTTGGCCGTTGAGATTACTGTTACAGTGCAGTTGTGCAGATGAAGATTGCATACTATAGAACCACAAACCACAGCTAACATCTCAAAATGGAGGGGAGCAGAGTGGTCCTTGTTGCCGTGTGGCTGTTATGAATATTTGAACGCAGCTATATCACTGCTCTCCTGGTGGTTGCTTGCGGGGGAGGAGGGATGGGGGGGGGGGGGGGGCATGGGCACAGAATGGCTGGCAGTGTGGTGCAGGGGCCTGGGGAGAGAGACAGAGAAGGGGGGAGAAAGGGAGAAATAGAGGGGGTTTGGGGGGAGCAAGCAGGCGGCTCAGTGAATGAAAGCAGGGCAGGTCATGAGTGGGTGGGGAGGCGGGACTCTCCTGCTGCTGAGACAGATGCCATGGTTGTTAGGCTTAATTTCTCCTGCCAAAGCTCCACCCCTCGCACACCACACAGCCAAAACCAAACTCCACCGCTCGTGGCTACTGCGCCTGTGTGCTGCGAATGTCAACAGGAGGCAGAGAGCTGTGTGATCCCGTATCAGGCGCGACCAGGAGGAGCGCACTCTCAGGGCTTGGAATGGTTTATACTGTTCTCTATAGATCCTTATTCACTGCTCAATGGGCATTTAAGGTTGGCCTTGCTGATGTCTGTTCATTTAAAGGAACCTGGAAATCTCTTCCCACAGATGTTGTGAAATATTTGAATTAATCTAACATAAAACATTGAAATGGAAACGGTGATTAATATTTATATTTATTTTTATAGGGGAACCCAATGAGAGCACTTAGACTCTCTTTTTCATGGGTGCCCTGTTCAAAATACAACACAAAACAAATAAATATATGAGTCCATATAAAACAATAAAAATAGGTGCAGGTTTGAGTATAAAAAAATCATTACCAGCTTATTAAATTGTGATTGTGGCAACAGAGTATCCAATTTTGTGAATTTTGTGAAGCTTTGAATAGGTTAAACCTGGCAACTCTCTGGGAAAATCAGATCACATGCACGACAGGTAAATCCTCCGTTTAATAGTAGTTCTGACCAAGCCTCAAGTTCTGGAGTTGTGTCCTAACAGCACTGAAGGAAGGGTCAGTTGAGAGCAAATTTTCCTTATGGAGACAACAAAATACCTTGCCCTTTAAATGTTGGCTCTGCTGTGACAAAATCATCCTGACAACTTATACATGTAAAATATTCCCTAAAATTGTGAACGTATCCATGGCTGATCTACTATCAAACTTATTTCTAGCCATTCATGAAAAATCCTACTTTGTTTGAGTTGTTGTTGCTAACAGCTAAATACACCAAACCAGGCAACAACCAAGGACTCAACATGTCAATTTGGCTCCATTATACATTCTCTCTGATTTTCTCTTTTCTTGCCCGATCCACGCTTGAGGGTGTTGTCCCTGATGGGGGCGGAGCTGAGAGCGAGATCATGCCAAGGCCAGTGAGATACCGTTTTGCCTTTCATCATTTACGTATTGAGCGGCCGATTGTGAAATGCAGAAAAAGATGCTGAAAAAAACAAAAAACAAATAAAACACAGAAGTAATGAGCAAACTGTACCCACCTGTCAGTCCAAGGACACATTGTGAGCACATAGCCTTTACAGCCACAGTATACAGTGGTAACAGGCTCAAAGCAGCAGCCTCCCACAGCGCCTCACTGACGGACACATGCTGACACAGAACCGCCATGTTTATTTCATCTACAGAGTGCAGTCCGGCTCTGATCTATAAGCATTGATTTACTATTCAACAGTACTCACTCATTTATCTACTTACCCATACATTCATTTCAGTATTTTATGGGGAATACACAGCAGGCGACGCAGCTTATTCTCGCTTCAAGGCAAACTATAAAGTCGTCACAGAAAGCAGAAGCGGAGGGAAACAGTAGAGGTTAGGCAATCTAGAAATGCCAGCAGCTTATATAGAAATAGGACATAAATGCTACTAAATAAAGTATATTATTCTACAGTACAGTGTACATTAAATGCTTAAGTGTCTGTCTGCTTGCTTCCATTTTGTTTTGCCTGATACATAATGACTACATGCACAGATAGTCCTCTGCAAACTGAGCTGTCAAAAAATCACTACCCAGATCTAATCAGTATTAAAATTAAAATCAAAAGATACTCAAACAGGAAAAAAAAAAAAAAAAAAATCTGAAATGGTACATCTAGTAAAATCTTGAATGGTTTTGGAATACCACATGGCGATAACATGCCAAATACTATCATTTTGTGTTGAAATTACACTATTGCCAAAAAGAGAGTTTCAAGCCTTTTCATAAGTATTGAAACTGAATTTTAAATTTTTGTATGACAACTCAACATCAAACCAGTACACGGCAATGAAATGAGCAATGCTTTCTGCTGAATCACCAGACAAATGCAACCCCATTCAAGAAGAAGACCTGGATAGATTTGACCTCCATCTCTGTAGTAGTTACACTGTTTTTAAAGTTTGGCAGAAGTACCCCACATGCCTTGGTCCTGCATTTAGAATTGCATTGTATCATTATGTTGTAAGGTCAGAGGTCAATGACTGATGTTTTCCACGCTTAAATGTGACTGAAAAGTGGGTGAACTTTGGATTGAATAAAAACTTTTACATTTACAATAGGGATGATAAGACAGGCTTTTTAGTTCAAGCTCTCTACTTAGTGCTTGAGAGTAAAATGTTGGGGCATTATTTATCATTACTGAATAAAAATTTAATTTTAAAAACTGGAGATTTTTCAGACAGTAGGAGAATGTCAGGGCTTCTTTCGGCCGGAGTGGAGCAGAGCCTGACAAAGCAGTCTCACATGTTCATCATATTTTACAAATGCCATTTGTACAGCGGAGGTAATCTCTCACACAACACAGCGCTGTGAGCTCTGAGCGGGGCACGTCACGCTGTCTGGGTGGCAGACAGGCTTCAGAGACAACAACGGTGAAAATTAAATTCCTTTTAAGGCTAATCCCATTTCCAACCTCTGCCTGAGTCTCACTGCTGCTGCTGCTGCTTTTGTGGCAAACGAGAAAATCTCCCTCAATTGTTCCATTGTGGAGAGGGATGCAGGAAGACGATACAGCATAAATAATGTATTTTGATCACCAAGACATGATTCCTGAAGGAGAGTTGGACAGGGTCAGACAGGCATACTACACCCAGAGCGGAGAAGGACCAGAGGCATGGAGCAGCAGGTGATGAGCACAAGCAAAGAGGACAAGTGGGACAGATGAAAATGTGAGTGTATTCAAATGACATTGTTTAGTGACAGGGACGAGGTGAGAGGGGGCAGATTTCAGTGTAACACCGGCCACAAGACAGACAGCAGTTTTGCTCCTTTGTCCTTGTATTCCACCTCACAACAACAGTGTTTTTAAAAAAGCATTTTCTCCTTTGAAACTGAGTCTGCACACAGGGTCAGAATGATGACCCTTACTTTGCAAACTTATATTGTGGGGAAAAATAAGATATCTGTAGTTTTGGTGTCTCCTTTTTATCTTATTGTAAAGTTTCACAGACATGTGTAAAGTAGTCTTACTGTACTGTATGTTGTCAGTTCCCCTGTAAGTCTGCACTGGCTCCTTCTTCCAAGAGAAAATACATCCCTCTAATGCAAGAAACAAAATAGTTTCCAGTTACAATGTGCCAAGGCCTGTGGGATAATTACTTAATACTATTTAATCTTAAGAAACAAAAGCACAAATCTTAACTTAGGATCCCAGATGACCATCCACCCTGCACCAAACGCAGAGCAATCCAACTCTGTGTAATTACCCTGAAGATGAAATGAGACTTTGAGCTGTGTCTACATGTGTGAGCCAAAGATGGGACTTGGTTGCTCATCTTCCAGGCCCAAAGCAGCGATGATACAGAGACGACAGGCGACTGACACATGCAGATCCACGCCGAGACACCCTCCACCTACTTTTTCCTCTTTGCATGCCTTTCACGTCCAACACAGAAATTCACATCCAGTTTTTGCAGTGTGAACACGTCCAAGCTGGCACAGAGATAGAGCCACTTGTGCATGCGGCCCGGATCGGCGGGTCAGTGTGGTTAAAGCTGACACTTTCTGTCAACACAGCCATCACTAACCCCCATTACGCGCTCACTTAGGCCGCGCCAGCATGGCTCACCCATTCATTTGGCCAGAGCGCATGCACTCACACAAACACAAGATAGAGTTAGTGGCATCAGACTTTACTTTGTCCCAATCTAATATGTGGGCCGTGTTTGTGGCTTGTGCACTTTGGAAGTTTACTTTTAATTTAGACAGAAAAACATGACTGGAAATTCTGAAGTATTAAAGTGGAAGGTGGGGTACCTGGTTTTCAAACAGTAAAAGGATGAAGTAGCTATTTAAATCTCACAAACCTCTTGGAACATCATTAATATTCACATGCATGATTTTTGGCCATTAGCACAGCTTTGGAACAGCTTTTGCTGGTGGAAAAGTCAAGCAGGGTTGACCATCCTTGCACAGCCAATCAGTTCTCATCCCAAATTCTTACCATTTTGCAATATAAAATGTTTCCTAATTTCCTAGTTTCCTAGTTCTATTCAATGTTAGCAAATATATAGCAACAATGTTGTCATATTTGTTTTTCAGTTTTTCAATTATAAATTGCATTGCTCTGTGGCTCTGTTGTTGACTCACCCTGACTCCAGCCCGCCTCGCAGTCTCCTCCTCCATATGCCCCTCTCTCTGCCCTCTACGACAACAGATTTAAGAGCTTCTTTAAGTGCTAATCAGGTTGTCATCTGTGCAGCCAAAATCAGACGCCTGATAAATAAAGGCTGTGTGTTGGTGGCGACTGGCTGCGTTTAAATAGGTGACAGCAGAGTGCATTCTGAGTACAGCCGATCGATGCCAGAACCCCTAGGGTCCACTGAAACAGGGAGGAGAGACAAAGCTTTAGTGCTCTATAATATCACGGGATAGGGACAGCTCCCTTATATTCACTGCAGCTCTCCTCGCTCTTTATGGGCTCCTCCTCCTATTGCACTGAACGTTCAGGACGTGCCAGTTGGCCCAATGACATAAACACTGTGTCCCCAGACCATTATTTCCTATATTACAAACAAGGTTAAGCTGTGCACGGAGCAAGGAGTGAATTAAAATATCAACAAACAATCACTGGCATTAAGCAGCAGCCAGCGCACTCTCTCTGCCACACAATCATTATCTATTCATCCCCTGATAGCCAATTTGCACCAGTTTGTTTGTCGTTTCTATATATAAACAGCTATAGATATAAGGGAACACTATACAGACAGCAAGTCCCATTTTATTCGTTGATGACTTCTTATTTGATCTGCAATTCTCGCCTACATCATGTCCCTGTTATTTTTTAGACTGGTCGTCCTTTAGGATTATAGTAGTCGTTTAGTTGCAGAGTGAACACAGGAACAGAACAACACCAATCATCCATTTTCATGTTCACTACAGTGATTCAAACAGAACTAGAACAAGCATTTTGGATAAGGAGCTGCGGCTGGAGGACATGGAGACTTAGAGAACATGACCCTAACATGTGCCTGCCACTTTGCCATTTTGATTTGGGAATCGTCTCTTCTGTCCATTATAAAATGTCATTGTCCCACTTATCATTTCAAGACTAGGCCAAATTCTTTTTTAATGGATTAAAACTTCCACTTGCACTATTTCATGAATACAACTATTAAGTGAATATTTCTTTTTAGTCATCAGATGATTTTATTTTATGTTGACCTATTTAAACACATTTTTGACAGCCAGTACCTGAAATTCTTATAAACAGATAGTACAGATATTTTTTTTTACCATTTTGACCACATCTGTAGTCCAGATAATGGTTATACAACTATTAAATAAAGGACAATTCTTTCAATAGTTGATTAGTCATTGCAGCCTATAGCTCACGACACGTTACTCCTCCTCCATTTTGATCAAATGCCTCCACTATAACCTCCCCTCGTGGGCTTTGGTGAAACTCCACAGCACGCGGCAGAGACTCAAAGGTCCGCCTCTCCCTGCGCACCTCCTGTCCCTGCCTTTGATTTCCTGTCCATCAAGGGGGCGTGGATTAGCGCTCTCTTGTTTATCTGCTCGTCAGTTTTATCTATCTATCACTAAGCCAATGCCTGTGCTGCACGGGCCGGCCCCAGCACTGCATTAATCCCCTATCAGCTGAGCGCCCATCCATCAGCCCGCTGTCTCCCACGTCAGATCCATCATCTGCCCAGCTGTCTGGCCCAGCCCGTCTCCTCTGAGGGCCCCACTGGCGACACGCAGCGCACCACCAGCACAAAAACACAAAAAACAACATTATGCTCCCCCCGCACAGTCTTTGGAAGTCACTTTGCATTCATGTGGTTCTGGGGAAGATGGGGAATGTTTTTTAAGTTGAGAGTTTTACTTCGAAACTCTAGTAGATGTAGGAAGCAGATAGCAATACTTTCTTCTTCTTCGTACAAAGAGTGATTTAATTAAACATATTTGCATATTTAATTGACATTTCATGGTGCAACGCCTTTATTTATTTATTGGTCTATGGTGCAAAGGCCAAACCCTGATTCCAACATGCATATGAATAAAAGCTAGATTATTAAGTCCAATAACATGAGTTTCCAAGCAACATGGAAAATTACATATTTTCACAGTAGAGTCTGGGAGCCCGTGCTTAAACTGCTGCCCCCTTAACCTGGTACCGGATAAGCGGAAGAAAATAGATGGCTGGACAATAGAAAAAGGTCAAACTTGATTTCGATACTGAGGAAAAGGTTCCACTGTCTCCATAGTCAACCCCAATACTGAGGCTACAATGTTTTTTTGACAATACAATGTAATATTTAACACAAAATGTTACTAGTTTATTTGATTCTACCTTGTGGCCTCAAAAAAAAAAAAGAAGTAAATAACAAAAAAGTTCTCTTATATAAGTAACCACGATGCCCAAGGACCACATAAGTACCCCCTCCTCCATGCTTTGCGGTTATGTTAGCTTCCTTGTATATAATTTGTTTGTTTTCCTCGCTTGCTAATTCCAGCCGGTGGGAGCCGTGCCAGCGGAGTTGAGAGAGCTACTGGGGTCATAAATCCCATAAAGCCTGATGTACTGAGAATCCCTGGCCCCTCCCTCTCCAGCGTGTCGGAACAAGGAAGGGATATTGTCTAAAGCCTGCAGCTCCCAAGCAGCTCAATATCAGAGTTCATCAGGGGTCATTTGTATTTCCATCCACATCTGCTAGCATCAGGAGGTGAGCGAGGGCCGACAGGTGCACAGGGAGGAGGGAGACGAGAGGTGAGGGTGGAGGGCAAGTGTAGGTGCACAGGCGAGGAAGAGGAGTCCCTGGTAGAGGTCATAGTGTAAACAGCAGAGGTGGAAAATCATTTTAAAAAAAGATACAATTTCCCAGAACTTTTTGAGAGATAGAGCAGCATTTAACTAAAATAAGATGTAAAGGAATAAGAATGGTGCTTGGTTTATAATAGTGCATTGTCTATAATAACAAGAATGTATAAAATTCTACAAAAAGAGTTAAGAGAATAAAACAACTACAGTTCAAAAGTGTGTAAAACTATATTTATGTCCTTTGTGGTTCATTTTACATTTTCATCCATTATTGCAATGCTTGTATCTCAACCAACACATTTACACAGAGGAGCATTTTTTTTTATTTAATTCCCAAAAAATATTTCCTGACTTCTGCTATCGGAATAATCCCCAAAATATTAGCGCTGTTGCCCACTCAGGGGAAGTTTGAAAAGCGATTGAAGTGCGAGTGCTCGAAGTTAAATCCTGACCTAACAATTTTGTTGGGCACTTTTATAATTCACCTTGAGAATATTTGTTTCTCCAAAAGCTTCACAACAGTCGGTATTAGGATATGGATATTTGGGTTTGTAAATTGCATTGCTGAGCACACAGGTACGAGATGTATGTGGGAGCGGTGTAATTATTTAGACTAGACGAACAGGGCAGAACAAATTGTTCCGAGGGCAACACAAAAGAGGTTAATGCACAACTCTCTCAGGCTGCTGCTATTATTATTGAGAATTCACTTCTCTCTTGACAAAATGATACATTCAAATTGGTATTTTAGTGATACCAGAGTCATACCAAATAGATGTTTATGGATACACGCTGTAATCTTCTGAGGACTACACTTTGAGGCAAATGCAAAGTATCTGATGTTGTTGCATTTCTTTTGTGTTTACTTTGTTGCTAGAAATTACTCATAGATGCAAATATATACCTGTTTTATTTCAAATATCCGATAGCAGAGTGGCTAGCCTTGACACTCAATAAAGAAGTTACAATTAATTTTCCATAGTTTTTCATTCACCTTCCTCTGCCGTTCGAAATGTTTTCATAAAATTAAGGATCTTTTTCCCATTTATTTTTCATCAGCTGAACGAAATAACAGGCCGTTTTAGGTATTATGTTTCTCTCAAGGAGGCACTCTAGATTCCCTTTTCATTTCATGCTTTATCCAGTCTGAATTTCCTGCCTTGCTCTTATGATAATCCAGTTTACGTGTTAATGTGCTGTGTACTAATTGATCTAGCTTGAATCAATTTATGCCTAGGTGCAAAGCTGTGTACAGTGAAGAGTGTCATTGGCCTAAGTCCTCTCTATACATCCAAGACAGAAATGTGCCGTGAATACAAAGAGCTGTCCTTTGCATGTATGTTCAAAGTTGCTATGGTAATTATGACCCGGGACATGCTCTGTGTTACATGATTAAATGAAACTTGAAGGGGACTTTTAATTTACGAACAATTTCATTACAAGTCACTTTAGCCGACAAGAAGCTATAGTGGCCACAGCTTCTCAAGGTACACGCAGACTGGCTTTGAACCACATTATAGTTGTTTCCCCTCAACATTTACTCACCCAAAGTTATATTTTGAGTGATTTGTGCATGTTTAAGCAATCTTTAATTGCTTATTTTCAAGACGCCATATTGCTGATCAATCCCCATACACCCACTGCTGTCTACTTACTCCGTTCTCCAATTTTAATTTCTTAATCGCTGATATGTGCAGGATTTGGCAGTGTTACGTAGTCATTTTGGAACAAATGAAAGAAAATCTGCTGCTCACTAGAGTAATCTACAGCTATCCATCGGAGGTGCCGACTCTTTGTTGTGATGATGTTTACAGTAATATCAGCTCCATAGACTGTATAAAAAAAGAATATATATAGAGTCTATGGTCTGCTCCCATTGGGCATCACAGTTTTCTAATGTAGAAGTGAACAGATTTGTTTCTTTTCCATCCATCCGTTCCATCCATTTTCTTCCGCTTATCTAACGGTGGGTCGCGGGGGCAGCAGTCTAAGCAGGGACTCCCAGACTTCCCTCACCCCAGACACGTCCTTTAACTCCTCCGGTGGGACCCCAAGGCATCCTCAGGCCAGCTGAGAGACATAGTCCCTCCAGCATGTCTTGGGTCTTCCCCGTGGCCTCCTCCCAGTGGCATATGACCGGAACCTCCCTAGGGAGGTGTCCAGGAGGCATTCTGAGCAGATGCCAGAGTCACCTCAGCTGGCTCCTCTCGACATGAAGGAGCAGCGGCTCTACACCAACCCCCTCCCGTGTGACTGAGCTCTCTAACGGAGCACCCAGCCACACAGCGGAGGAAACACATTTCGGCCGCTTGTATCCGCGATCTTGTCCTTGTTTCTTTTATTAAGTCATTTTAAATAAATATTGTGATTTAAAATGTGCAAATTATAACATAATGATCCACGGATGTCATAAATTATAGCTATATAGCAGACACAAGCACAATAGGTTGTGTGAGAGCTAAACTACCAATTTACACAAAAAAATACTGTTGCTCCAAAATCAGCCTTTGTCGTCAGAATTTACACAAATACAACACAAATGCACGACCAGACAATGAACAATGGGCTCTTTGTGCATTTTATAAGGCTTAAAGAGTCCAATTGTATGTGTGGTTTGTTGCAGTTGTTGTGTTTTAAATGTGTGTAAACTAAGAATTGTGTTATCGGTTAAGAAAAGGCACAGTTGGTGGCTTGCTACAATGAATGGCAGTTAAGGCCTGATCCATTTTAAAAACTATGAAAACAATCCATACATTTCTACAACTGCATTTAAAACAGTTGAGACACCATGAACAGTCTGAAGAATTATTTTAGTCACAAACAATTTTATTCCCGACCATTCCTACCTCCCTATCGCTCCATACAATACCAACGTGCTTTACTGGTTGTGTCGGAGAATCCATATTATTGCTGAATGCGCATAAAAACCTCCATAAAACATTACTGTATACACATATGGGTACAGATAGTGAAGAAACAGAGCTTTTCAATAAACCAGGCCAGTCTACAGTTCATAACAGGGCCTTTTACCACCTGCACAATCTCACAGGGAGAACAGCACAAACAATGGGCAACGGCATGGACACATACCTACATTATTTGGTACAAACTGAATTAATTAGCTCTTAGACAAATAGCTGAATAAATAGTGTGGATAACCAGATCAATATTGTATACTCAATTCATTTTGAGTTCACAGAGATGTCAGATTCTGCGTGGCCCTATATCCCACTGATTACACTGGCACCACATTAATTCACTAAATCAATAAAACCAATCTTTCGAATAAATCATGGAAACTCCGGGCCCAATTGGATGGCGAGAACGCATTTAAATTCCCCTTTTCTCCGACTGCATATCTGTGTGGAGCAGGCAAGCTAGTGATTTAGTATGTGGAGTCGACAATTTGTGGAATAGAAATGATTAATCCATGAAACAATAACCAGGGTGCCAAGAAGGCCCAGCGTAATGCTATAATGAGCAAAGACTCAATTAAGGCTTCATTTTGTGGCCTAAATGTCTTCAAATGGCAGTGTGTGCGGTGGGCATAGGTTAGCTCTTACTGTGTCTTGTTTAGAGATGTGTTGGAGTGTAGGGGTCACGGGGGTCAAACTGTGGTCTAGCGAGTGTCTTCTGCGGTCAGGTGACGTATGACATGTGGTTCATTTTAATACAATGGAGTACGACCCACAGCACAATGAGGCCTAATGGGGTTGTGGTAGTAATTACCATAGGAAAAAAGCACAGATATCCAGGGGAATTGAGTGCTATTAGCAATAGTATCCATCAACAAAATGGCTGCAGAAGATTAGGGAACTGATAAGTATATTGATTAATACTGTAATTGCTTTGATTTTTAGACATAATCAATTTTATCTGGTCAAAGTTTACCTGTGCAGGCTGTCAGGTCAAAAATGTTGTTAAAGACTAATTCAGATCTAACCTTAGCAAATAAAAACCAGGACTAAGATTAAAGTTGGACAGTTTTGACAAGAATGTTCCACAGTCTGGCATTAAGCTTATCAATGTCCATGGAGACAAGCAGATGATGTGACCAGGTCAAGTTGTGGCGAGGAAAAGTAGTTCCAAATCAGAATGCACATGTCAAGGCATTTATTTTTAGCAATAGCATACCTATAATTTAATAAATCCAAGATAGGTTTAATGCCATGCTGTGGAACATTCAGCCAAAGCAGTAACATGGAGATGGCAGGTGGTTAATCCAATAGAAAAGCTACATTAATACTACTGTATGTAACAGCAATTAATCTGGTTCCTGAAAGTGCATTATTTCAATTCTAGATGTTGTGATAATCCTGCAGTATACTGTCCTATAGTGTGCTAATCACCTGCATTCCACCCCATACCTGCCTATCCACTCTAGGAGCTTATCATTTCTGCAGCATGGGTCCCATTCTCTCTGGCTGTTTTTAATGAAGCTATAGCAAAGCGCTCCCTCACAGAAAAAGTGCACCATGGGAAAGTTTGCTGAGGCTGCATGGTCATTTTTAGAAGCACCTTTCCTCACATTGATATATTTAAATCCACACCTGGGTGCTGGTGGCTGGCCATTTTGCAAGAACACAGGAAAACACCGGCACAGGACGTTACAAAGTCAGTCTTTCCTTTATGTGAGAGCAGGACAAAAAGCCCCTTTAAAAAAATCAATTGCTGCATTTTTCAGCATTGCTCTTCTCGCCTATTTTGGTGACTGTGAGTTTTGGGGGGAGGGAGAACCAGATACGCACACACTCACTATGGACAATTTATCAACACAAATGTTATTGAACACTTGGGTAAAGCCATAAAAACTGGTAACACTGAGAAACATGCTATGACAATACTAACTTCATTTTCATGTAAGAAAAAAGATTCTGCTTAAAGTGCCCATATTATACCATTTTCCAATCTATGTCACAATGTTGTTTCCTCATCACAAACATACTTGGAGTTGTGTTTTGTTTCATTCACACATGTTTAACACACAAACCCTGCATATTTAGGCTGAGTTCTTCTCTCAAACTGAAAACACTCTGTTCCACCTTGTGATGTCATGTGGTAATGCAGTGCTCACTGTGTTTTTAAACTTCATACACCTTGACTAGAATTAAGTGGATAATTTCAGCCCTGGGATTGCTAATCTCTACTGAACTAAAGGTAAAAGGTAGCTATTAACTGGAAAAATACCCCTTCATGACATCACAAGATGGAGCAGAGCATTCTAACTCAAAGGTGGCTCGGAGGAGGGCCTCCACCTGCCTGTTGCCATGGAAATTCTACACTTTGAATAAAATGTTCCATTATACAAAGTAAGAGAATGTTCTGAGGTTTGGTTTGAACTTTTCATGAGTCATGCCAGTTAAATGCTGCCACCAAAATGTTACACAGTGTTGCTTTAAAAACAGTTGAACATGAGACACACTGATGTACTCCTGTGTCTTTTACCACCGCCACAGAATCTGCACAGTACTTTAGTTTTAAAGCACAACTGGATTAGAAATGATTAAGGACACTACTCAAACTGATATTAACAGGGCTGTTTGGCTTCACATTTAAGACACTATTTCAAATACTAACACTATTTGATCATATGGAAGCCAGATGTGCAGGACTTTTTCAGTCACAAGCAAAAGAAATTTCACATCTACTGTAACAATTTCAATGATTTTAATCTTTGCAGCTAATGTACCTAATGCTAATCCATATTTTTAATGTCTAAACCAAAGAGCAAACTACACACAGATTTAAATAGAACCCGGATTTGGACTTGGGGATAAAGTGTTGTGTTTTCAACGATCAGCCTGCAATGACAGTAAATACACACATATGCATTAAATCAAATACAGCCTGGGCCTGTGGCTGGACTCTGACTGCATGATCGCATTAAAACAGAGAAATGGAGGTAATGTTTTACCTGCTGTTGACGCGTACACAAGTGTCTCAGCATGTGGATTCATGTGCTTCAAGAAAACATAACACAACTGTGTATTTGGACAGTTTATGAAGTTGGTTCACTCACCTGTCAGTCCTGCCCAAGCAACTCCCCTTTGTCCTTCGCTGGCATGAAGAATCCAAAGTGTGTGTGTATCCATGATGCACAAGCTGATAAAGTCAGCACCCCAAGTCCTACTTTACGCGGTCCCCATCGATCCACATGTCCTGCACAATGCTCCAAGTGTTAAAAAGTCATATTATTCAGCCGACTGTTTGAGCTCCAATTGTTGTTTGAGGTACAAGGAGCCACGCTCTACCGTCGTGATGATGGGTTTAGGTGAGTTGCATAAAACTTTTTAAACTGCAGCAGCACTTATACTTTTAGTGTTTGTGGTCTAGTTATTTATTCAAATCAAAAGAAAGCTATTTTAACAACAAAACAGAAGTTTAATATCTGTCAAATGGCTTAGAATATATCTTTAATGGAGTCTTTTATTGGCTGCGTGTTGAATGTAAAACTTTGCAGATTCCAGGGGGATTTTTTTTTTTTTTTTTTACAGACAATATTAAAGGTGACACTGTCACGCTTTTTCAATACCACGGTATACAATATTATCATCATATCATCTTACTCTATCTGGCAATATTCTTGACAACCCTAATGCAGACTCCTCTGAACCCACAACATTAACCTAAGGTGTAACCACTATGCCATTGTGCACCTTTACTCAAATCCCTACTTTAAACTTCATGAACACATGTGCTCTAACCTTAACTAAGCGATGCATCACAGCAATGGCTTCAATTTGTCAGTGCAAACAGGCTGAAGAGAGATTTTAAACCTGGCATCATTATGGCTAATCCCCCACATATTCATTTCAGCAACTTTAGCTCATTATCATTTTGCACGCTGCACCATAGAAAGCCTCGTGACAGCGTGGTTGTAGGTAATGTGAACGATAGCTCTCTTAATGATGAAGCCACACAAAATGAATCAGCTGCCTCTGCACCTCCCCTGTGCTGTGAGTATTTTAGCAGCCTCCGGCTCATTTGAAACAAGCACAAACTTTACTGTTTTACTTTCACTTTTCTCTACTTTTATCTGCAAGGCTTTAGGCTGATGCAACGGAGCGCGCAGGCAAACTCCAAAAAACAACTCTTTTCTTGCCATAAAATAAACCATAAATTAGCAGTTTGTTAGGTCCAAACAGATTTAAAGCATTCAAAACATACAGCACATTCACCACTAGGTTTATCGTCATGATTAAAAAACTTATGTGATTCATTCAAGGAAAATGCAGTACATTAAGGCTGTTTAAGCTTTCATGTGGAATTACCGTTAGTAAAAAAGGCCGACCATTATCCATGACTAAATCAGGCTATAGCAAAAAAAGGAGAATGTATAGTGGTGTACATCAATGAAATGGCTATAAATCGTATTATTAAAAAAAAAGTAAATACCTTTTAAGCTTTCACCAGCTCATCAATCCAAAATCTAAACGAAAAGAGTTCACTTGAAAAAACAGATGTGTGCCATTTTAAAAAGTCATCCGCAGTTGCAGTTTCCCCTTTTTATAGCAAGGTTTTCAAAGGTCAAATGGACAAATGGACAAAAATTTAAAATATTATTCCATCCCTCCTTGATAAAATCTAGTATATATTATTTTCACAACAATATCAGTAGAAGATGAGAACAAAAAGATAGTAAAAACTTTCTGACAATTTTCTAAAAGGGAGATAACAGTTTTTGCAATTGAAGGCTTCAAATTTCATAATTTAATGTGTTTTCTGACTGAGCCATATGCTGACAATGCTAACACATAATAATCTATCTCTAATGATTATAGTTGTACAAGCTGCCCTCTTTATTGTAGCTTTGGAGAGGTGGCTTGTCCATGTGAGGGCTATTTTCCCGTGCTTTGTGTCCACAGAGGAGAAGGAGCCCAGGCCAGTCTCAGGTGACATGTGCATAGTCCCAACATAATTATAATCCTTAATTAATCCACTCCGGATGCGCCTCTCTCCACCCCCCTTCTCCCTCACCCATCCTTATAGTTCATTGCTCAGGGAGTTTTTTTCCATCATGCTACACTAAGCTCCGGCAAATCTCATTGGTTTTCTATGCATTATGCTCCAGGTGTTTTGCAGCTGTTTATACATGCCCTTTAACACACAGGTCTTTTCCGCTTTGCTTGCTTCCTGCGGATTTTAATGAACATTCTCTGTCTCATAAAATTATAATATGCCACAATCATAATCATTTCTGCAGTTCCTTTTCAATGTATTCATTCTGGATGGTCAGTTCAAGAGATAACTGCATTTATACAGGCTTGGGACCAGCACAATTGGCTAGTGAGTTTAATGTAATCAAAATACAATATATTATATGTATATCCATGGTGAGCCTAGTAGTAGTAATACATATAGTAGTAGAAATAATACTTTGCCCACCATGCTACACTGTACCAATGACTTTCCATATTAATTTCCTGAACATAAACAAGACATACTTTTAATTAGTGCCATTTACCACAAAATGGTCACAGTTCTACCCTCTAAGTCCAAACTCCAAAGCTCCAAATTCTCACGCGCTAACTAACCTCTGCATATGTGTGAATAAATATATCCCCGGTATTAAAATAAATCTAAAACTGCAGGAATAGCAGTAGTAGTAGTAAAAATGCCATCATTATTATGGGTATTTTTGATTTAAAGTTATATGCTACAGGTGTTTTGTAGCTGTTGTGAAGATACACTCCCTTTAACACCTTTCCACATCTTCTCGCTTTACTTCCAGTTCAGTGAGGAAGCAAAAACAAACACACCTCTCTTCAGTCCTATGTTGTTTTGGTGCAGCCCGGACACACACTAACTCACGCGCACACACAGACACACAGGCTGTCCAACGCAGCAGCAGAAGCACCCAAGGGCCCTGTCGATGACACAAATACAAGTCCCGCTGCGGCCCCCCTCTGTGGAGTGACTCAGGTGATTCTCAGGTGAAAATTGCTGGCCTTAAGGGGTTATGAACAGACACTCAAAAACAGCGTGTAAGTAGGTACAGTATGGACAAGGTGCCAGGTAGGTGACAAAAAGTGGACAAATCTATATGTAGGAAGAAGAAACTGGGACGATCTGTTCTCTCTTCAAATGCAGGGGTTAAGTATTGAGATCAGGATTAGATTTGTGATGTTAAAAAGTAGGCTTATATTCAGTGCACTTTGTAAACAACTCCAAGGGCATTAACATTTAAGACAAGACAAACTAACTCAAGGTACTAATACTAATGCATGCCAGTGTTTTACTTTGGTTTAGACCTATATAAGCTACGAGATGATTTGTTCCTTACAGATGCTCTATTACTAAACAACTGGAGCATTTGCTATTTTAATTGCGAAAACTCAAACTGCAATTTTGACACACGTGCAGCAAAAAAGTAACATTTATTACAGAAGTCTTCATTGGAGCAACACCTGTGATAGCATGGATAAAAGGTATACACAGCCACATGAATGTATAATAAAGGAACAGGTGAAGGATCCGAACACGGCTCCGAGCTAAAGATAATGAGGACAAAGGTGTCGCTAATGACGCAGACCCCAGACACAACGCCAGGTGTGAAGAAAAGCTTTGACTGCACCTGCCATTACCGCTCTCAGTCCATCTCTCTCCCTCTATCTACCTCTCTCTCTCTCTCTCTTACTCATTCTCTCTGCAAAATCAGACAAGCCAATTAGAGCCAACTCATCATCGTACTCCGGCCCCAACACCACATCAGACTATGAGTGAAACATACAGGCTGATCTGAGAAGCTATTAGGTCAGTTTCTTTCATCCGTGATGCCACTCAGTTTTGCATCATGTGGAGAGCTCTTACTAAAACAGCTACTTTACGTTGAGCCAGATAAGCATTTGACGCCAAAATATTACCAGAGAATATTCAAATAATTATTAAAAAGCAAAATAAAACAGATTTTGATGCATCCGCCTTCATTTTGTCACCCTGGGATTGGAGACACTTGCGATTCTTTGTTGCTGCAATATGGAAGCAAAATTATACCCTTACTACTTAATAATTTTCCCTTTTTGTTTACTAAATCTAAAAATTAAACATACTTAAATTTAAACTTTAGCATCAACAGCGTTCTCATTCTGCTCATTCTAGTTTTTTGTCAAAGCTTGTTTTTCCCAAATAAGCAAGATGGTAAAATAACATTTTCAGGACACACTTTTGTGAGCCGTTTCTATTTAAAATTGTCTGTGTAATTATAAAGAAAAATATTGTGGCTACACCAAAGCGTAATGTGTGTTTGGATGCGCTCCCTCCCTCAGTGAAATAGCAGCATTAATACATTTGGGGTGACTGTGCTTTCTCCGCCAAAGGATCCCAATCGATTCAAGTATTAAGAGCCCTGCTATCATTATACACCTTTGGCTAGAGCTGCCATGGCTGATTTCTTCAAATGCCATACTATGTAGTGCACGATTTTTATACAGATTTGTGATCATTACTCCCAGAACCTTTCAAAATTTTAAATCTATTAAATATATGTAAAAACAGAAACAAACAAGCACTAAAATGTCTATTTGTACAAGCTTTTGACAACATGAATAGTGAAATCAGGCGAGCTCAAAAGGGCAATCAACGTCGGGCATTCTAAACCGCTGTTACAATCCGGAGGTTGGAACTACTGTGACGTGGCCTCTCCAAATGGCTATAAGAAGTGAATGGATTTCTGGTGGGGCTGATTGGTCACATTGATTGAGTATGAGCAAGTCTTTTCACTGTTGTACACATCAAGTCATCTTTCCGTCAATAGACACAAGCCCGAATACAGCAGCCACTCAAAGGCGATGTGTTGCTACATGGGCCCATCCAGCTAATTTAACACACACTCCATTTATGAAAAAGAGTCCTCATTGATTTTCCCGGTTCATGCGCTCTGGTTGCTGGCCGTTTGGTTTTCGACATGGCGGCGCCTACACCACGCGGGCTCAGGGCTGGCAGCGGCACAATTGGATTAGACTATAGTGGGGTTCTTGTAAGATTGGCTGCTCAAAGTCCACAGCTTCAACCTCTTTCTAGCACTGGGAAGGATGTAGTTATTAATGGTAAGACATACTCAGGTTCTGTTCCACTGTAAAACAACATGTGGAAAGGTGCAGATGGTTATATTGCTACATGACAGATTTCCTATTGTATATTTTTAAGTCAGACTCCCATTCTAATACAATAACAATTCAATCTTCCATTTTTGTTGCCTATATAAATCCATTATAATACCAAAAAACTGACTCAAGGCCAACAATTCCGCAAAGACCAAATTCTATAAAACAAAAAAATAAAAAATAGGCTTTGAGATATTGAGTAACAAAAAGAATTGAATTGTTGTATGATCACATTGCTTAAAAACTGGTCATGTTAAAAATGCTTAAATGGTTTCCACTTGTGATCCTCCTCTCTTTATAATACATTACGTTTTTACAGTCCGCACTGAAGAAGCAAACCGGCATCAAATTAAAAGACAAAACACATTAGGGATTTTCTATTGCATTTGCAGACGCCGCTTCAAACCACTTCTCTAGTGCTTTGTCCGCAGTGGTAAAACAGCAGACCACAATGACTGTCATTATGATCATAATGGCTTTCCTGTCAGGACAACTCTTATCAGCCGTCGACAAGCAGCAGCTGCAGGTAAACAGTGTCTGCTACAAAGAGGAGATTTAAAGGACATAGGAGCGATGCACCCAGCGTTTCTGGGTCAGCTGAGTGAAAAAGTGGCCCTCGGAGACAGATCTCTCCCACAAAACTGAAAAGGCTACAAAAGATTAGCCTTTTTCTGCACCCCGAAGATTCAGAGTGTAGGCGCATGGGCACACGAGGCACTGCCAATCCCCACAAGACCCAGAGCTTTTTTTTAATATATATATCTATATCTATCTATTACACGGAAATAGTAGTAACATAGTGGTAAATGGGAGAATCAAGGGTGTATAGAGGCAGTGTGTTGACTTTGTCACTTCGAAGCGACAAGATTGATGCTGAATTCCTGTCCAAGCATGCAAATGTAAAAATAAATACTTGTTTGATTTGTAAATGTTTCCAAATGGAACTAACTCAATCATTCGATTTAAATGTATTTTGAGAACCAATACAAAAAATGCTTCCAATAAACAAGTGTTAAATTAAATTAGATTACATATGTCAGTTTCACGAAAAAGTACCCATTGTCAATGACGCACCCAACCCAAAGCCCATAGCTGCTGGGACAGGCTCCATCCAACCATGTTCAAAATAATACATTGATGTTTATATAAATTATCATTAAATCCAAAGTAGTCATTCAAATAAACAGCAGCTAATCCTACCATTAGCATTATAGCTCTTGTCAAATCAACACACTAACGATGATTAAAGCTATGTATGTCATTTGTAAGCACAGCGTCGGAGCAAATGTTATGCTTATAATTGCAAATAATCTGCTGATAGACTATAAACTAATTTGGGAGTTGGACCCGATTAATCAAAATATATCTTACACTGTTCACTGAACCATGAGAAACCCGGAGTGTGGTTGCAAAGTGAGACTAGGAGTTGTAATCAGAGATGGTATCAGTGAATCTTCATCGTCAAAATGCACTGATGAGGTTAAAGCCGTAATTAGAATATGATGTGCTGCAGCTCCAGCCATTCACAGCAAGGCGACATTTATCTTAGACCACGAATATAAGGGAGCAAGATGGTAGGAGCACATTTATAGAGCAGGGGGCAGGAATAAACCAGACATTCATTTAGTGGTCCTATTTCTAGTGTGCAACTGCTGCTACTACTGCTTCTACTGCAACTACTACTACTTCTACTGAAATAACTATAACAGTAATTGCAGTTTGCACGATTGCACTGCTCCCCAACTACAATCCAATGTTAAAAATCAAAATAAACAGTAAACATAATACACAGCGGCAAATAAATAATTTAAAATATAATGGAATGATAAGAGATTTTTTTTTTTTTAATATCTTGGACCAATAATGAAACGTATTATTATATTTTTGACAGGATTAAAACTGCAGATTAAAATATGTTTCTTAAAATATTTCACTGGTTGAAATGTCCTATACGGTCATATTTAGATCCACCTGCATTCATTATAATATGTCACTGTATGTTTATTACCATGTGCTTTTTACCACATTTTGTCATTTTGTTTCCAAAATCTTTGTACTGTATTTTAGTTTCTGTGCCTTCTCTGTAAATATGAAAGAATGTTCCAGGGCAGTTAAAACATAAGGGTCAAATTGTATTATTAAGGGGGCAACACTAGTTGTAGCGGCTTGGTATTAACCTCCATATACACTACACTTTGTTCTATAAACTACTTCTCTCTTCTTACCCATAGCCCCATCTCCTTGATTTTTGAAAGAACTGTTAGTCAATGTCCTCCTTCACAGGTTAAGGACACATTTCCATGCAAAGGTCAAAATCAGCAATATTTACCGACAGCAGCAGTTAACACAGTCTGTAATTAAATCTGTGTTATGAGCGGAAGGGAAACATTGGGAAAATGAAATCGATGTGTGTTACTTTCCTTGAAGTGGCAGGAGCAATGTGTGAGCTGTTCTCAGGGTGTGAAATATCATAGGTCATATTATGAAATTCAGATCACTGCTTTATCTTATCTGCTGATTTACTTACATATTCATTAAGTTGTCCTGGTTGTGTTGGAATAAATTAATTATAGGGATTGGAAAGTAAGAATAGCTAAGTATATAGTGCAAATGCCTTTCGAAACAAGATGCGCAGTGAGAGTTAAGACCCTCACCAAGGCACTGGTGTTATTTGATAAACACATGCACATTGCATCCAGGTGCCCAGACTGGATGCAGACCAATACTGTAACAACTACGATTCTAGACACCCTTCAAACAAGCCTAGATCTGCCGGTGAATATGGTTTCTAATGGTTGATTTTATTATGAGCCCTTCTTTAAACACAAAACACAAATCCTTTCTTATATATTCCGTAACAACATTTTTCACACACAGGGTAAATTAGACATGTATATCGACATGTTAATTTAAGTATTCAGAAGTGTTTTAAAGATACTCAAAAGACTCACAAAAAAGCAGGTGACTGAATTAGCGTGATTTTGTATGTGCAAAGCTTTCCAACAGCATCCACAGAGATTATTTTCCTCACAGCTTGCACCTTCCACCGAACAATTCAGTTGTTGAATCCAACAACTGTGGTGCCTTTCAATTGCCAAGCCTGCCTGAAATAAATCTCATTATGATTAGCGAGTTATTAAAAAGTATGACGCGCATTAATGCCATGCTAATGTATGACTATTATTCAGCCAGTGAAAGGCGAGAATAATTTTTGTGATGGTGATGTGACACACAGACAAGGGGGAAATAAATCCTTCTGTCTTCCCAGGGAGAGTGCTTGGCAGTAAACCAATTCCAAGTTGGACTTCTTGAATGCCCAGATAACGCAATCAGACAGTTGCAATATTGCTGTTTTACCACCTGAAGAATTTGAATTTCATTCGGCCCCAGAATTGGCAGGACAAACACAATGCACCCGCTGAAACAAGGAAAAGGCTTATTCCAGCACAAATACTGTTTTCTTCACTAGGTTTTCCTCCAGATGACTTTATTAAAATAACACACAACAGAGAAGACTTCATTTCTTTTACCAAAACAACATTGTGCATGTGTTTTATTGCAGTTTTGGTTATTAAAGTGGGACTTAATTCTAACCAGGGGCTTAGTGCATTTATATTCATGAAGCCCAGCACATTAGTGGGTGCAGTATGGGAGGATCTTCTGTGTCTTTTTGCTCAAACTACATGAACAATTCCCATAGAATAATAACTTGCATTGTGGACAAGCTGCGTGTGATTTTGTGGAGCACATAGCACAGCGTCCTGTGCTCAAAGCCCCTGGGTGCCACAGACTGGAGGTGATGATGTGAGGACATAAAGATTAATGGTGTAGCCGGGCCAGATGGAGTTGAGTAATGTGGGTTTTGGTAATGTAAACGGTAAAGCATCCCGGGACGCGTCTTTTAAGAGGACGCTTCAGACACTGCATATCTTAATCTAAGTCACTTTTTAGGATCCAAAATGTACTGTTTTCACCTTCTCGTTCACAGTGCAAAGACCAGTAAATGAACGCAGTCAATCGGAGTAATTTAGAGCTTCCAGCACGCGATTTAATTCCGTAGTGAGTGGCGTAGACGCGGGGTAAACATGAGCTCTGCATCTGTCAAAGCATTAAATATCAGTCGATAAATCGGCTTACACGCGTGGACACCTCACGCAGCCGGACAGGGAGAGCAGCGTGGAGCATATGACATGGTTTTCATAAACACTGGCCACGGTCCTTACCTTGATTCCTTGTCCTCTTCTTGCTCAGTGTGCTCCCTTCATTCTCTCCGCTGCTCCTCGTGTTCCCTGCCCGTCTGTCCTCTCCGGTCTTCGTGCGGATGCATAAGAATTAAAAATTGATAAGGCGCATATCTTACAAACTCAGATAAAGCTGACAAACTGGGCAAAATCCCTTTGAGTTAAATATAAAAAGAGCAAGTTGCGGGGCAGGATCCTTACGATCTGAGTAAAGTCTCGAGAGAAGGCGCCCCCGTGGGCATCAAAATAAACAAAAACGACAACATTATTTTGTTCTAAGCCCACAAAGACTACAAATGCGCCTGTAATTTGAACTTGGTGCTGTTGTGATGGTCCGTCTCTCGTTAGACTCGTTTGAGACACTTTATCAAATGCCTGCGTCAAACAAACCAGAGCAGTCTCTTCTCTGAGCGTAACCTATAAAGTCCTCTTCCTCACACAAACAGCTTCAGTGTTCAAAATGTCCATTGTAAGGTCGATGATGGACCGTCTCCGCCGCTGATCCGCCGTGGTCCCGTGCGTCCTGGCGCCACAGCCTCTCGTCCAGTTTCCCTCCTCGTCGGCAGGCAGCGCACACACTCTCATCAGGACCACTCACTCACTAACCGCGCGCGCATGCAGCAGCCCAGTGTGCACCGGGCCCGTCACGTCCGCGCGCCTCCATCATCATGCCCTCGTGCGCACACACACACCCTGATAACCGCAAATACATTAAAGCTTTTTTTTTTTTTTTTTTTGAAAGCGCCACTCGCCCTCAGAGAGGACAGATGCACCGCGTAACGGCCGCCCACTCCTCTGAGCTGGTCTTTTTCAGGTGGACGCGTCACGTGACTGAACAAGGTGGGGTTCAAAAACAGGATACATGGGCACGACTGCATCTCACAGTTTGGTGGATTCAAGGTAACTCATTTTCATTCATTTATAGCAAAATACGTCTGATTCATATGAAACAGACACATTTTATCAGCTGAAAATTATTTTTGTGTGTATTACTTTACAGCTGCACACCAAACGTTTAATATGCTCAAATGGCCAAAATGACAGCATAAATGGTTAGCTCTATAATTGACATAAAAATCATAATATCTCTGACATTTCAGGTTGTGCTGATGAAATAAACCATACTGAAACAATACTGTAAGGAAATAAGCTTACGTTTATTAAGAAGCATCTGTTCTCTATCTAACTACACCAGCGTGAATTTAAATGGATCTCAAAGGGCAACATAATGTTTTTTCATTAGTTTTAAGTGATCAACGTTTCTCCTGGGTAACTTTAGATAATGAAAAAGTGCTACCAAACCAGCAGCAACTCAGAAAAGTGGGCCAGTTTGATCCCTGTGTTGCCACAAAGTCTTAGGGAGTCTTACAGGTGAGAATGAACTTTAGGATCGAGTGTTACATTCCCAAGGAGAGGATCAGCATGATGACAGTGACTCAGAGAGATGCTGACGACATACGCTCTTTTCTCTCTTGTATAAAAATAGCCTGTTATCACTAAAGCCCCATATGTCATCACTGTGTAAAATAAATGACAATATGCATTGTTCCATGTTAAGAATGTTACTCTGCTGGTGCAAAGTAGCCGTCATGTACTATTGTCAAACGCATTATGTTTTCTAATGTCTATAGTTATATAAGATCATCAGTTACACATGGTGGCAGACCTGTCCACACAAATTTGTTGGCCAAGGGCATAAAGCCTCACATGGCTCCCCTAAATGATTAGAAAGAGACTCTGGAGGAAACCTTTTTGTCCCCCTGTCTACCCAAACCCAAAACATGCACAATAGGTACAGTCCTCCAACAAAGACAGTCCTGATCAACACTAGCAACAAGAACACAGAGATGGTAGAGAATGCAGAGAACAAATTTCTCTATAGGGACAGTAGAGTGTACCGTAAATTTAAAGCCACAATATGCAACTTTTTTGACAAAAATAATAACATGTTTTTTCAATTTAGTCCTGTTTATTGCAACAGAAAACTTAGAAAACCTGCGCCTTTACTGCTAGTGGGCTTGCATCTCCACAAACCTGACTGTTATTTGGCCTGGAAGTCGGTCGCCTCCTGCTTGATTCAATGGAATAGCATTAAAATGTATCTATGCATAGAGAAAATTCAAAAGTATAGTTTTAACTTTATATTTCCATGAAATCATGCAGGTGATGTGCCACCTCCAGAAAGTCACATCGCTTTAACATGAATCTACTCTAATCTACTTCGATGGGATTGACAGACTGTTGAAAAGTAAATAAGACAAAATACACTGAACAGTTATTGTAAAGCAGCATCCATGTTAATTTAATAGCATGGGTTTATTGTTATAGTATGTCAACTATATGTACATAAAAACTAATGATTATGAATGGCCCACAGATAATTCCTCTGAAGATAACCTGCCCAGCCCCACACTCACAATACTGGCCTCTGCAAACCAGGAACACCTCACCGGGGATGGAGTTTTGGCTGTGTTCATACTTGCGCTGGTTTGCCCCTGCTTATATATATGAAAATCTAACTGCTTTCCCCATAATGTTCCTCAGTATGGCATTAAATTAAATTATATTCATGGAGAAAAGCAAGTAACCAAGTGACAGGTCTGATCTGTGAAGAGGTGGGCTGTCTATCATTAAAGGTCCTATATTACGCAAAATTGACTCATGTGAGATTTGGACCATGATCTTCACAAAAACATACCTGGAGTTATGTTTTGTTTCTTTCACATATGTTTGTGTAGCCTTTTATTATTAGTCTGTCTACATCTCCAAGGCTCAAATTGTGCTGTTCCACTTTGTGATGTCATGAAGTCTTAGTTTTCAGGTTAACAGCTTCTTTTACCTTTAGTTGAATAGAGATCGGCAGTTCCAATCAATATCCAAACAAATCTAGTGAAGATGTGTGGAGTTTAAAAGAGTGTTTTCAGTTTAAGAAAAGAAGTCAGCCCAAATATGCAGGGTTTGTGTGTTAAACATGTGTGAATGAAACACAACATATCTCCAGGTATTTTTTTTTTGATGAATAAAGAACATTATAACATAGATCAGAAAATGGTGTTATATGGGCCCTTTCAGAATGCACTTTTTCATGGCATTTTCTTAGCAATAAAAACAACTATGATTTTATAAATGCAAGACAGACAGGTTTAATGTCATACTGTGGAACATTCCAGGCAATGCATTAACATATACATGATACAAGCGGATGGCAGACCCCCACAACTAAGACAAGAAAATGTGCATAATGTCTCTTATAGTGGAAAGCACAAAGGTTAAACACAAATAGACAGATTTTTCCATTGTAGATCCAGAATGTAATATCCATTCAGCAAAGCTATGTACATATCATGTTTTTTTCTTCGAAAGTACCCAAGGTCAGGACACAAGACAAATTCAATTGGAGTTTTTGTCCCTTATGTCTAAAGATAACAGAAATGAAAAGTTGCTGTAATTACACTAGTGTTTGTTTAGTAAAAACACTGATGTCTCTCCGTATTATGATTCTTAATGTGACTATTGTAGTGAGCGGTCTCTACACTGCCTTTACCACTTAGGCCTCTGTCACACGGCACCCTCCGCCTTGCGCTGCTCTCCAATCCACTCTATTGACCTTCATGGGCTGTCTGACTCGATGTGCCAATAAACAGCAAGCGTAATGTACTTTGAGCTGTGTACCGCACACACACAAGTTTCTAAGCTATTTTAGTGGTAATGTTATTCAGCAAGGTCAAAATGATTGGTATAATCATGAGTCTTGTATGCAAACCGACGCTAAGTGCACAAAGGACCGGCGGCAGCTCGCTATGAAATAAGCGCTTTCCGGATTTGCAGCAGTTACTGACGCTTGGCGCGGCCCAAGCAGTTGTACAACACACCCCTGTCTCTTAGCAACAACAACATTGACTACACAGTGATTAAATGCACACAGACTTAATAAACCCAAGAAAGTGTACCGTTATATGATGGCAGTAATGTGTGTGCTGTAGGCTCGTTTTATTGTGGGTAAAAACTGGACACAGTGGGGTTCTTGTTTCTGCTTAATACATCTTAAGGGTGCTCAAATTAAATCCATCAGATAGACATACACTTCATATTATAGCCAAATCAGTCGCATATTAAAGGTGCACTATGCGACTTTTCCGGTATGAGTGTGGAGGTGGGGGGTCCGCTTGTCTCCATGGAGATGTTACTGCTTTGCCTGGAATGTTTCTTAGTATGGCATTAATCTTGGTCTTGTATTTATTCAATTACTGTTATATTTACTGTAAACAAAAACAAAAACTTGCAAAGCTGCCATTGTCACCTGCTTGTCTATTGTCAAATAAGTGTCTGATCCTCCACTAGAAAAGTTACATAGTGCATCTTTAATTGTATAGAAGAATCCAATATATGCATAACAAGACCCAATTCCACAATAGTAAAAATCTAGTTTTATCTGTAATGTCTTTGTGTAATTTTCGTTCAAAACATTGGGATTCAGATGATTGCCCTAAAACTAATAACATTTTCCTTGACCCGACTGAAAATCACAGTGAGTTAAATGCAGATTTGGAGAAAATCAATGATGTTAGTTATTTGTACTTGTTTGGTCAAAGGTTAGCAAAGGGTCAGATATGGTTCTGCTTCTGCACATACTAAATCTATGTTAATTTACCATTCTATTTGAGCATTTTGATGAGAAGTAGCTTCACATTTTGGAACAATGTTTTAAAAACATGACTATTTTACCAAATCTCTCCATGAAACAAACACGGGACGCGCAGATAGGACTCAAATGAAAAGCCGACTCTTTCAAACTTCAATTTGAGAACACAACATCCTAATTACCTTCCTGCTTTTCGCTCACATAAAAAGCCCCAGATAAGTGTAGATAAAGGCGTTGGTTAAAATACACAGGGGAGCAGAAAAAATGAGAGAACATCTTAGATAAATCCTGCCACTGCGCCGTGTATTGTGTAGTACCATCGTCTTTTGTGCCATGGGTACGTTTTATCACTGAATAAATTCGTTCTGCCTGCACCATGACTGTGAAAATTTGAATCATTGTTAATAATAAATCTTTTTGTTGCGAGTTGCATTTATATTCTCAATACGGCGATGCTTTCTTGGATAAGGCTCTATCAACAGAGCATCAGCCCAAAGATTTCTTGTTTTCTTCTTTGAAAAGCCTGAAAAATGGACTCATGCAGCTGGCACATTTTAATTTGTTGCAGCTCATGTTTGATTAATGACAATTTTTCCCAGTCAGAATTCATGTTTATGCAGTGCTATTATTTACATATTGCCTTGGCCTATTTGCAAAATACCTCCCTATTTTCACAGTGAGGCGTGCAGCGATGTGTTGTGCAGTGATTGACAAATTATCTCCTGAATCACGAGGAACGCGCCCCATGTATTTACAGTTGTGGAAGAGAAAAACAGCAGATTTGGTGAAATATTTCTGTTATCAAAAACACATTGAGAACCATGTTTTTATACCAATAATTAGCAGTGTGTGATTAAAAGGTTTTGATGGTCTTTGATACAATGCAGAATTATAATTTCAGTAAATTTCAAAAGATCACAGCGATTTTTCTTTGTAAGGATTTCATATTCATACATTGTTATCTAGATGCCAAGTGATTGGGATTTATTAGTCATCAGATAACAGGTCTCAAACTTTTCAAAGCAAGTAGCGCCTAAGAAAACCTTTTGCCTCCAGTGCACCTGTGTTGTAGTGCACCTGTGCTGTAGCTGAGGCACGATTTTTCAAGTCCACGTCACTCAGTCAGTGTGGAGTCCTTGGGTTTCACAGTGTCAGTCTGAGTTCAAGTGTGAGGCATTAAAAAAAGATAGAGTCAGAGTCATTATCATCTGAAACCCAAGTCCAAGGTCCAGCTCATTTAAATAGAGCTTATTCATTATTTTACAATACCTGTGCTCAGTACTTGGGCCCTATGGTGAAATCTTACAGCTTTAAATTACAGCTGAATTTAAAATCGTCATCTAAGAACATGGATATGAAGCAGATATACACAAGTAGGCAGTACAAGTTGTAGTAAGTAATTAAGTATAAAATTGCCCTCTGAAACTCACAAGTCTGAGTCCTCAAATAATCATTCATTAAGTTTGAATCGAGTCCCAAGTCTGTGAAGTGACTCAAGTATTAGATGTTGTGTACATCGCCACATATGGGCCAACGTGATGGGCCAACGTGATGGGCCAACGTGATGGGAAAACCAGACACCTTTTAAACCACTGCAATCAGCAAGCTTCTTCAGTTATAGTCATTACTCATGTTTTTGTTCAAACTATCAAAATAACTAGTTTACGCATGCCTTGGGTTTGTGGAAAAACAGAATTGATATTTTGTGAAATTGGAGTCACTCAGTGCAGGAATCCAACCAGGCTAAACACTATTTGTAGGCTGCAAATTGGCTCTGCACTTCCACTTTATGATACTAACCCATGACCAGCAGACACACACTGGACTGAAGCTAACCACTAACTTACACAACTAACACAAAACATCACAGCAAGCCACAACTAGCACCTCCAGCACTCTCACTTTCAGCTGTTCTGTGTCTCTTTGGCTTTTTTGCAATATGACATAGTCCATTATCTGCTCTTAGTACTAATTGGCGTATTAACACCATGCTGTGTGTGACATGGTGAGAGAATAAGGATAGCTAGAGAGCGAGAGAGAGGAAGAGAGAGAAAGAGAGAAGGAGAGAGAGGAAGAGAGAGAGAATTAATATGGATGAGACAGGAGGGGAGCTCTGGGGGAGGCAGCTCTACTCATTCTGCTAAGAGAGACACCAAATAGGAGGCCAAGGTAAATCTTTTCAGCTACACAAGTGGTTAAGAGCAGCACAGCAAAATGACGAGTGAAAGAGTTGGCCAAAAAAAAGAAAAACGTGCTATTATGGCTTGTGTGTGTGTGTTTTTTCTCTCTGTATCTCTCCTCTATCCCCCTCTCACCGTCACCACTTTCAACCCAATTATCCACTCTCCCTGGCGCCACTGGCAGCATATGGAAATGTAAATTGCAGTGATTTTTTTAAGCAGTTGGAAGGTAAGCAGCTCTTGAGGATGGAGAGAGTAGGAGGAAGAAAAAGAAAAGAGACGAGCAAACAACAGAAATCGAGGGGCCACCTTAAGTCCCCCTGCTTGTCAGTATTGCTTCTCTATCTGATATACAAATCCACCCACAGCAGGGAAATTTCGTAGGCTTTCAGATGATTTATGCGACTCACAACTGGCTTGCAGCGTTCAAATGCGTTATGTAAAAGTATGTAAAGAATATTTGGTGGAAAGATGTAAACATTTGTCACTCACGCTGACATGAGACGCAGCTTTCATCTAAAATAACCTATAGTTTTCAGTCAGAGCTCCACAATGTTGTATCAAAGTCAAAGTGGTTCTCAAAGTGGGGTTCAGGTACTTCAGGTGGCACAAGGAGCTTTTTGAACTTGGTTTAGTTTAGATTAGGTTAGAGTTAAGCTATACGTAGGTATTAAAACTGCTATAGTTACTTTAAAACAACACTACTTACTACTACTATATTTTTATGATGAAATATGTTATGTAGTTACGATTAGTCCAGATCGAAATAGAAAGATTACACAAGATGTTGAATGTACCCTTATATATCGTCATCGTAGTTTTCTATTCATAAAAAGCAACTGAATGTACTGGCCTCCAATGGTGGATAGTATAGGCCTATAAAGGAAAAGTACTTTTTTCCTGTTTATTGTTAAGACTTGTTTGCTTTGAGTGGTTTGTTTACCATAAGAGAGAAGAGAGCAGAGCATTTGTTAAAAATAACTGAAGACTGGACATTACTGCTGACAGAAGACAATTAGACATGTCAAATACATGACAGGAACACCTCTTACAGCGGTAAGTTTAACACTAACATCTGGGTATTAAGTGTGACCACCACCAATCACTCACGCACCAGAGTCACACCAGGTAAGATGGGTGAAGTGTACCAGAAAAGAAGTGGCAGATAAAAAAAAAAACTATAATTACTATGTTTATGAGATAATAGAGTATATATGGAATTATTAAAAATTCCAAAGACTTGCAGTGCACTTTCAAATAAGCATAGACTGTATATATAAATGGACATAGCTAACACACTAGCCGCCGTGTTCCAAATAGGAAGTGATCGTGGGTGTGCTTCTGGCTCCATCGACTTTGGCTCTGATTCACTTTACATTGAAAAATTGTCACTTCTCTCTGTAACTGCTACAGTGAGCCTTGTAATTTTGGTCTTAAAATGTTCGTATTAACCCACTCTACATGATCCTGGTAATTGTTTTGCTTCTATTTTTTAGTGAATCAAGATATGAACATTAATAACATGACCAACAGGTTTGATTGACAGTGTTGCTAAGTGCCTGCTCCCTGCTAAACCAGCGAGGCGAGTGGGAAAAGGCATTACCTTCAGCAGTTTTGCTCCAGATTGGCTCTCGATGAGCTTCATTTGACCGGAGCCGAATGGTATGGGTGACATCACACTCTTTATACAGTCTATGCACATATGTGAGACTTGAACCTCAACCACAGCATTTACAGGCATATTTTTGTACTTTTCTGATTGCATAACACCATTGTAATATCCTCAAAAAAGATACATATTTTTTACTGCCCACACCTATATCAAAAGAATGGATTAGCTTGCAATCTAAAAGCAGAACCACACTGAATAAGCCTGTCTTGTTGGGTCTGTGAGGGGTCTCTGAGCCGGAGAGCCTCTTCACGCATGTGATTCTCAACGTGCAAACACTCGATTCTTCCTATAAGCCCAGCTATCCTCCAGGGCTTGATCCAAAATGGACGCTGCTGTTTTTGTTCATTATCATTAAGATCCCTCGCTCTCCGCATGCTCGTACAGTCCGCCCCCGCAGTGCTGATGAAGCCAACTTTCTCAAGTCTGCAATTTGCTCAATTATTTTCAATTATCCCGCCATTGCTGCTTCTATCATTCCCTTTAGTTCAATTCGGAGCAGAAATCACTTGTTGATTGACAGCAAAGGCCAATTAGGAGGGAGGAAAACTCAAGCCTCAGAGGTAATTACGGCTGATTGGTGTCACGCAAGCATTTAACAGGGTCTGCCATCCACAAAACGGTGCAGCTTGTATGGATAAATGTTCACTTTAATGTACAAGGCACTCTACTGTAGATTTCCAAATGGATCCTTGCTCCGAAATCATACAATAATATATTTAAGTGAGCTTTACATATTCAAGGAAAAAGCATATACTACGCCAAGAGCTTTGAAGGGGAGTGCACTGGAGATGGTTTGAATTTCCATCTAGCTGGAAGGGCACCGTGTCTGTGTGCCTTTACTACATAAACATCAAGGTACCGCTATCTCAAGGTTTTTTGGGAAAACGAAAAAAAAAAAAATCCGCTCAGGAATCGATGATGCGCTGCTGTTGAGCACGACACAGATCCACAAATTCAATATAGCCTCAGCAGTTTTGTCTATGCAGGTTTAAAGGCTACCATGAGCTTAATGCAGGACAGAAAACACTGGTATTTTGAGAATAGGGCTGGAGCTATGTAAAAAAGTGATTTTTTTTTTTTTTCTCATATTGATTCATCACAATTTTTTAAATGTTCCACACTATGGCATGAAACATCAGTTACAGTTGTTTTATTGCTCAAAAAGTCATCTTGGCAAGCTTGCGTAACTTGGCCTGGAGGTGCTAGTCCCCCGAGATTTAACACCATAATGTAATTAGTGAAACATTCGAGCCAAAGTAATAACATCTCCATGGAGACAAGCAGGTGAAGGAGCCTCCACCTGAAAAGTTATAAAGTGCACCTTTAAGTAAACATGTAAATTACTGTTATTCACAATACTTAGGCGATTAAGGTGTGATTAATGTCTTTATGATTTGAAGTTGAAATCGTGTTTGTCACATACTTTTGTTCATTACACATGACAGGCTGTGACTTGACAAAATTGACATCCTTATTTGGTGAAAAAGTTATGTGTTTGACTAGTCTGGTAAGTTGGATTTGGTGTTATTTCGACCACATTTTCACACCACAATGAAAAAAGTTTTAAAGCTTTTATTTGGAAAGAAAGTCATGTGCACATTTCATAGTTAGTCATCCAAGTTTATTGGCAGCAAAACACTACATTTGGACAGTTTCATGCTCTGTACTTTTTATAAAGAAAATATTTGTAAGTAAATAGCAATAGGTAAAAAGTGAAAGGTTAAAGCCCAGCTTGTAACTTTTTAGCCAAGAAATAAAAGTATGTGTTTTTATTTTGGATGCTTTTACTGCACTGCAAACCACAGAAAAGCATGCGTCCTCACTGTGAGCGAACTTGCATCTCCACAAACCTGACTCTTACTTGACCTCCATCTACTTGTCTTGGAAATGTTGGTCCTTGGTAAAAATATTCCACAGTATGGCTTGAAATGTATTTTTTTTCCAGAGAAAAATGTACACAGGATTATGCAGGTGACGTGCCACCTCCTGAAAGTTACGCAGTATTGCTTTACACTGCCAAATCACAATAACATGCAAACTTATTTTTCCAATGCAAACCAAGTAAGAGTTCAGTGCTTTTGTTTGTGACAAGAGGGCTGCCTTCTCAAGCTGCTTGCTTAAGTCTCCCCTAATGACATTATGGGTCTAATGAGTTTTAATTGGGGGGAGATCTTAACTTGCTGATCTAATTGCATCTGATTAAAGACAATATTAGTTTTACTCCTGGCAAATTGTTGGGGAGGGGAAGTGCTCGAGGAAAGATCAATGCTTCCCCTTGAATGCACTCCAAAATTACAAACAATTTAAATTTAAATTCAAAATAACAGAGTATGACAATTACTTTTTCTCTAGCGCATGTTTAACTCACAGGTATTAGCTGATGCGTTTTGCTTTTCGTTAAAAAATAAAGTAGTTTTGGAATAAATATTATAAATCTTTGGCAGAACTAGATATTGTAAATAACTGGCTTAGTCTTGAAACAATTGTCAGTTTTCACCCTGATCCAGAATGATTTTATAGTTCAATGAGCTGATGCTAGTACATGTATTCTGAGGGGGGTCTTGGATTGAAAAGACAATCGCTGGCTTTTACATGGTGCATTGGGCCCGAAGGATCAAATGCAGTGAAAATATTTTGAGTATCGCATTTGTGGTTTATTATGTTTAGAGCATTTATAAAACCGTTGGCTGTTCAGAGGATACAGTTTTCTGCATTTCCTGGGGCGTGCATTTTCTCTATATTTTTAGAAATGATTCGGTGCAGTCTTCTCATGAGGGGTACATTCTTAAGCTGTGGAAAATCTGCCCTCAAACAGAATTTGCTGTGTAATTTGTGTGATCCTTGACTGGCAAATCAATATTTGGAAAAAGCAAACAGCGTCTCTCAAAGCTGAGAAACCAGAGAAGCTGAGTTCCCATCTTTGCAGTCATCTATCTTTACGGACTTGAAATGTTCATTTGAGATCTGAGACTAAATTAGTATTTCCTGTAAAGCCAACAGGGCTAAAAATAAGGTTCAGCACTAGTCAATGACATGACGTGGTTACACTTGGAGAAAAATATAGTGTTTTAGGAAATACACCGTCTGCTCTTCTGATTTTAACTATAACTCACTTTGAAAATTCTCAGTTCTAACATTCGTTAATTAATTTAAAAAACTGTTTCTGAACTGTTAAGGCAAGTTTTTTTCTTCATAATGTATCTTTGAAGCATATTCTCACCTCTCTATTTAATGACCACGTGACAGAAAATCATCACTGAATGACTCTTAAAAGACAAGTAAAAATTAATAATACTTCTTCTCAAGACTATGTCAAATAAACTTAATTATTGTCGAACAGATGGAGATCACAGTGTATCTTTATATTGCTGATTCTCTGATGGAACGGCACCCTCGTGAAATACCTGTTGAACTTCAGCGAGTTGTTCTACTGCTACTACTACTACAAATCTTCCTATGACAACACTACCTTAATTCACAGAACTGTCTTCACAATATGAAGCCATAATTAGAGAGTTTATAGCAGTGAACAAAGTCATGGAGGAGGGTAAACACGATGAGATCCAGTTCACTTCCAGGCCTGTGTAACTGTCCTGCATTGGTGGTGATTTAAAGATGCACACAGGAGACGGCACTACATTATGCAAGCGCAAGGCTTCATTTTCTTACTCTTCTTAAGCACTTGCCTAATTGCCATCCTCACCTGAGCAATTGTATAATTTCCTTTATTTTTCTCCTCCTCTGCCCGCAATATGAGTCTATAATGAGCTGTGGGTGTCCCCTGAAGCTAAACCTGATGCCTTGAAATAGGTTTTACTAATTTACCAATTAGTCATAAGATACAATTAGTGAGCGGGGTGCCAGGTCCAAGAGATACCCCTCCTCCATTTTTGATTGTTGGGTCTCACCAGTGATCATCTCTCCATTACTTTCTTTGTGGAGTTTGAAAGCAAGGTCCCACCTGCACTTTGGATATTGCTGTATGCTCAGAGGGCAAAAGGAGGGAGTAGGAGTTAGTCAATGTGTCTAGTCTGCAGCTCAGGGCTTTGGGAGAGAGGGAGGGGGGGGGAGTCTGGAGAGAATAAGTTAGCGCAGAGAAAGTTTGTAGAGGTTCAAATCTAATTTATTGTGGGGGGGGATGCTGTGTTATGTTGCAATGCTATTCAGTTTGTTCAGCCATTAAAACTCAACCTGGGGATATATGAGAATTTTGGGTGGAGCAATCAATGTGTCACTGCATTCTCTTGAGACATGGTAACTAGTATATTATCTTCTTTGCAGCCACGGTGGCTCAATGGCCTCACAGCAAGAAGATCGCGAGTTTGACTACCATGGTGGCGTCCTTCTGTGCGGAGTTTGCATATTCTCATGTCTGGATGGTTTTCTTCCGGGTACTCCCCATCAATCCATCATGCAGTAAGCTAAGGTACTCAGGACCAAAATCCCTGCACAAGATCTGGAGACTGGTCAGGGCTTGCACCATGGTCGGTCTCTCACCCATTGACAGGTCACCCTGAGGCACAGGGTGAAGAATGGGTTAAATACAGAGGACACATTTCCCTACAGGGACAATGACAACTAATTTACTATTGCAGAAAAAGTGTCCAATTCCTTCGTTAAGCCACTATCTGAAATATAGTTTCTGGAAACAGTTTTTGTTGGCCCCGGTGACCATGTCTGTGCTTCTGGATGTAGTTTTGCACAAAATGTCCTTCACATTAAGTTTGAGAAGTGAAGTTTATAAAAGTAGTTTCCACTCCAAATATCCAGGCCTGGATCAACAGTATATGTAATATAAAGCTCACAATTTTAAACAGTCTTAAAACTACAGTTCTGTAGGAAAGAGAACATGAAAAACACTGGTTAGATTCAGTTGTTTTGTACATGACTTTAAACATTATAATTGTTGTAACACTTCTTTAGTAGGAAGTGGTACTTCAGGCCTTCTGTGTTACTTGCAGTAACATTGTCCAGTTGGCAGCAAAACGTGTGATTAAAAAAACAAAACAATTAATATCACAAACATCACACCAGGAAATACAAAAATAGAAGACTACTGAACAAATATTTTAAATTATGCATCCAAACAACTGAACAAACTCAAGATATTACTACTTGGATTTGAGAAAATGGTAATTTCACCAGATTCACAATTTCACAGTGAAATGTTAATTTTGTCATTACACAACACTACTCATTACTGCAACAAAAGCAGCTCAGATGTGTGTTTTCTAAGTGAATCAGGAATAACGTTTCCATGACACGCGAGAAATATGATTAATTGTACAAATGACGCTACATTGAACACTGCTAAATATGTGCATTTATATGAAAAATGGTTTGGACAGCACCAGGGATGTAAAAGCAGCAGTGTAGCGCAAAGTAGTGATATTTTTGTATGACAGTGAACTCCCTGGGTATTCGGCTGTAATTAAAGTAAATATTTTAGTCAATTAAGCTGCAAAGTGCTTTGAATTACAGAAAAATGTTCCATCCCATTGGTGCATATCAAATGTACATTACGCATTTCTTTACTTGTCATTTGTGCTGGTCTTTGACAATTCTCTCTCTCTCTCTCTCTCTCTCTCTCTCTCTCTCTCTCTCTCTCTCTCTCTCTCTCTCTCTCTTTCTCGCTGTCCCTCATTCCTGTACCTTTCTTCTGCCTCTCTCTCTCACTTCCTCTCCCCTCATGCTAATGGACCCCCCTCCTCCCCCCTCGTGTCTATCTAATCAAAAATCAATTAAAAACACCTCGCCGCCGCGTCTCCTGAGCCGGGCTGGGATTGAGGCTGGAACAGAAAAGCTTCCCGCTCACTCTCTCTCTCCCCCCTTCCTCCAGTTCCTCGCTCGGCCCTTCCTCCTCTGAGCTCTCCATCACGCTAAGCTCCGCCCTCCTGTCTACTGGAAGTTGGCAACATGATTTACGAGAACGGAGAACTTAATTTATATATTTTTTTCCTCTTGCATCCTCTCATTTATTTATTAGATTTTTCTCCCAGCCGCCTCTTCCTGTCTCTAGCGTTGGGAGGGAGAGCGAGCGGGCGGAGGACGCGGAGCGAGGATAGGATTAGATGGAGTGAGTGGTCTCGGGGCAGACCAGTAGACGGGCAGCACAGCAGACACCAGGCAGATCTGTCCCACACTTAATGGCATTAGTGGCGTCCCTGGGAGGGGGAGGGGTGGCCAGCAGGGAGACAGGCAAACATATTAAAAGTGCTTCCATACCAGACGCTTGTCTACTCCACTCAAGTCCAACTTTGACTCCCAACTCCCTTTCTCAGTCTCAGAGTATATTTGTGTCTATGTCAATTAAGTATGTGTCAATTGTCAATTGAATTTAGGCTGTTAGCTGAGAAATACTATTCTTTCAGATAATCTTATTTTGATACGCCCACTCTGCCTCTGTACACGCAGACATGAGCAGTGGCACTTTTGGGCACTGACAACGCCCAAAAGTACTGTCCTGCTGGATTGGCCATAACTTTCACTGGTAACTTGATCTACTAGATATAATTAGAAAAGAAATTCAACATGCAGCCTATATGTGTTTTACCTTGTGGCTTTTCGAGTGCCAACATCAAATCATCATCCTCCTTGTGTTTTATGTTGGCCTGTTGTTTTAGAATACTTTATGTAACTGATGTCTGTGTAATCCCTCAGTCGTCCAGATCTGATCCATAGCAAAAGACGAAGTTTAAATCTGTCAGCTGGACAAATTGCTGCAAGAGTGAAGATGTTTCGCCGGCTTGGCTTGGATGAGCAGCGAAACATCTTCACTCTTACAACAATTTTTCCAGACAGATTGACAGATTTAAACTTCGTCTTTTGCTTTATGTAATTGAGTATCAAATAAACTGTTGGGGGAACATGTGTGTGCCTTGAGTTATTGTCATGTGTCCCTGGAAAAAAAAACAAAATTAAAAACTAATGTCAGTTAAGTTAATCCACAATTGAATAATTTGCTATTGTGGAGTGTCCTGAGCAACTGTTGAACCACTTGAGAAGCAAACCAATCATCACTGCTAAATAGAAAGAACCACATACAGGGGTAACGGAAAACATCTGAACAATCTTTTTCCCAAATTGTGTTATTTGGTAATATTTTAGTGGCTGGTGAGCTGTGAAATCTGTTTGACCAAACAGGCTGAAAAACAATGGTTTAGGTTTTGATGTCTCCAGACTGAAAGTTCTGCTGTTATTGAGGTTTGGGACCAGCCTATTTGAGCCTATTTTTCACTGTCAGTCAAATCTATATTTATAGAGATGAGGTTATGACAAATATTAGTACCAATTAGTGGTACAGCATGACACAGCTTGTGATTACAGTCTGGCACAGCTTGTGAACAGGTTGCATACATCTTCAATCCTTTGCCTTGTACAGTTCCTTTGTGTCAGGTGTAAATGGACTTAAGTCGGGAGCTCACGCGACCCTCGGCTAAACGTGACATCTTTGTCGACTGTGTCTGTGTGGATGAGACTACAATCACTCTAGGCTCCGGGCTCATTTACACTTCCCCTCTTCCCGCTGGGCTGTCACTCGTCTGGGCGCTCCTGTGACTTTGGTGTGATCAGCGCTGGATTGCTGACTGTCAGCACACTCTCCAAAACTAGAGCCAGGGCCCATGGCTCCCTCACAGGCTCAAATTACCCTCTGTAACCTGCTTGGACAGCACACTAATGCAGCTGTACCGCTGCTCCTGCTTCAGCACAAGGATTCACACAGGGCCCAACATGAAACAGAGGGAAAGAAAGAGAGAAGGTCAGGCCTGTGTATATGTGTGCACAATGTAACACAATGAGTCCTGCTTATGAATAATAGGGTGAACACAATAAATGAACATATACTGAGTAGAGCTGGGTCTGCTATGGACCGAGCTCAATTTTAGATTCTATTTTTTCCTTCAAAGAAAATAAAAGTGTCTTTCCATATTGATTTCATGAACATAAACCCAACAGACTTTTAATAAGTGCAATTTAACACTGATTTCTCTGCTCCAAACACATGCTTTTACTGACAAAGGATTGGCTGTAGACCTCTTAGTGAAAGCAAATCACCACCATTACAGATTACAGATTCAAATTCGATGAAATTGCCCTGCCCTAATATGATATAACCTTATTATAGATGACTACAAATACATTCAATGTAAATCAGGACTTGTGACTTGATCGCACTGTTAAATTTCATACAAAAGTTTATGTCATGATAAAATAAGCTAAAAACCTAATATAACCAGATCATAATAATTTGTTGTGTTGTGAATTTCGCAAATTTGACTCTCGCCTCATGCAAAACTGAATTGAATTTTCACTGTCTTTGCTCCTAATAAAACACTCAATGTGTTTTAGTTTCCTTGGGCGTTTAAAGATAAAATACTTTTTATTCATACATGGGACAAGACTAACAAGTGTGCTCAATCTTGACTGGATTAAAACCTTAACCAATAACATTCCACATGTATCAAATACTGCTTGTTTTCTAATGCAGTGAGGCCCTCAGGTACCGAATAAAAACACAGGGGAGGGTGCTGTACTTAAGATGCACATATGAAATGTGGGGAGCGGAGTGGTCAGGGAGAGGAAGTGGCGAGCCAATGGGAGGGGACACTGACAGACAGGTGCTGCATCTTTTGATAGATGGACCAGACATTTGGTAAATATACATGTACTCCACCCGCCAGCTCTTTCAGCTGTCTCAGCACAGCACCATAGAGACAAAATCTGCCTTAAGGAAAGAAGGTTAAGTCTGGACAATATTGCAACAAACAATGGACATATTAGCTATATTCCCCTGATCTGTTATGTAAGTTTGATTTAGCAGTATTCCTGTGGGCAGTGAGTGAAAGTCCAAGTCTGAACTGGATATATAATAAATATATTTCATATTTTTCCTCAAAGTAAAATAGAAATGTCAAAGAGATGAATACTTTTGTCGTTCTAAAAACTTTTGACTTTTACTTTAAATACTATTATGTACCACCTACAACTATTACTGTCCTTACTACTTCTTCTAATGGAGGACATGCCCAGAGTTTGAATCCAAATGACCACCTTTCGCTTTGATTCTGCCTTAAAAAAAAAAGATTAAAGTGTCAGATAAAAGTATGGGTTTTTAAAAATGCATTTGAACATGAACAGAATTACTAGTTTTGGCTTGTGCCACCTGACACTTTATTAGTTCTAGTTAGTTTTCTAAATGTAAAGAAATATAAATCCAAAAGGAAATATGCATTAACTGCTCAAATTATCAGCACTGAATCTTTTTATTTTTAGGTGATTTTGAGCTTTTTGTTATTAAATTAATAAGTGTCTTCCCATTTTAAGTCCTCGAAAACCCATAGTAAACACAAAAAAAACAAAAAAACAATGGGTATCTTAATTTCTGCCATCTCCAGAGGGGTAGAAGAAGCAGAGAACACAGAGATGGTTATCCCAGTGTCAGTGGGGCCACAGTGATTTGTGCAGGTGAGCCTGGGAACAGGTCTTAGAGATTTGTATTGATCCTGCAGAGTCCTACTGTATTTATCCAAGCCCTGGTCTGATGGTGTGATTCTGGGCCCAGAGGAGCAGCCTACAGGAGCAGGCCTCTCCAAAGGTCAGAATCTAACAGAGAGACGAGCTGCATATCTATTAAGTCTTAACCCCACTGCAGACGCCCACAGCAAGGTTTCTTATCCACTCCCGTTTCTAAGGAGAAGAACACACTGTACCAGAATATGTGTTATTCAGAACAAAGCAAGTGTTGTTTTAAGCGTAATTATTTGTTTACCAATAGTGACTTTATGATTGGGTTTCCCACAGTGTCACAATGTGTTTACATATGAAAATGAATCATGATCACATGCCTGATAATTTACCAATGAAATGAAAAATATACTGTCACAGACTAATCAGTTAGCACAATAATGTTAGTTGCAGCTCAAGGCCAAGTCTTTATACAGTATAATATACAGTATAATACGGGCACAAGGTCATTCAGAAAAGGTTAGGTAAGTAAAGGTATACCGTAGGGAAATGTAATTAAATGATAAATTATTTTATATGTGTAGGACATATATGCGTTTTTATACACAGTTTAACAAATAGTACTTGAAATACTTTAAAATATTATTTAGATATTATTCCAGTATTCTTTGACTATGTTGACTGGAGGAAGAGTATAATTTAGTTTTATATGATAATTTAAACTACTCATTAAATCAAGACCATTATGATTATAGATGGAAATGCTCCTCTTTGCCACATGTAAAGGTCACCACACATTAATATTGAAGCTTATGTTCCAGTTTAAACCACTGCTTTCAGTCCTTTGTCCAGTTAGTGTGTATGTACATGTATGCGGTATGCCAGTGTTTTTGTTTTTTTTTAGTTTTTTTTTTTTATAAAAATATACATTGCCTAGACTCCTACTTTGTACAAATCCTTGGAATGTGCACTGTATATTGTGACAAAGACTGATTGATGAACCCATCCTGTTTAGGTTTCAGTGAGGTGATCACGCAAAGGTCAGTTCCTCTCCAGTCAATAGTTTTGATTATAGAAGTGTGTTTTATTCATCCTGTGGCCATGTCCTTATACACTGGTGCATTGAATCTTTATATCTAAATAGTAGAAAGTGTGGTTTTGTTTTGTTTTTTGCTGTTGCTTCTCGATGGGAGTGAATGTCTATTAAATGCAATCTTGTTTTTCATTGCGGTGCTCAAACCACAACTTCAGAGCATTGGCCACCGATGAAGACATCATCCATCATCTCTCACTGACGCTGAGCCAGAACACTCCCAGATAAATATGGAGGGTTTTTTTTTTTTGTTTTTTTTTTCCAAGTGCTACCTGTCTTTGAACAACTACACACACACAGGCAACCACAGCTCCATAATTTCTCTCTATTCCTGCAAATCAAAAGTGTAAAAAAACTCACTGGTGCCTATTCATCAACCATCACTCTCCTGGCTGGCGTCTCTGCAGCTTTTATCTCGCATCATTATTTCACATCTTGATGGCTGACACCGTGCGTCTGCATTTAGGCCATTCTCAGAACCGATAGAAAACTCCAAAGTCAGAAATATGAGTTCTTGGTTTAATGAAATAGTGTGTTCAAGATTGATCTGAAAAAAATGCACTAGAGGAGTAATCTCAGCATCAGCAGTGAAGGAAAAAAACGCTCTGTTAATCGGATTTGGGTGGGACTAAAAGGTTTTTGTGCACAGGGGGGAACTCTGCAGACCACGGGCCCTGGGGCTGTGGCTGTCCACTGGGAATGGACCACCAACAGCACTGTAGAGAAGCAGTCATCCAGTTTATCAAGTACCACCACCAAAATGATATAGCAGTTATCTACCTTTAGCTAACTTAAATAATAACCAGGATAAATATTTAAAAAGAGGTGCATTATATTATTTTTCTCCACAGTATGACATAAACAGTACAAGCAGGTAACAGCAGGTCAGATCTGTGGAGAGGTGAGCCCGCTTACAGTAAGATTGCATGTTGGTTCTCATATCGTTATGCCTGGCAGTGTTTTTTAGTATATTTATTTATGTTTCAGTAAAATCACATGAGCCCTGACCTGGTTTAGACTTGATTTGCATAAAATGAAGCAGCACATTGTTATTTACTTATGCATTTGTAGTACTTTTTAGACCTGGCTTAATCTGTAATCTTTTGTATTGGTCCTTAAAGTGGTTATATTTGGAAAGCCGATATTTTAATAGTGATACTTGGTGTGCAGGATTTCAGAATCTCTGGTAAACAATAGGCAACACTGGTGTCTTTATTAAAATATTGTGAGGCTGATTTCTGTATAACATCAGGCTTGAATAATGTCATTGAATGAGTGAGGAGACAGTGGCCACACCTCTTCTGTCGATATGATGATTTGCCCAAAACATTACCTCTTCTTTCTCTCTTCATTGTCTCCTTATGACAAGCTTTATGGCTATTGAATGAACGCTTATCAGCAGCATCAGTGGTGCAGTTTGACACACAATGCACAATGAAATAATGATGCCTTGAGTGACACTGATGTTTTAACTTAATAATCCCCAATATTTTAAAAAAAAAAAAAAAAAAAAAAAAAAAACTTCCTTTTTCACTCGGGTTTTGAAAAATACACGTAAAAAGACATACCCCATATTCTCAAAAAGACAATAGACAAAGGCATGTACAGTAGCTCTCTTTCTTGTTTTTAATTAAAACCACAGTACAGAGTCACTGAAAATAAGGGAGAAATGTCTTGCTCAAGGACACAATAGCAGAAATAGTGAGGCAAGAATCCAGGCATTTCATTCCCCTCACGGTTTGGGTTGGTTTTGAGTATCTGCCAGTACCCAGTGTCAACCAAGCTTATCCAAATATGGAATGTTTTATATTAATTGGTAGGTTTGCACCCTTAATGGATATCTTGGACTTTGGGGTGTGCAAATAGTCAAATTTTAATCGTTTTGAGAACCAAATTGCCAATAATCAGCTTGGGTCTTTTTAATTGACAGGCCTGTAGCCAATCCTCAGTAAAAGCATGTGGTTTGGGGCAGAGTGGGGAAATAAGATGAAGTAGTTTGTGTCAAATGGCGCTGATTAAAAGTCAAAATAGTCTTGTTTATGTTCATTAAATAATTTAAAACATTTGAATAAAAAATCTTGATCAACCTTAAACCTTAAATTGTTTGACAAATTGGCTTGCCTTATCTGAACCAATGCCTTTGAGAACAAAACACCAACTCTTCAGAGCGAGTGTTCATTCACTGACTCACAGGTTGGCGGTGCGATTCCAGCTCCCAAAGATGAATATTGTCACTGTGTCGTTGAGCAAGGCACTTCATCCTCCACACCCCCAGTGTCTGTGTACACTGGTATGTGAATGGGTGAGTGGGTCCTTGATGTAAAGCGCTTTGAGTGCCTTGAAGATGGAAAAGCGCTGTATGAAAATGTGACCATTTACCATTTACTGTTACATGAAAGAAGTGATTAACACATTTTAACCACGTCGTTTCATTAATAAATATCACATCTTGTCCACTCACAAGGAGAGACCAGCAGAGGCGCATGGTTCCATAAAGTGCATAAAACCCTGTCGTAGTTTTTGCCATAATGCAGCACAGTTCTAATATCAGGTTGTGAATATTTGAATGAGTAATCAGGGCCTAGAGACACAGCTGGACGCCCACACCTCTCATGTTTAAAATGCACACAGCACCCTTCAATCTGCAGAATCACTTTTGTTTAGCTTTCTCTCTCTCCACCTACACATCAGTCCACACTCTCACACGGAGGAATCCATCTATCATTGGTTCACAGTGGCCCGCAGCCATTCACTTCTGCGGCAGACATTGATCAAACTGACTTCTAACATGAACAAGTCCGAATCTCACTCCTACACGCCCTCCACTACTGCGCTTTATTGCACCTGTTGTATTTCCTACAGACATGATCTCCACATACAAGACTTTACAAGGTCTGTGACATTTTTACAAAACTGGTGCCGCTTTGCTAAGAAAAAAATACCACAAGTCTGAGAAGTATTAAAAAATCCATTGATAAAAGCTTTGAAATTCTCAGCCATGTGCCAGGTGGAACTGTTCCTTTTGGTACAGTGTGTTCTGCAATAATAAATCACAGAGTAACATTACTTAACTGCACACTCAATATTCTTTATGGCTTTTGTTGAATTAATAATTTCACAATCGCACAGCAGAACTCAATCATTCTGAGCTCTATTCGTTGCGTCCTTGTTCCCTTGACCCTCTCAATATATAGATCTTAAACACGTCACTGTTTTATAACGATATAATGTCATTTCATTGTTATAGAAGTGCTGTATTTCATTTCAAAGGTAGTATGTGTCATCGTCAGGAGGGTACCTCCAATAATTTTGTCTGTTTTCCAGGTTTTTATTGTTATAAAATGTATGTATTATGATATGACGATTTTTGGCTTCTGATCAAAAAACATTTTAGACCACGCCACACTTTAAAATGGTAACTGGTGACACTTTTATATTTTTTTTATCTTCAAGGAACTCAAAGTGCTTTACATCAAGGAACCACTTGCCCATTCACACAAACACTCATACAGCAGAGTACACAGACACTGGGGACGGGATAGGGCTGGGGGTTAAGCAGGAATCGCACTGTTAACCTTCAGATCAGTGGCCAAACATTCCAAATGAGCTACTGTCACTTCAAAAGTTATCACTATATGTTTATATTAGTTTAAATTTTATGTTGTGAAAAGGTGAGTTGAAGAAATTTAAAAAATGAATAACTAACATGCCAATGGTCAATTCCAAATTTTGTTTAGTTTAATAAACATAATACAATGATTGATTAATGTTACTATCACTTCAGCATTTTTTTGCATTGTGAGTGAAGATGCTGCAAAAACACAAAGTACAAATGATCATGTTTATTACATACAAATTGCTTTATTTATTCCTGTTAATCTCTAGTCTTCACTAACCCTGCTAGCAGCACATCCAGATGTAACCACTCACCTGAATGATGAGTACACTACAAAACACTCTGAAGCATTTTGCTGTCTGAATATTACATAGCAGTACTTTAAACCGTAGTGAAGAGTTGGTCCATAAAGTTTAAGAACTCCTTTAAGAGCAAATTGTGTTTTTTCTCCTCACAGTGTTATAAAAGCATATTTGGCTTCTGCGAAAGTCAAGGAAATGTAGCATCTTTTTTTGCTCAGCAGCTCCTGTTATTAGCCTTTGTTCAAGCGGTTTTGCATATTGAGTCTCCCTTCCAGCCCACGTTCATGTTAATGCACTCCCACACAAACAGATCGGTGTGAACAGGGCAAACATATTCTCCATGTGCTCCTCTCTCTCTCTCTCTGACACACTACTGTCTTTTGCTCTATTAGTTACCTTAGCAAACTCAGATATGGAAATAAGAAGAGGCAATGATCAGTTTCTGCAATATGGTCACAAATAATTCACAGCACAACTGTTAAACAACACTGTAGCAATGACAATGTTCTAAAAATCCTTGTTTATTTATACAGCTTGTTGGTAATTAATGAAAACAGTATATTTTTCAAACTTTTGTCAGTCATAGTTGTGACTCACAAAAGGTGCTCAATCAGTTCTTCTTTGAGCTAATCCTTGGTAAATGGTCACATTTTTATATAGTGCTTTTCCATGTTCAAGGCCCTCAAAACGCTTTACATCAAGATACCACTCACTCATTCACACGCTCATACACCAGTGTACACAGACACTGAAGTGGGTTAAGTGTCTTGCGCAAGTACACAACAACAGCATTCTACCAACTGAGCTACTGTTACCCTAATCCTTGTTAGTGTAGTGCAAGTGTGTAGTACTATTTTAGACCATGTCCAGCCCTATAGTTCAGACCCAGAATAGTGCTGTTTTAGACCTGGTTTAGATCTGGTGGTACTAGAAAGGCCCCAGATTTGCTTAGGTTGTACTTGGTGTGAAAAGTTTCAGAATCACTGCTATAATGTTCACGCTGTTTGAAAATCAAGGCTATAGAGGAACCTTTTTACATTTATAGATCAGTCATTTACCGTTAAGTGCCATTGCTTGAAGCGCAGTGGGTAAATGTTCACAATCCAGTATTTTGTGACCCTTTTTTGTCTCTCTCTCTCTCACACACACACACACACACACACACACACACAAACACACACATACACACACTCACACACTTTGTAGAGCATTGAACCCTGGGAAAGTAATGTGTTTAGGTGTGAGCACTGACCTGTCTAATGGACAACGCTCTGGAAAGAAGGACAGTGTGACAGCTCTGTGACAAACCCCTAGTTATGGCCTGTGGTTATTTTAAAGGGCCCATATTACACTGTTTCTTGCTCTATGTTATAATGTTTTTATCTCATCACAAACATACCTGGAGTTGTGTTTTTTATTTCATTCATACATGTTTTAACACACAGACCTTGCATATGTAAGTGAGTTCTTCTGTCAAACAGAAAACACATAGCATCCACCTTGTGATGTCATGGGGTTATGTGATGATTAAAACTGCAAGCAGTGACAAAGGGCGTGGTAAAGGTATACTTCAGTGGGAGGCCTGTTTAGCAACCTTGGCTTGATATTTGCTTTAAATAAAAATAAAAATAGTCTATGACAAACTATGACTTTGCAGATATAAGTTTAATTCATACATCATTATGTCCATCATCAAAATACACAAAGGCTACATTGGGTCAGTCTAAATCCAACAACATTTGCAAAAGTTACAGAGATTTTTAATCATTTTAAAGCCTAGGATAAGTTTGTTAAAGTACGAGGTCTGGAGTTTAGACGTCCATTCCACATCCATAGACCTGTGTGGTCTGTGTGTAATTTTTTGCTTAGGGTCACATAAAGTAGTGTACCAAATTTCATTGGATTTCCCTTCTCATTGACTTTTTTGAGGAATGAAAATGTGGATGTAGGTAGGGTCTTCAAAGGGTCTTCATTAGCCTTTTTGTTCACAATCATATAAAGGATGGATCCACCAAAATTCCTTAGTCTACAACAAACTAACAAGCATTTTAACTTTGACCCCAGACATGTCCTGAAAATGTTGCCTCAGTTTTGAGTCTGTCAGATCAAAACCCTAGGTAAAGTTTGTTAATGTACGAGGTCTAGATTTTGGACGTCTCAAGTTTGACCCATCATGGCCGACATTCTGTGTGGTTTAGGGTGGGGCCACATACTTTTTTGACTATCTCAGGATGCTGTATGTAGTTTTGTGTGTCCACCATAAAAAAAAAAAAAAAAATAAATAAAATTGGTTCCGCCCCCTCCTATTTCAAAATGTATTTAAATATAGTTTTTGAGCATTTTTTCTTTCTCTTAGGAGCAATTTACTTGGCAGAAAGGAATAATAATAATTATTATTATCTTTTTCTTCCTTTTTATTCTCAAATGATAAAAGCTAGAATGATGTGACTTTGTCACATTATTCCCCATTATGAAGAGCCTCTCTGTAAATTCTTTCTTAAGTCCATGACAAATAGATTGGCTTTTATTCATTTTTAAATATAAAATGTAAAATGAGCGTTATATCTTAAAAGATCATCATGTCTAGCTCAGAAATGTGCACACAAGCTTAATTGGATCCATTCAAATCCAACGTTTGTGAAAGATAGATTTTTTTTTTTTTTTGTTAAAAAATCATCATAACCACACCCAATATTTTTATTTTATTTCTGTAGGGTTTAGGGTAGGACCAAAATATATATTTTTTACATGTTCAGTGCATCCCGCAATGCAGACTGTGGCCTTGCCTTAACTGAGATGAGAGTCAATAGAACCAGGACTGAATTATAATCCACAGCAAAACAGACTGATGACAGCAACTGTATTTTTCACACAGCAGTTGGCCCAGTGTTTAGTAACATGGATAATGTGATAGACACAATTCAGCATCTGTCCATTTCTTCTTCCAACACTATGAAAGCAGAGGAAACATCTGAGATGGACATTTCAAGTTCCAATCCGGTCAACAACCAAAGGGATCTACTTCAGAATCTGTCAGTTTCCTCTCCCGAGGATGTGAACTTTCAGGACTCATCTTTAAAAATTGACTCCTCCAGTTCTAGTCTGGTCAACAATTTGTGAGACATTCAGAGAAAAAATGTGGGATTGAGGAAAATACCATATTCTGTGCCGGCTTCCATGGAGGAGGCAAACTGTTGCTTGGCTCTGACGACAACCACAGTCAGAGTGAAGAAAAACCTCATTTGTAAAGTGGACAGTAGGTTGTTCAGGACTAAAAATAATCTCCATGGAACCCTATTTTTCTGGAGGAAGGTCGCGGTCAAAATTACTTTAGTCCAACAGCGCCACCACCAGGAGATAGAAGAGATGGAGTAGTGTGTTGCTCTGCATCTCAAGAAACTGATCCCAACTCTGCTCTGATCAGCAATAAAACTGTGAAGGTCTTCATGAGTGTCAGTAGTTTTATTAGTGACATTAGTGGCTCAAACAGATTCATCGAGGTAATGGAGGGAGAAGTGTCTAACTCAGGGGAACATCCACAATTGGCATTTCTGTTAGCAGGAATTAAACCACCAACCTTTGGGTTGGTGGGGAAGTGTCTACAAATCTTCTTGTTGTTGTCAGTCTCTCCTGAAGGTAGGGCATCCCATTTTACAGTGATGCCCTATCTTCAGGAGAGGCAGAAGTATAGTTTAGATTCTAAATATCACTGCCTCTGTTATAATGTTGTGTCTTCATTCATCTAAATAGGAAGCATTATAACATGATTTAAAGCTAAAAAGTAATTTTTGTTGCATTCAACTTTCAGCTTTCTTTCTTATAACTGTCTCAAAAGGAAAAGCAATATCAGACATACAGTAAACATGCAATACAATAATAGACTTGATCACAGCTTAAGCTCAGGGTGTCCATAAAGTTTCTTTACAAATTTCAAAATTGAATTACAAAGGCAATTGATAAGATATATTAATTTGTTCTATTGTACTCAGTGTTTTGTTTTTTGTTGGTTTTTTTTAAATCACATTTGATTTTTCTATGTCAGGCATCCTGTTGATTAAATCTTTTTGAATAAACCCATGAGAAATGTCTACCTTGACCTTTTGAATGAATATATGTGGCACCACAACTGCAAGACCTTCAACCAACCACCATTTTCCAGCAAGATGGAGCCCCACCACACTGGGGTCTGTTCGTGAGTTTCTCAACCAAGCATGTCCAGACCGTTGGACAAGAAGGGATGGACCAATTTCGTGGCCACCATGGTCACCAGATATCATACCTCTGGATTTCTTTTAATTTCTTTCATTTCTGGGGCTATGTTAAAGATATTATGTATCAAACAGATATGGAAGATGGAAGATATGGAACATTACTGAAGTAAAGCAAAAGATAACAGATATGATTGCAGCCACTGATGAGGCTATGCTACAGTGAACATGGCAAGAAATTAAGCACCGTCTTGATGTGCTTCGTGTGACTAATGGTGCCCATTTAGAGGTGTATTAAATGAGGTAAAAAAAAAAAACAACAAAAAAAAACAAAAAACTTTGGAAACCACTGAGTACAATAGAACAAGTCTCATCGATTACCTTTGTAACACATTTTTTTTAATTGTAAAGAGACTTTATTGACACCCTGTGCATTCCCTTTAAAAATAGGCAAACAATGGTCAAGTATGTATGTCCATTTCATCACCACTGACCCGAGCCACAATAGAGCATTCATCCTGGCTTTAGAGATAAAGGATGTCCCAACTCTCTGAGTCCTGATCCGAGGCATTCTCAGCTGCCATCCAGTCAGGGTGTGGTCTTCAATGGCTTTTTTGTTCAAAGTCGCCCTCGCCCTCCCTGCACATTCATGCTCAGACCACTGTGATGGGACAAAATTAAGGGTGGTTTATATCCCTCAATCTCACGATTATATTGCGATTTTCTAAACCTAATGCCTTGAGAATGATTTCAATTTGGTCACAATGCATGTAGTAAGTATCTTTATATGTACATTTAGAGGTAACTAAAACCATCTACTGCCTCATACTTCCCTGCTATTGGTTAAACCCACCTGTCACTCAGAGCATGACCAAGGCTGACAAAAAGGATGAGTGGTGGGTAGAATTACCTTGATAGAGCTGCATAAAACAGAAAATCACCAACTTTGATATGACAATTTCTACAAAATAGCACATCATCATCACAAGGATCCCCGGTCCTCATCATAAGTCTCACATTAACATAAATACAACAAAAATACAGTAAATACTGTAAAGTACCTGCAATGTCCTTTTGTATTCCACTCCATAGTACCAAAACTGTAAGTATATTTAGCTGTTTTTAGCTGTAAATGTTAGTATTACTGAGCATATGGTGAGTCAACGTTGAGTTGTTTATTTTTTAATGTGATGTGAGTGAAGCCATTTTGCGTGACATTCAGTGGGGCACAGTGTTTTTGAGCTCAGTGCTGTCGCCCCAATGCCGCGGGGACATCCTGCACAACTGTGGCTTTGTTACTGCTCAATGTGTGTACGTGTTTGTGTGTGTGTTTGTGTGTGTGCTTGTGTGCAGTGGCATTTCCCCTCGCCGCGCTCCTCTCTCACATCAGAACCCTGTGAACGACCCAAAGTGAGCTGCAGAGACATCATTTAAAGTGCACCATCCCAGGACCTGTGCTCTTCCCCTCCTCCTTCTCCCCCCTACTCTACCGCCTCTCCTCCTCTGTGCCTCCTCTGCTCTCTCTCTGCTCCCCCCTCTGCTCTTCCTCTGCTTCCATTCTGTTTCTCCTGTGCTCTCCCTTTTCTCCACCTCTCCTCTCCTTTTTTCCTCCCCCTCTACTCCTCTACTCCTCCTCTTCTGCTCCTCCTTCCCTTTGCTCCTCCTCCAATCCTTCTCTGCCCTCCCTCTTTTCCACCTTTTCTCTAATTCTTCTCCTCTTCTTCTCCTACCCTGCTTTTCTTATTGTCCTCCTCTGCTCCTTTTTGTCTAACCCCTACTCTCCCTCACCTCCTTTTCTTCCCCAGTTGTGTATATTGTTTGCTGGCTGCTGTGAGCATGTGGCTGGTCTCCGGGGGCTGTACACAGTGAGCTGTGTGCTAGCTCCCTGCAGGCCGTCTCAGTGACAGAAGATCAGAATACATCAGTATGTGTGAGAGGAACAGCGGGATCTCAAGCACGGATCCACTTACAGCTGATCCAGCACGCAGAGGAGGCAGCCAGACACTAGCCAAAACTTCAGGCTAGTTTGTTGTGTTAGGAGGAGTGAACTTATCCAGGTGTATTTTTTTTTAGGAACTGCACAGTTTAATCTCATTTGTAGGGCCCCCTAGTGGTGTCATGGTTAAATGGTATAGATAGATACGGGTAAGGATGGGCGTGTGATTACTGTAGACTCTATTACACTATTTAATTTATTTTCTATGCTATATAAAGATTTGTATGCTATGATTTTTGGGGTGTCTTTTCCAGAGTGTGGTTTTTATATTTTTTGCTCCACCAAACAAATGCATTTATCGACAATTACAGTTACTTTCAAAGCACTGTAGGGCTGTAATCGGCTGAAGAAATTCTTGGTCGACTATGTATGATATGCGCTGTACATCAATTACTTGACTAAAACGGGTGTGACTCTGGCAAAGCTCTTAACATTTTTTAGGATCTCACTCAAAAAGAATTATATATAAAGAGGGGTGACAGTAACTCAGTTGGTAGAGTGTTCGAACGCTGCTGTCGACATAAACATTATTGATAGAGCAGTCAGATCCACTGACACTAAGGTTGGTGGTGCAATTCCAGCTCCCACAGATGAATGCTTTCGTTGTATCCTTGGGCAAGACACTTAACCCATTTCACTGCCAGTGTCTGTGTACATTGGTGTATGAATGTGCGTGTGAGTGAGTGAGTGGTTCCTTGATGTAAAGAGCTTTGAGTGCTGTGAAAGTGGAAAAGCGAAAAAAGATTCAACAGTCCAGTCTCTCTAACAACTTCAGTTAAGTTATGTTTTTGTATTTTTGATAAGGAATTACTGGAAAAAAACTAATGATTACGTTATTCTGTCCATTCTTCTTCCCTGCATTTCTACCACAGACGAATGCAACTCAAAATCCACGTGGAGGAATCACTGTAGACAATTGTCTGAAAGAGCCGCTCTATTCAAATTGAATTAGGATCAATGCGGTCCACACAAATGCAGCATCATTAGATCAGGAGCAGTCACTGCGCAGAGGGACAGTTATAACGATAACCTGCAAATCTCCTATCTGCTTTTCAGACCATGTTATCAGGACTCCCAAATGAGATCAACATGAATGAAATTTGGTTTTCTTTTATCTATATTTCAAGTGTCCATCCTTATATTGGTGCGCTGATTGCTTTTACATGGGGAGGCGGTGAGTGCAAGAAAAAAAAGGAGTTTACCACATGTCCATCACAGAGGAGTGCAGGCCTGATGTAGCAGCACTTTGGTGGAGTTGAGGAGACGAGGTGTCTGCTGCTCCACCGTGGCTCCATCTGGGTCTTGACCTGCCAAAGAAAATGTTCCAGTCATGTTAATACCTCTCTTGTACGCTCAACAAAAACAATTCGATTTAATAGAGGTTTCTGTAAACGCCAAGTAATTACCAAAACCAAATTCAATCTCATATAAAATAGAAACACAATGTTTTCTTAAAGCTATTAGGCGCAGTATAGATTTCTTTTGTTGCAAAAAAATAATGCAAAGTGCAGAGGTGGATCATAATCATTAACGTAAACAGGTACTAGAAAATATACAACTGCATTTCCATCAGTCAAAACAGAAGACAATTAAAGCAAAAGCCAAAGTCATATTTTTGTTGGCACCGAGAATAGAGCAATGGGAAAAGTTGTGACACAAAAGTTTATTATAATAACATTAATCAGTAAATGTGGACTCCTTGCAAAAATAATAATACAGTTTTACAGACAAAAAAGTCATTTCACTTCAGTCTATACTCCCAAAAGTTAAACCTGAAAAGTAGGCCTGTCATATTAACTCATTTTGAAGCACGATATATTGGTACAGATAAATAAATGGTAATATTTATATTTATAAAACATCACTACACTACTGTTTTATAGGTTTATGGTAAAAAAATAAAATAAATAAAATAAAAAAAAAAAAAGGGGGGGGGGGGGGGGGGCTTGGGGAGTTTGTAGTAAATTTAATTACAGAATTTGGGGAAAATTATTCAAATCGGCCCAATATATCGACCCAAAAATAACAGTAAAGCTTATCCACCATCGGTTTCTCTGTATTCTAAACAATCGGTATCAGTATCAGCCATGAAAAAAAACATATTGTTCAATCTTCTCTCCCTTTTACAGGCTAATTTGACGACACTTAAACTTTTATGCTCGCACTACAGCTTTCATTCCTCCACATGACTTCTCTTTTTGTAAGCTTTCCTCATCTGCACAAGAAACAAACCCAAGTTACACACAGAGACACAGCTGGTGCAGCTCGTATGAAAGAAAGCAAGATGGGAGACAGCTCCAAAGATGAAAGGCCAGAAGGAGTGCGGACTATGCCCACTTATTACTGTCAAGCAAAAAGCAGGTCAGCTCACAGAATGGAAATGCAACGTGATTGAAATGCCCGTCACAGTGGCAAAAGGCATGGACACCAGTTAGGGGTGAAATATTACCGGAGGTGAGTGAGACAAGAGGTAGAGAGAGATAGTTTGAAGAAAAACGTGAAAAGAGTGGGCGGTTGATTTTAAGCTTCTTTTAAGTGATACAGTTTGTAGGCTGCAGAGATGCAATATGAAGTGAAAAACAGAGATTTGAGGAGGTAAAGATATAAAACTGGGGGAGGGAGAGAGATAGAGTTAGAGTTATCGATCAGGACGCCTGATGCCAAATGGGGGGTGTAATGATAGGTAATGATATGAGCCTGCCGAGGGGAACGCACAAACGGTGACCACATATAACCTCTCTTTCATACAGCTATTTCATTGTACTTTCAGAGGCTAGTAAGCAACCTAGCACCCAGTCATCACTCCCACTAGCTCGTATCAATGGTGAAAATGTGCAAATTGTGAAGAATACAATGACTAATTCTTCTGCAAACAACAACATATTTTGCCTTCATTGAGTTTTTGATGAAACCAAACACTGGTTTAGAGTAGACCTCAACAAAAATGTTCAGAAAAGCATGTGATGTTTGTAAGAGTTTAGCAGTTCATTTCAGTCTTTTTAAAAAATGGTAATGCTCCTGGATGTGGTTAAAATGTGCCGCAGGAACTGAATCTTGATAGTTTAAAAGTCAATAATTATGCTTGCAAAGTTTGATTGACGTTTTGAGGCAATATTTGTCATAGATTTGCAACATTTAAAAAGAAAATTGTGTAGGGTTAAAATAGGCACTGGGAGAGGGAAGAAGCTAATACGGAAGTTAATACGGCCGTAATTAGAACATAGCAAAGTGAACATTTTATATGCTCATAACTTTAGATTTGCTTTATATTTTCAGTTACATAGAAGCTGATCAAATGATTTAATTATTTTTCTCGAAAGACTTAAAGCAGGGGTTCCAAACTATAGCTGTGGGACCAAAGTTTGCCCTCAGAAACAATTGCTACTGGTAGGGAAGGAAGTGGCTGGGGTGGGGGGAAGTCTGGGATTCCCTGTTTAGACTGCTGGCCCTGCAACCTGGCCCCGGATAAGTGGAAGAAAATGAATCCATGGGCATTGTTGTGTCTACTTTAAACTAAAAAGTAAATTGCATTTAGTGCATCTAGTGAAAACCTCAAGTAAAATCCATTAAACAAATCTGAATCTAAAAGGTCAATGATATAATAATATCGTTTACTATGAAACCCGGAGTTACACATCTGATTTGTCATTGTATTTGTTCATTACTCACACTTGGCTCTTGGCTGTTGGTCTTTTTGCATCAGCTGTGCTCACATCTTTGGGAGTCGCGCTGTCACCAGTCGAGCAGTGCTTGTCTCGATAAACACCACAGCCCCTCCACCAGCACAAACGGACACAGACAGACACACAATGACATGTTTATTTGTGCCGCATTGGCAAACCTGACTCTTAAACAGTTTCCACAGCAACATGAAGTGGCTAAGAATAATTTATGCTGGTATGGCTTGTGATCATTAGCATTAGCCCGGTCTGTTTCACACTGTTGTCACATGTGATCACGCACATTCAGATTAAATCCTGAGATACAGGCCAGTTTGTGAAGAAATAAGATGCGTGGAGACACAAAGGTACAACTATAGGAACACACTCACTAAATGGTGATGAAAATGCATGTCCATGGACACTGCTCACTGGATGAACTGGTCTGGTCATTACTATGGAAACCAAATCCATTTCCATTCAGAGAATTCAGGTGATTTTCCAGTTAGACCTAAATTGCCTATTCTAACAGTGAGTGTGATGTTGTAATGGCCTGTCTTTTGACTTATTAGATCCATTTATAATAATGTTACAATGCATTAGAGATGATTCTGATCCTCAGTATTATCAGCTCACTGTCAGATAAGAGCACAGATTTGCATTTTTGTTTTCAGCTTTACTAGACCTGTATTTTTCAGTAAATTGTATATATTGTATTAATTTTATATACTGCTATCACTACTACAACAACTACTACTCCCATCACTACCACAGCTGGTACACAGATTGTATCAGGTTTGAACTTTGAACTTTAAGTAGTGACATCCAACAGCTTTGACAGACAAATGTAAAAAAATAAATAAATAAATAAACAAACAAAAAAAGAACCCAAAAAACTTTTGATTTTGTCTGAAATAATATGCATCATTCAAAAAAGTGATAGAGTTTGTGTTTTACACATATTATTTCATACCAGCTTTCAGATGTTTTGTTCAACTTGTATAAGTATACAAAATGGTGAATGGACACCCGTCAGGATGATATTTATTCTAGTACAACTGCTCTTTGCAACTTCACAAGCTGCGTCCCCTCAAAAGCACTTCTGTGGACAAACTGGCAAGTACAGATGAGGAAAATAAATGAGAGGGAAAGGCTGGCTAATGAGAAATGCTATTTTTACTGCTTTGATGTGCCCCATCCACATAAGCACACAGCTTAGACAAAAACAAATTAGAGATGTCGACTGCATCCCAAAGACATTAAAAACATATTAGCACAACAACCATCGGAGACCGGGCCACACAGATATGCAAACGTTACCGCGTGTATGTGTCGAGGGCTAAGTTTAAATTCAACACAAGTCTGAAAAAATGAGATGTGTATCAAAGCATTTGTCCACGCTGCGCATATGACTGTGAGCACTTGTTCCTTATGGCTAACAGTAGACACAATATCCACATAATGATGCTATAGTTTCTGCTTGGATAGATAACTCAGAGGCAAACCATCATGATTCATTTCCCTCCGAGTGCGCTGCAGAATACAGATGAACTCATAAAAACAAAAGGGACTTTGGAGAACTTTTCAAACAGATGTCACGCATACATTTTCAAACTACAGTCATTAATATTGGAAATGTGAACGTATTTCTCTTAGTACCAAATGTTAAGGTTAAAATACAGTAGTGTGTTGAGTTAAAAAGATAAACTGCCTTTGAAAATCCTTTCTGTGAACATATTCTACTCAAAATATGTAGTTGTTGTCAAAAAAAATACTAATTGTTACAATTTACAACTACAGCCTTTGGTACGAGTGTTAGATGATCCAAAGGTTGGCTGTTTGAACATAAACATCATTGGTTGAGCGGTCAGATCCACTGACCCACAGATTGGCGGTGCAATTCAAGCTCCACACAGATGAATGCTGTCATTGTGTCCTTCGGCAAGACACTTAACCCACCTTGCCCCCAGTGTTTGTGCACACTGGTGTATGAATGTGTGATGTGAAGTGCTCCAAGCGAAGGTGGAAAAGCACTATATAAAAATGTGACTATGACAGTCCACCAAGAAATTTAAACACACATTAATACACTTGAGACAATACCAAAAAAGTATATTACAAATGCTGTTAAATGTACTTGAGTTAAATACATCTAATTTTTCATCAATGATCGCATTAATGAGAAGGTCTACACACAGTTCAACCTACGAGGAAATAATTTTACGCCAAACAAACAATAAAACGGCAACAACAGCTGGTGCAAAAATCTTCCACTTACAATATCGCTTGTTTCATTTGCATTTTTGAGAATTCAGGAGAACCTCTGGCACCTGACGCTCGCTGCTGTAGGCGTGTCGCACTCCCAGTTTCGACAAACTTTGCTTGTTAGAAAGCATTGAGTAAATAAGCAGCCCACTTTCTCCACGCATTTGCATTAGACAGTGAAAGGAAGTACTTCATATTATGCTTGGATGTACCAAAGACAAAACCCACAAATGTAATATTTCCCCACTTTTAAGGTACACTTTCTCAGGCCCAGCTGAAAAAAGCATTATATTTCTTTTAGTTAGAGCCTACAGCAGATGTTTGGTCGTATGCCTTCAGGAATGTACATATTTTCTTTTCAAAATTAAATTGAAATATTGAATCCCCGTGTGACAGTCCTCTGTACAATTAGGCTCATACTACTGCGAGGCAGATTGGATTCATTCTCCTTAAGAACACACACACATAAGTCTGCTGCACCACATGTACAAAAGGACAGGAGACTTGGAAAAGATATTATAAAGTAACTATATGTCATAAATGAGACAGAATTAGAATGAATGCATAGACATTTTTTACAATAAACAATGTTTGGCAATCCGTTATTTGTTTAATTGAAGATTTTTAGTTTTTTTGGCAGTGGCTCTATTGTAGGTTTGAAATGTAAAGTAAAAAAAACAACACACTCTTTGGTAGAGGCTACGTCACCTGCTTGTCTCTATGGAGATGTTACTACATTACTGGGAATGTTCCACAGTATGGCATCACACGTGTGTGTGTATATATATATATATATATATATATATATATACATACATACATATTTATATAGCCTCAGGGAGAAAAGAGGGCTGTGCCATTGGGCAAAGTTAGTGCGCAATAAAAAACATGTGTAAGTGGATAAATGTAAGATATATTAGTTTAATGCCTTACATCTCCATGAAGACAAGCAAGTGGTGCCTTTAAGTGCACCTTTAAGATATCCTTTCTAGTTCTGAAAGGAACACAAGAATGTTCCAGTTCTGGCATAAATTCTATAGTGTAAAGACCACAGACATTTTCCAATGACAGTAATCCAGTTATGCAATGCAGAAATTGTTTCCAAAATCCATATATCTGGTAGTATGATTTGTATTGTATATCAAATATTGTATTTGCATTAACTCCTTTTTCACTTTTCCCTGGGTCTAAACGAAAACTTGAAGTTCTGACTCACAAATTTTATAGCACTGACCAGCCTGATTCATCTTATTTAAGATCGCTCCATAATCAAATGAAGTCTGTGAAATAAAATGAAATATTCTTAACACAATTTATTCGTTATCCTCCTTTTCTGAGCGTATGGTGCGGCAAACAACAGACAGAAGCCGGAGCCGAGCTGAAAGAAGCAATAAGTCTGGGGTAAATACTGTATGGAGACTCTATAATGAGAGAGCTCACTGTGAATCTCAGGGAAGCAAAGGAGACAGGGGAGATTAGGCCAGATTGGTTAAAATGGCTGCAATAACTGACCACTGACTCCAGACCAAAGTCAATATATCTAAGTGATTTTTGTGGTGCCGCAAAGGAGGAAATGCCCAAGTTTAGCACACACAATACCCAAGCTTTAAAAACAAACAAACTCAGAATTGGTTTAATTCCAGTAGCCGCCTGTGAATGTGCGAATAGGATGTGACATTATACGCGCTCGGTGGTACAGTTGTATGGGCACCCGCAGCTTCATTGGGTGGGTGGGGGCAGAGAGGTTGCGGGCTGCAATATTAAACCATCAATCACAGTCCAAATTAGGCGTTTTACATCACACCGGCACTTACACCTCTCCCTCCTCGCGCTTTCTTCTCCCACAGGTGCGTCCCAAGCCAAGGGAAAGAAGATTACATCACAAAAGCAATGATACTGCCGCAACAGCCACTAGTACATTATATTACAGGGCTGTATAGGAGGCAGCAGCACGGAGGAGTAAGCCCAATAAATCAAAACGAACCAGGATTAAATTAACATAATTACAATGAGTAGTTGTAATAGGTGCTAATGGGAAAATGTACTTATCTGGTAGCAACAACGAATACATAATAATATAGGACTCAAATCAGGGATAACAAAATTAAATAGCCTGGCGAGCTGTCCCCTCCAACTTCGAATGCAGAAGAGTGTAGTTCTGGCAGGCCATGCAGGCTAAGACTTCTGTTATAACTGCAATGCCTGAGGAAGTATGTATTTGAAGTTATCAGGGCAGCAGGCCTTTAGTCGATTAATTGTGTTTTAGTCTACCAGAATTTGTATTAGTTGACAAATGATGTTATTTAAATTATGAGGATACATATGGGACAACAGCAGAAATGAGAAGTTAGAAGTGAGTGAGTGAATTGGCCAAAGGTTTGGTACTTTTTGGTATTGATATATAAACTTCTGAGTCATGAATTTAATCTGACAAATACATTGTTTCCTAGTACACTCTGCTGTATAAATCCTTATTTTTGCTCCCATGCAGTTTGTGTCAGATATAGAGATACACAATAGTTTTAAGAGCCACCCTTTGTAGTCAATTAATCGGTTGGCATGACATGTTTTTAGTCAACCATGATTTTTTTTTTTTTTTAGTTTTTCTTAAGTTGACTATAGCCCTAAAATGTAACTAGTTCCTGGCTCTAACCATGAAATTCCACATGCACAAGTAATGTAAGGTGTGTCCATAAAGTCTCTTTACAATTTTGAAATGTAATTACAAAGGCAATTGATAAGATATATTAATTTGATTTGTTCTGTTGTACTCAGTGGTTATAAACGTTTTTAATCACATTGCGTTTTTGTATTTCAGGCATCGTGTTGAATAAAGTGGAATCCTTTTGAATTAACCTAAGAAATGGCTGCTCCCCAAGAGAAGGCACAATGTGTATCATGAGTTCTAGGCGCTATGTTAAAGATATCATGTACTGAACAGAGATACAGGACATTACTGAACTAAAGCAAAAGATAACACAGGCGACTGCAACCACTGATGAGGCTATGCTACAGTGAGCGTGGCAAGAAATCGAGTACGGTCTTGATGTGCTTTGTGCAACTAATGGTGCCCATATAGAGGTGTATTAAATGAGGTAAAAAAAAACTTTGGAAACCACTGAGTACAATAGAACAAGTCAGATTAAGATATCTTATAAATTGCTTTTGTAATAAATATTTTAAATTGTAAAGAGACTTTATAGACACCCTGTATTTCTTGCAATTGTATATACTAATCCTAAAACAATCTTTCTTGGTCTAGTATTGGCAGGGCAAGAGTAGTGAGAGGAAAACTAAGTCTGTATCATTACATTATTTTGCAACATAACTCATAAGGGACAACCTCATTGGATACTGCTATGCACACTGGAAATGCACAGTTTAATGTTATTTGACATTATTGTTAGCAGTATTGTTGTTTATGTACTATTAGCTGTCTCTGTAGCAGATACAATGTGTCCTACTGGCGCTAATGGAAGCATGGCTCGCCACTCCTCATGTTTGATTCATTACACGACAATCAGTCCTGCATCCACGGTTAAAAGAAATCAGTTCATTTCAATTACACATGCACTTGAAGAGAAAAAAAAGCAACGCTGTGTCCACTGCGTCTTTCATGTTTTGATTATAAAAACATCAGGGGTATCAATGAGCCGGGAAGCCATTAACAAGCATGAGCGAGAGGGAGATGGAAAGAAACTATAGGAGGAGCAGGACAGGAAGAAAGAGAGAGGCTGCAGTTAAATGAAGCATGGAGTTGTGTTTATCCCAATTAGCTACTGCAGGGGTCCGGGGTGAGACGCCAGAGACTGTCCACCCCCATTACCAATGTTTACTGACAAGCTTGCTGATTATAAGCTAGAGAGACACGGGCAAAGCACCCATCTCTTTGCAAGTAGAAAAATACACTCACAAGAATTCACAATAGGGATGCACAATAAACATTAGGAGTATGCCGGCCCATGTGTGTGTGGACGCTCTGCAAGCGCAAAATATGACCACTGCAGGGATTTGAAAAGCAGATATTACATTAATTCCAACATCTAGCTGAAGCAAGTGTACATTTTCAGACATCAAACGAGCATGGCAGAAAAAAGTCAACTTGCAAACAAATTTCATACTTCTTTTGACAGAAAAATAAATACAATACCATTTCTTTGATACCAAGTGTAAGGCTTGATACCCATTTGGATACAACAATCATAATATATATCCATTTATAAGATGTAAAAAAAAAAACAAAAAAAAACATAGAAAGTCAACATTTGACCTCGTTATGTGATTGTATGTATTTATGCATTACTTATCAAATATCTGGGTGGAGGGGTTTTCTTTTTTTTTTTTTCTTTTTTTTTTTTTTTACACAACCCTAGTTTGTAATTTACTCTAAATTGCATGTCTGCCCTCGTCATGATTTAGTTAAGATAATCCAGCAACATAGGGTACTTTAAGTACTGGTCACGAGCTTGGATGGATTACTACATTTGGAGCGACATAAATAAAAAATAAATCATTCCATAAATCTTTGCTTGCTGGTGCAAATAATAATTACTTTTGACGTATTTAAACCCCTCCCCTACTGCGTAACCTACCACCCTTTCCCTCCACAGTTGTAAAGTAAATTTCATACATCCCATTGTGATTCCCCTCAGCAGCAGTGCAGGTTGTGTCTGTCTCTGTGTGTTGTGTGGCAGTGATAATGGAAGTAATTACGGTAGCTCCATGTCTGTTCCCAGGCTCAGCAGCAGAGGAGCGGGCCAGCTGTGGCTCCGTGACGCCTGCTGCCTGGATGCATCCTCAGCCTCTGAAAAATCACTGCTCCAAACAGGCTGGAACGCGGGGGACTAACATGGAGTCAGTCAACATTGTTTCACACAGAAGAATAACAAGAAAGGGTGAATTTGGTGGTTTGGTTTGATGCAGGTCTTAAGTTACAAAGTGAAAGGTGCAGCAGGAAGACATAGGAATTCAGAGCTGTGCGGAGTGGTGTTCCTCCACGAAGTGTGTTAAAACTGCTCAACGCACAGCTCTAAGTCGTTTAAGGTGCTTACATGGCCACAAGCTGAAATGGCTCTCAGCACCTGTGAATCTGAAAAGCCTGTTCACTTTCTGTTTATGTCTAAAATATTAGTTGTTTGTGTTTTATATGAAGGTAGTTCCTCCATTCTTGATTCACAGCAGTTGAGCATTTGTTTACCCATTGCTATGGTGATGCCTACAGCGCAGTAATTTCGCTTTTGCAGGACTAATTGTGCGTTATGCAAAATTAACACACAGCAGTTAGCATTGAAATTCTCACTGACCGTGGGTTTATTATGTTTTATTCAGGCTTTTTAAACTACTTTGGATGTGTTAACCTTGCCTTTACCCAAGATTCTAAGATAATATGTGTCTTTGAAAAACCCCACAGCAGAAGGGGTTGGGACTTCATCTGCTAGTGCATTGAAAGTGGAGAAGTTGTTATGAAGCCATAAAAACAATGACATAACATCGCCAGATTGGTTAACTGATTTGATCAGTGACATGATCAGAACAAATCTAGGTGTACAAAGTTAAGGTAGACTGTTTGCCTTGACCAATCCTTCATTGCTTCTGGCAGAGCAGTGGGCGCCACGGTGCAGCATCCAGGGACCCGTCTCTTGAGCTAGGTCTGGCCAGGATCACTTTAGCTGGAGGATTTTGCCTATTGTGCATGTTTTGGGTTGATGGGGAAAACAAAAAAAAAAAACATGGATGAGATTCCTGGATTACAACAAGCTGACATAAGTGTTTTGAACTCTGGAGTGTGAGATGGACTGAATATATGCTGAAAGATGCATATAAAACAAAACACAACTTCAGATATGCTTCGGATAAAGACACAACACTATTACATGATTACATCACATCTTCACTGGGCTACTTCTGCATCTAAAGGTGCACTTTGTAACTTTTCAGGTAGCGATTCCACCACCTCATTGCTTTGCCCAGATTGTGCCACAGTTTGGAATTAAACTTACCTATCTCCTTAAAAAGCAGATGGCAAGTTACAGATCAGAGCTGTGGAAAGGCGACACTGTTCACAACAAAACAAACAAAGATGCTTTTCAAGGTATTTTTAGACATTAAACCACCTACAATGGAATAAATGCAAGAGTGATAAGTTTAATGTCATACTGTTGAACATTCCAGACAAAGCAATAGCAATATGAACACGAGCAGGTACTGGACCCACCACCAAAAAATTCCATAGTGCACCTTTAAATATAATTAATTCTCAAAATAACAAGTCAGTTTATGTAAGTGCATCAGGAAGGGCATCTGATTAAAAAGTGATATAATCCCCACAGGAAAGAATTGCTCAAGTACCATACATAAAAATAGACACAAAAGTCTAAATCATCTAAAAAAGACAAGAACTTAAACATTTGAGATAAAGGCTTTTCTTTTTGGATTTCTTTTATTTTCTATCAGTAAACATGCTGCTTGTTCTGAGTGGGACTTGAAGAGAGCTGGCCGTGGGCGAACATACAGTTGTTCTTCTGACCCTCCAATACAGAACGATGTGCCCTGGGTTGTGCAGTGGATACAGGGGAATAGAAGAGTGCACATAAAGAGCAGAGGGAAACGTATTAGCTCTGTAGAAGGGGTGGGGTGGGGGGCACACATTGAAAATGCAGAGCGCTATATCTCAAAAAGGCCAGAGGAGGTGAGAATGGGTGTTTGGCAGAAAGAAAAGAGCCTGAGGAGGAGGCAATGAAGATAACGAATACAAATGACTTGTTGGTTAAATGAGTACATTGAAAATAGAAGTATGTTTTACTTTCTGGAACATTTTATGAGAAACAAACTGTATAATCTGTGTTCACATCACAAACTGTATTGTACTTTAGTGGCACATGTCCAACTTGTTTATGAAAAGGCAATTAGTAGTCAATATCTGAAACATAATTGTCTTGTTGGCCTGGCTCAGCTATTAAAGGTGCACTAAGTAACTTTTCTGGTGGTAGTTGCTTGTCTCCATGGAAATGTTATTACTTTGGCTGGAATGATCCACAGTAATAAACCTATCTATCTTGCATATATTCAGTGAAAGGTCTTTGAAATCCTAAACAAACAAACAAAGAAAACTTGAAATACATATTCTTACAGTGAGCAGGGTTGTTTCTTCACAAATTTGACCTGTACCTTGGCCTGGCGGTATCTGCCCTCCACAAGAGACACAGTGCATGTGCCAGTACTAACTTCAGCTTTGCACTGGACTAAAGTCTACTGATCCAAATAGTAGTCCCAAGACTGAACCAAAGCAAAATCCGATCTAGACCAGGACTAATTAGGACTACAGTATGTGTGCTCAGAACCATTTTAATGCCATAAAATAGATACTTAATACAGTAAAGTGTGATTGGATGGAGTAATGATACCCCCACTCCATCCAAATTTTCTATCCTCTCTCTTTGCAAACTATATTAATCACATAGAACCACAAGCTACGGCTATTACTGGTGTCATTTACACAGCATGGAGCTCATACCCTCAGACGCAGGTATATTTTGGCAATGTCATGCCCTGCTGTGAGCATGAAGAAGAAGTAGAGTTATGGATGAGATGCCGGTGGTCTTAGCCCATAAGCTCATGTTTGAAGCAATAAAAGAAAGAAAAAAGTGACTCATATTACTGAGTGTGATTAAAAGCCACCCTTCAGGTAGGCTGTGTAATTAGGAGTAATTATATTCAAAAAGCCAAAGATTGCTCCTGGAGAGTTTGATAGTGGACGCAATCAAAAGTTAGTACACTTAACTTTGCTGTTGTTTTATTCAGCTTGAGTGTGAGGATAAAATTTCATAAATCAAGTTACTCCCTGCTTCGAAAAGTGACAATCAAATCAGGACATCACAGCTGCACAGGAACACAAAGGGTTAAACTTTAAAAAATAAAATTATGGGGTGTCATAATTCTGACAAGAGCTTCCCCGACTTGACAATTATGATCGGACAATAGCCTTAAAAACACGTCTCTCCATCCAAGTGCCCACTTAGTCATTAACGCAGTGCCCAAGGAGGGCAGTAAAACTGTCATTTACATGGTTACATTTACTTGGGTACACCAAAATGTACTCATATTAGTTTCATCAGATAATTTGAGTAATAATATATTGAACAAACAACAACCTTTCCGTTTTCACATCCTTCGTGTTATGAAGCTTATTTTAACTTCGGATCACATCAATACTAAAGCATCAATGAAATGTGCAGTTTTGCTTTTTTGCAAGCTTTTTACTTACATTTGAGAAACCTCAATTTAGAGACCTCTGAACAATTGTATCAGCATTTTCTTTCCATTAGAACATTTTAAGAAACACCAAACTAAGATAAACAAAATTACTTCAACTTGAATAGCAGGTCTATATTATGTTGATTTAAAAAATCTCTTAGTTACAATTTTGAGCACTCATCCTGTGCTCTCTATGGTCCACACATTCTAAACAAGGTGATCTATTATATACTGAATACACTTTAGTCTGATAAATCTCAAACTACAGTGGCCCGATCAGGACAATCCCAGTCGATCTATCACGTTGTTATCTGAGGCTGGGGTACACTCCTGGGGGCGTGGACAGCCCCGGGCACGTGTGGATGTATTAGGCCGATAGCGGCGCTGGTTGTCATGGCTGCGGGCTGATTAATGAGAGCTGCTGCCAGTGTTTAATGTGTTTAATATGGGGATGACACAGTGACAGGGCCCAGTGCCGCTCTGACGGATGGAGTCACCTGAGGCCTGCCTTATCCACTATCACTACACTCAATGCTGTACAGTATAGCACTAATATCACAACTAAGGCTGGGTATGGCAATAACTCAACAGTATACATTATGCATTACATTTATCCCAATATAGGGCTCAATGCAATACTTGAAACATTTAAAGAAAAAAAAATATTATTATTATTATTATTATTATTATTATTATTATTATTATTATTATTATTATTATTATTATTATTATTATTATTATTATTATTATTATTATTATTATTATTATTATTATTATTGTTATGCCAAGTTATAAACTACTTTGATAAATTATATTCAGCTCAGCAGGCTAAGTCTCATAAAGTCTCCTGTCATCATAATGCATATGATCTACATCTACATCAGGGCTGGGTTCTTCTAAAATTTTCAGAATACTTTTTGCTTTGAAAAGGTCCAGAGTCAATCATACATAGACTATAACAGACTTAGTGTACTGTATAGTATTGCTTGAAGTACTGTATTAATTCATATTTCATATTAGTATCAGAAGTGCCACCATACAAGTACAGTAGACCTATAGCATTTTTTTTTAAGTAAGATTATTTGCAGTTGTAATGGTAATAAACACAATTGTACTAGTAGCTGTAGAGTGTGTAAGATAACTCATTGCAATAATAATAATAATTATTATTATTATTATACATTTATTGTGACCCCACAGATGGGACAACGGATGGAAATTACGTTTACGTTTATGTTGAATCATATCTGTTCATTAGCATGCATTGTCCCAATCAAAAATAAAAACAAATAAAATGTGTGTTTTATGTGCAATTCCAAAAATGCTGGGTAGATTTTTTACACCCCGTTCCCTTTGCCCATTGTGTATTTTTTACACCTGTACTTTTACTGGATATGAAATTTTCATCCACCTCTCCCTCCAAAGACATTTTTAAGTGCATTCAACATGAGACACGCAATGAAACTTGGAGCAGTTTTTCGAGATCACTCCCAAATGTGTAACTACAGTACAGTACGTGTGCAGTATGTGGTATGCTATGTGCCTGACCTTCCTGTCTTATCCTTTGGGTCTCAGTGGAATAAATATTAAACATCTAATACTTTTTTACAGCCAACCTTCACTTTCACACAACCTCTTAACCAACTGATAGAAAAGTTCATGAATACATTTTGTAGAAAATGTTACAAATGTGACATTTATCATAGCAGTGTTTAAAATAATGAGAACAAAAAAAAAAAAAAAAAGATTCTTAATTTTGACACTATAGAATGCGATAGCAAGTGATAGCAGAATTGAAATTAAAAACTGTATTCAATAGAATATTACACAAAACACAAAATATAGTATTTACCACGTGTCTATGGTTCTGCTATAGATCCAGACCAGTCTGAAACTACTCAAGAAAAGTGAAATTCTGTCCAAATAGTTATTTTTTTCACTATCAGTACCTGCTCATGAGCATGTCTATTAACAGAAATTTCAGGGATGAAGGTCCAATTCTGGGTCCCTAAAACCACATGGCCTGGGACAACAGAGCCCTTTGTCCCTCCTGTCTACTCCTCTGGTCATGAGTATTTTTGATACTAGTTTTCACATCAATTAGTATCTGGGTATGGATTTTTTGACAACCCTACACTCTTTTATGTCTTGTACTGGTGTAAAAGCCGTAGCCCTTTTTGGTGGCTGTAATGAGACATCTAATATCTGTCTTTCTTCTCGCCCAATCAGACCCTCCTTGTCCATCCTTCGCTCTACCTCATGATTTCTCTATTACTGCGACACCACTTCACGACTTTCCTCTGGCTCTCATACACTCCTACCCAATCGTTTTCACTTCTTTTCCTCCTTTTTCCACTGTAGTGCATCTACCTCCTGCCCACTCCTTCATTCCTTCCATCTCTTATCTATCACCTCCTCTGCAATGTTCTCATTTAATCATCCCCTCAAGAAATATATTCAACTCCAAATAACTGCCTTGCTATTATGATATGTGTGTGCTGTTGTTTTTGTTACAGATGTAGCCAGTGCTCTAGGGCAGGCTAAGGGCCCTGAACAGCGCACTTCAGGAAACGCACAAAGAGCAAATACGGAACCTTTTAGAGGGCAGTGACAGCCAGTTGATAAACAATGTGGAGGTGTGGTGTTCCCAGACGCACATATGCTAATTTGTGTTTGCATGTTCCTACAGAAGGCTGCACAGCAATGAAACAAACATCTAATACAAAGAAAGTGACACACTGCAGATTATTGCTTACTTAAGGAGGATTAATCATTTAATGATTTTAAATGTTATAGCTTTTTTAATTCAGTCCATATTGTGGGAGAAAATGCACTGCTGTGCTATACCAAGGGCACTCACTGCCAGCCCAGTCCTTGTTATCTTGGTCTATATCATCAGACTCTCTATAATGGAAGCATAGCCAGACTGGACTAGAATGGACAACACCAGCACAATGTCTTGAGGGTTTTTGTTTTTTTTTTTTTTTTTTTTTTTTTTTTTTTATTTATTTAAGAAAAAGGAGGAACAGTGCATATTAATGAACATTTATACAAATGTAAATATGCCAGATTATAGCCTAGGGCTAATTTCCATCTGCAGACCCCTTGGCAGGTTGATGTTACAAAGTAAAAAGTTTAAAACATACAGATTTGACAGTGTTAGTGGGACAACAAAAAACAAGACAGCGACAACAAGAAACAGTTCACCCTTTTTGCACACACCTCTGTGCAAGTCCAGACCATATTGCACAGGCTCCTATTTACATCACATATTACAACTCTATTGCACTTGCCCACATTGCACCAACCCCGAATTCACCCCTTTCAGATTGCACGGATTCCCTATTGTTCATGTGTCTGTGTGCTGGATCCTGTACTGATGGTAAATAAACTTCTCCTGTGTTCTCCAGCATCATGCCTCTGCTTGCAATTCTTGGGCTACTATAATTTATTTTATTCTATTCTTGTGTCTGATGTCTCAGTGTTTATGACACTGAAAACATGTATTTGTGCATAACTGCACAAATAATAAAATGTTATTATTAAGTCAAATATGCTGAAAAACCAAAAAGAAATCATTTGCTTAGACACTTGTATGGTTCAGACGTTGTGTAGCAGCCAAAATTCCCCTCTGGCCACTATGTGGCTCTATGTGTTTGCCTCTGTGAGTTTTTTTTTTATTTGTAATGAAGACCTGTAATTAGCAATGCCTGGTGTTACAAAAGGAATAGGATCAGTTGTTTGACTGAGTTCATGAATTATGTCAAATAAAGGAATATTTGAGAGCTTCTTCACTTCAGAGAAAAAGATTATCCTTTTTCACTATTTATTGGAGTGCAATAACATGAGGATATGACAATACGAAGAGCTTTGGTGAAAACAATAATGCAAAAACATTGTAGTGTAGGTAGGATATAGGTTATTTTTTGATTAAAGTTTACAGATTAAAAATCAATATTGGCAACAATTACAGCATTAACGGAGATAACTATCCCAAAATTGTGGCTTAGATGAAAATAAAGATATACACTATGTACTTTTCTGATCAAATTTAGGTCACCTGGCCAAGAACAGGTCAGATCTGTGGTGAGGTAACCCCGCTCCCAAAAAAAAAATGCATATTTTCTTAAGCAATAATAATAGCTGATTTAATAAGTGCAAGATTGATACGTCTTATTATGTAAATTATATGTGCCGGTTTGAAATAAAAGATACTCTAACTAATAATGCAACACTGACAACACTGGCAAAGCAATAACATGGAAACATGCAGGTGGCGGACCTTCCACCAGAAAAGTTATAGTTACACAAGCTTAAAGGTAAATTTATTTTACTCTATTACACTCTATTGCACTCTATTGTACTCTATCGTACTCTATTGCACTCTATTACACTCTATTGGTCTCTATTGTATTCTATTGCACTCTATTGTACTCTATTGTACTCTATTGCACTCTATTGCACTCTATTGCACTCTATTGCACTCTATTGGACTCTATTGTACTCTATTGCACTCTATGGCACTCTATTGTACTCTATTGTACTCTATTGTACTCTATTGCACTCTATTGCACTCTATTGTACTATATTGTACTCTATTGCATTCTATTGCACTCTATTGTACTCTATTGTACTCTATTGCACTCTATTGCACTCTATTGCACTCTATTCTACTCTATTGGTAAATCCAATATTCCCAGATGCACTGTACAAATTAGTATTGGGATGACAACCTTAAGCTTGTGATTTTTCAGCTTTTTTCACACCTTATTACCGTCTCACATCTCAAAGTAATACAAGCATACCTGGCAACATCTCTCCATGGCAGATGGTGTGGAGATTTTGTTCTTTACCTGACATGCAACAACATTTTGTATTAAGTGTTGGAAAAAGGTAACATCAGAGGGAGTAAAGTGCTAAGTGATTCTCAAGTCTCACATTTCTTGACGTACACTGGTCCAGGCGGAATAGAGGACTACAATTTTATCATGCATTTGCTTGATATTCATCTTAAACTGTTCCTTAAGGAACACACACACACACAGGTATGTGTGTTCCTTAAGGAACGGTCTAAGATACGGTTTAAACATGAAAAATACAAGTGTCCTGATTAATAAATGCACCTTTGAAGCAATGCCTGCAGGATTCCTGCCCACAAGCTCCAGTCCCCTGGAAACACAGACCCATAAAACAAATAGGCCATTTGGTTCCAAAGCACATCTTTGTTTAATGTTCAGCAGTATTCATGTTTACGTTATGTAATGTAGGACTGCGTATATTTAAATCTTCATTATCCCCAATGTATGACAACACACTAACTGAATACAATTTCAAGTCCCCTTCTAATGAAAATGGTGACGTTAATATTGTTGTAATAAGCAGAATTACAACACAAAATGTATCTGAAATAATTCCCAGTACTATATAAAGCAGGTATAGTGTTCAGATGCAAGGCTGAGAAGGTGAGATTGGGCGAGGTGCTGCAGCAGTGGTGGATGGGGGTGTAACATGGGGATGCAGTCCCTTTAGAGCAGTAATGAAATATCAGCTCTCAGAGACGTGTGTGCTGTGCCCTGGGGCAGTTAGGTTAGGCCCAGTTTAAGTGTACATTATAGGCCCAATCCTAATGATCCCCAGCCAGGTCTGCTCCTCTGTGGCTTGGCTGTTTTTAATATATATGGATTGGCTTTTTTAATTATCTTCATGTCATGTTACACTTCCTTTGCTGCGCCGGTGTGAGGAAAGACACAGAAAAAAAAAAATGCCTGCTACACCCACTGCTTTCTCTGCTCTAACCACCCCAATCCCATCTGTGCATTTATTCACACAGTGTCGCATGCAGAAGGCTCTCAAATACACACAACAAGCTAAAATAGACACACAAGCATTTCCTGTAACTAGGAACAATTGTGTGTACATGGGCAGAACATATGAGGAAGACGGCAACATCTATTCAAACTAAGCTAATAGTCACATGATGGACAGATGCAATAGGGGCATAATAAGCATAGAGCTGTAATATGGAGGCTAGGCTGCACAATACATAGCAATTCAATTGTTACTGCAGAATCAGCAAATGTAACACACTTTCTGTATTGCAAAGAATTCTATTGCAATAATGTATGGTTCTCCAAGAGTTTTCATTTTCAGTCCTAAATTAAGATCAGGAGTAGCCTGGTTTAGACATCATTTTGAATTAGCTGACCTACTATTTGGCTCAGTACTGGTTTGGACCTGACTTAAATCTCTATATACAGATTGTGTCTATCCTTTCTGTTGTCCTATTTATTTCTCCTGTTTAAGGTCAAGCTTTTCTAGTTTACTCAATGAAGTAGAATTTATGATTATAATAAGTACACGAATCGCATTGGTTGGCATTTGAGGGCGTGTTTAGGATGACCTTATCCTGGTTTAGAACTACTTTTAGAATCTACCCCCGTAGACACTACACAACCTATCAACGTTATTGTCTTGCGGGGTAGAGGAAAAGTCTTAGGTCACAGTTTCATTCTATCAAGACCCATTTACACTAAAGCTTTATATTGGGTTTAAATCGTAGCACCTGCTTCTTCTGGGAGTTCACACACACATACTGCATTTGCTGAAATCCACCTGTTTGTCATACTCTGAGCATGACTGAGGCAGACCTACAGGAGGAATGGGATTGTAAAAAATGCCAGATATTAAGAAATACTTTATCACTCAGCAGAACATGTATCAATAGTGAAAGAAATCACATATTGGACAAAGTTGTAACTTTTCTGAATAGGTTTAGAATGGTTTTGATGTATGGTAATAATATTGCATTCTAAAAAGGAGGAGTGGGAGTATAATATAGAGCTGCATTAAACAAAAAAGCACTGAATCTCAATACAACAATATTTTTAAAAATAGCACGTTGTCACAGTAATCATATCAGAATTCGATTTATACTGTCATATTGCCCAGCCCTATGTGGCAATCATTGTTTAGTTATGGTTTAGATTTGCAGCTATGTACTGAATATATTCTACACTGTTCTTTAGTTTTAAGGTCCCTATGTATCAGGCAATAATCACTGTCAGGCACCAAGGTGTTTCTCTCAAAGCGGGATGGAGGTAGTGCTATGGTAATTATGCTCTTGTAATGGAGACGCTGCCTTGTGCGAGCCTAATGAGCTTACTCAAGTCTACCATTGAGAATTGATTCGTGGGAAGAAGGGAAGAAGGGAAAAAAAGGGAAAAAAAAAACGATGTGCCGAGCATCAGAGTAGGCCAGTGGAGGTGAGCTTATATCCATTGTTGTGCACTTAATTGACAGAAAACTCAAGTCCCCAAGAGCAATTAATAATAATGAAAGGCAGCGCAAGCTTAACACATGGAGAATCCTGATCTCATAGTCTTTTCATTGCACTGTCACCTGTCGAGGAAAGAGACATCTGATCATTTTTGTTGTATATTTAATGCGCGGGTGGTAGTGTGCGTGGGAGGGCTTACATCTATATGGTGCCTAAAGTAAAAAAAAAAAAAAATCTAACTGCCAAGAAGAGCGGAGGAGATGGAGCGGTCTTTTACAGTCCAAGTATATGACTACTCTGAACTTTAACAGAGGATGAATAGAAAAACACTTAACCCTGAAAGCATTGATTAAGCTGACCTTTCTGGTCCAAAGGAAAGGCCTATATTTAGTATATATAGCATGTGTACAGAGTATTCAGCCATAACATGACATGCACAGGTACAAAGTCAGATATGAGTTAAAGAAAGGTTTTAGGGAGAAAGTCTGCAAAATAGTCTTGGATATGGTTCATCTTTAAACCTTTAACAACTTATAAAACATTAGGCCTGTCACGATAACATATTTTGAAGTTTGATATTTCACTGAAGTAAATATAGACAATAAACAATAACATGGAAACTAATTTATGCCATTGACATAAAAACCTAAGAGCAGATTTAAACCAAACTATTTGAAATGTACAATAATGTTTAAAAAATCATGAGCTGCAATAAATAAATAGCAGAGTGAAACACTTAGTTTGCATCTGTAATGAGTCAGAAAAGTTATTAATTTAACCTTGTACGGCTTAAATCTTATCATATAGCCTAAAACTAATCAAATACTTCCCAGTAGTGCAAAGAAACTGTATAGACGATAAATACTGACCCACAAAAATATTGTTCCAACTTTCATATATCGAACAATAAGTCGATATAGTGATTATCATGACAGGCCTATGAAACAGACACATCATAATATCAACAAGGGCTGCAAGATTCAGTGCAATTGCTCAAAAAGGCAGCAATTATTTAGGCAATAATTGCAGAAAATATCCTTTCTACACCTGGGGTCTTATTAGTTTAGATGTTCTGAAATGCAGGATTCTTGTATGAGTGAAGCAGTTCAAATTTCAGTCTTCAACCTATCAATCTATCAAATGTTAATGGTCCTGCAAAATGTTACTGAAACACTTTTATACACATTTATAATCCCTAACCTAAATACTTGTTATATCTCTCTAATAATCTAGTTTGGTCAAATGTGTGATTATGAAGAAACAAACAGAGTAATAATTGAAAGATTGCAATCTGCAGTTTGAGGCAAAAAGGTCAAATCGTTCAGTCTTCAAAATATAGTCTTTATTAAACATTTCCTCTTTTGACACAGAGATCTGCCAACGCTTTCCGATTCAATTTTCTCAGATTCTTCACACAATAAGTGCTCTCTCAGCCTTTTACACTATTTCTTCATTACTATCCTTTTCTTTCTGCCGCTCTGCTTGTCCTGTCTCATCAGCTCTCTCGCCACTAATGTTTAGCCAATCTCCTCATAATTACAATAGGGGAAATTAAAACATTCATTTTAATTAAGAAAACTAAGTTATGGAAGCTCTGACTCTGGGTGGCAGTGACCATATGGACAATGGCGACGCGGTTCTGGCAAGTAGCTGCTAACAGATGCTGCCGACTACTTTATTTTCCATAAATGTATTCGGTCTTTTGTGAGGGATTTGCATGTTTCCGTAAAAGAATATCATTTAGAATGAGAAACAGGTGTTGAGTGCGCAAATGGGAATCTTAAGAATCAGTGTTTGCCAAATAAACCAACTTGATGTGTCTTCTTCTGCTAATATGGACATTAAGAAGGTTATGGCTTAATCCCTGTGGTGGCATGTTTTGGGGTTAAATGTGAAGCTTAGGAAATATTTTAGGAGCGTTATCACAAGCTTAAAAATCTCATCCTCCACCCCACACGTTTTTGAGCCTCAAGCAAAGAAATTCAAATATGCACAGCAGCAAAAATAACTCAATGAACTCCAGGAAGCGTGTGCATATGTCAAAAAAGTGAGTTGCAGAAAAAGGGAATAAAGTTATGCATACACGATCTACGTGTTTACCCTTATCATTTATTTCTATTTCTCGGTTTTAATCCATTGTATTGACTAGTGCGTGTGTGCTGCAAAAGAAACTGTAAAAGTGGAAGTTGTCTTGTTCGATCTAAAGATAAATAAATCATTGAAAACTTCCTACAATCTCCAAGGTGATTTGCAAGTCAATATAATGTAAGCAACTCTTGAAGCTGTTATTCTACTTTCCCTTGCGCTGAACAATTGTAACATTGTGTGTCTACTTTTTGTGATTATAAAGGAGAAGCTGAAAGTCAAGACAGTTTTTTTTCCTACTTTCTTCTTACCTGTGTAACTTTATCAGTCCATCGCAGCCAGCTGCTTTTGCATCCCCTTCAATCATTTCTCATACCATTCTATGCCGTATCTCTACTACAGCTCTCCATTTTCTCTTATTCACTACCATCCACTACTAAACTACCACTCAGGGATGCACAATATATCACAAGTCAATCAAGCCGCAATTTGAGTTTGAGGCAGTTGAAGCAATTATCATACCTGTCCAGGGACAACAGATGGAAACCCGCCTGTGGCTATAATCTGACATATTTCTATATGATACATATGTTCATTAATATGTACTGTCCCTTAAAAAAAAAAAAATCAAAATTGTAAAGGCTGCATGCAACTGTAAAACTTCAGAAAAATTGTAATTCTGTTGATGAATTGACTGAAAATGGACAAGAAGCGATGCATTTTGGGTCTATGTATAGATAGAATTATATATACAGAGAGGCACAAGTAAAAAACATATGTGAAAAAGCAGCTTAAACTGTCAAATCACTCCCAAAACGCCAGCTAACTCTGTCCATGACTTCTCCTTTCTACTGAGGTCCACATAAATCAATCTTAATAATTAGTTGACCAAGAAATTGACCGATCAATTGACTAAATGACTAAAAGACCTACCTTCCCACTCCACACAGGCATCACCTGTTCAGCCTTGCTTCTTATAATCAGCATGTTCAACCTTTAATTTTTCCTCACACTTTACCCAAAATTCCTCTGCCTAAATGGACACAGCGAGAATCACTAAAAGGCTCTATTCTCCAGCCAAAATCCAATGACACAGCAGGATTACTCTTGCACTGTTTTGTGTTTCCTACGATGATGTATTACTTTTTAACTGCCTATATCTGTTGGACCTCCGCTCTAATTATCCAGCGCATTCATCTCACTTTAGGATATGTGGCTTTGTTCTTTGTTTCATTTGCAGACCACCGTGGATCAAAGAGCAGGAGCAGGTGTGAAGAGGAGGGGCAACCCAGACAGGAATAGCCCTGTAAACCCAATCAAGTGCAATTCCATCTGTGGCCACTAGAGACACAAAGAGTTATTGCAGTACAGGGCAACAGTTACATTTCATAACAGTGTCTTAAAGGCACTGTATTTGATGTTTGTCTTAAAAATATGAAAAACATAACTATTTCATTTGAAAACTGTTTGCAATGGTCCAAAATTATTCCTTATTTTCCTTTTGCATTCTTAATTATTCACTGCAATGAGTTTATAAGCGCTTTTCACAATTTTCACTAGTGCAGAGCAAAATTTTACGAAACAGTAATGCAACAACGAGCAGGTTTACAGTGCAGTGATACTGATACTTGTAGAATAAAAATAGGTTGTAATTAGATGCAGACAGGACGCCGTGGACATATTTTGGCTGTAAGAGCTGCTGATACAGTATATCTGTGCTGTTCTTTCTTAATTGGCAATATTTAAAACAAGCATAATTAAGATCTATCTGGACATTTATGCAAATAAATGTGTAATTCAATATATTGTAACAGTTTATAATTACAGTATCATAAATATTGTATATAATCTCTGATTATGAATTTAAAATGTATGAAATGTAATTGAAAATAGAAAGGGCAAAAGGTCAAAAGGTCAAAAGGTAAGCTTAAGTTTTAAAATGCCACAACAGAGATCCAGACAGACAACAAAAAACCTGGTTCACCTGTTTGTACAGCGGGTTCTCTTGTTCCAGTTTGCTGTGAGCACATTTTATTAGCACAAATGAAAACTGAGCAGTAAAAGACAGTGACAGACAGTGGTCAATATGAGGAGAGTCACAGGGGGTAAGCTCCTATAGAAGCAAGGGCAGCTTTTACAAAAGGACATTACACACCTACGCAATAAAATACTGCTCAACTAATGTGCTGCAGTACCATAGTGACCCTCTCAATCACCACTCTCTCACTTCAGTCTACCCACAGCAGGTGTCAAGTAAAGTGTTTCGAATTCCTACATACCGTATCTATTGAACATTGTATACTATACTTTTATAAATATTTGTATACAACTTTTTCATCTGGTACGCAATTTACAGCATACTTCTTAAGCTTTGTCTCATTACCGTAGCAACATTTTAGCCACAATTACAAATTATAACACAATATATCCATGATCCCACAGACAAAAATCTTCATAAACTCTTTTTTTTCCCCCTTCAATTCAAAACTGCTTCATGAAATAGCATATTCTCTATAATAGGAAGACTGTGCAGACATGTGGGTGTACCAAGGCCAAACACTCACTGCAAATGAAATGATTAAAAGTAACGCAGAAAGGACAAATAGTTAAATATAAAAACGTCACCAGATTAGAACACCTTTTGCAGTCCTCACTCAGCTTAAAGATGATGAAAATATACCAATCAAATAAATGAAAGCTCTTGAAAACGCAATTAAGCACCGGCCCTGACTTAATTAGGTTGCCCATGGATACCAATGTTTTTTCATTAGAATTTCATTGTGCCGTTTGCAGTTTGACCCTGGTCTCTTGAGAGGACGTTTTAACCTCCAGACTTTGGCCAGAGGTAAGGGAAAAAAAAACTATTCAGGAACAGAGCCCCATTTATAAAGCACTTTGCCCTGCAGGTATAAACGCTCGGAGCACCAATTCTATTCCTCCGTCAAGAAATGGGAAGAAGAATAAGGTTTGGGGAGGGGATGTGGAACCTACATGTTTCCCAGCATGCACCTGTGAATCCGCAGGGACAGCTCTGATTAGGTCTTTAATGAGATATAGAGCAGTGGTAGGTTTGAGGGGTTTGCTATTATCCATGGCCCCCTAATAGACAAAATACACCAGAGCTCCGCGATATATGGAAAAATACCTTTCTACAAAACAATTTATTCTGGCTCCTGCTATTGGGGTCGCCATAGCAAAGTCATCTCAGACTCACCGCAAGTGACTAATCAAAGAAGCTGTTATACAATTTGATGACATATTTCCGCAATTATTTTACAGTGGGTTACAAAATACAGATAATACAGAAAAACTTCAACTGTTGTTGTGAGCCTGGGAGGATTTATGTAAAGCATGTCTCCCTATTCTTTATAATATAATCAAAATCTATCTAGATCTGTTATGCAAAACCAACTCTTTAGAGCTTTGAACCATGTTATAGTTGTTTCCTCTCAACATTTACTCACCTGAAGTTGTATTTTAACACAAACTAATTTGTGCATGTTTGAGCAATCTTTAATTACCAGTATTTTCAAGACGCCATATTGCCAATCAATGCTGTTTTCCCTGTCACCGACATATGCCCGCTGCTCTCTACTTACTCTGTTTTCCAATTTAATTTTCTTAATCAGTGATATTATGGTATTTTTGGTACAAATAAAAAAAAAACAAATCTGCTGCTCACTTACTCGATCTGCAACTATCCAACTGAGGGGCTGACTCTGTTGTGATGTAATTTACAGTGACGTCAGCTCCCATTGGGCATTGAAGGTTGATTTTTTTTTTCTTTTATTTCTTTCTTATTTCTTTTATTTAAGTAATTTCAGATGAATATTGCGATTTAAAATGTCCAGAGTATAACATGATGATCCATGGGTGTCCTAGGTTATAGCTATATAGCAGACACAAGCACAGTAGGCCTTCTTTAATGTATATCCTAATGGATATTTATAAGTCAATGATTTCTAGTCTAGTCTAGTGGTTGTGACACTACTTACATATAGTCAGCTGGTTTCCAGAAGGCTACATTGATCACAGATCTCCTTCAACCATTATGTCATACAGTTGCATCTATGCTTCACGTATTGTCAACACTGGCAGAGAGCTAAAAGATATTGATTAACTTACATGTCTTTAAATATGCTGCAACTTAAGCCATTTTGTAATTTTGTCCAACAATATGAGATTTCTCAGACTGTGCAGCCAATTCCACTTTATACGCCATAGTTTTAATTAAAAAGGACTTATCTGACAACAGCTCGTTAAGCCACGGGCGACATCTACAGATTTCCACATAGAAGAAGAAAAAGCTTTTGAATATAGTAACTCTCGCTGAGTTCCTATCACAGCCCTCCTCAGAGTATAGTCTATTATTTATTTTTTACTGCAGACAGATGTGATTTGTTATATCTTTCTGGGTTGCACACCGTAGGTACATTGTCAAAAGAATACTTTTTATGAGATTGCCGCAACCCACTGGGAGCTTTTTTAATTGACAGATACTGCTGTGTTGTTTTTTTTAATAGAAGGATAATTATTTTCTCATTACAAGAAACTCAAGGATAAAACGCACATTTAGCTCAGAGTCGGCACCGAAGGGATTTAAACATAAAACATATCATCAGACTAATTAATATTCTTATAGCTACATTTACCCTTTTTATTTGCGAGTCACATTGTGATTTTAAACAATAATACAGTTGTTTATAAGATCATTTTCATATAATTTCATTTTAATGGTCCAAGTCACTGGTGGTTTGCATGCAGTTTATAGATTTTCTTTTTTGTTTTTTTTGTTTGTTTTCTTCTTTTACAATAGTGACGCATATCAATTATTAATGATCAGGCCTTGGCAGCAACAATGCATCACCTGTGGACCTTACATGGCTAATTACGCATTCAGAGGCGATAAGTAACCAGGACAAATTGACTGACTCAAAATGATTCATACTAATTAAGGCCAGCCAGATGCCAATTAGATTTACATTGTACTATCCATATGCTTATTGGAATAATGAGTGCTTCCCCAATCAAACATGGCAAAATATGGATACTAAGATTCAAACATTGTAAAAGTGTTTATTTAGTTCAGTTGAAGTGACATTTAGGGCTCTAATATTTTTTTCTGCTGTTTATAAATGTATACATTCACTATTTACTTAATTAAAAAGTTAACATATTATATAAAAACACAAAATCTACTCCATTAAGCTGTTTTATGTGACATTAATGAATCATTTCCTTTCCCATGGCGTTTGAAGTTGCACAATGTAACTTATCATTATTATTATTAGTAGTAGTAGTAGCAGTAGTAGCAGTAGTAGTAGTAGTAGTAGTAGTAGTGGTAGTAGTAGTAGTAGTAGTAGTATTTGATTTCCTGGAATGCTCCATAGACAAATAGGTGATGCCACTGTACTCATTACACATGGATCTGTGGAGTGTGAACCCCACTCACAGTAAGAATACATGTTTTTCCAAGATAAAATATCTATAATTGCATAAAAAGATACATATGTTTAATGCATTACAATGCAATGCATTACAAATCAATAACTCACACTCCACACCGCTCTCCAAAAACACTTCATTGTGCACCCTATAACATGTACCTTTATTTTACATGTATTTAGATGTTGTTAAACGGGTAAATAGTTAGCATCACACATTCAGTGTTAGAGGGAGGCTAGGGTTCCATTCTGATTCATTATAGTTTAATTAGACAGGGGTCGTGACACCGGCTCTCTTGGGTGGCCAGAGGCAGCTCAATAAACGTCATCTAGCCTCACATCTCCAGACAGGGGAGGCCAACCTGCAGTGATAGAGGTCAACAGAGTTAACAGAACTCCAGCGGATAGAAGGTCCAGTCTGATGGTATTATAGAAGACACCTCAGGGACCAGCACAGACCTGGCACGCTTCAAAATACAACAAACACTAGAGCTGCGTGTGACCCAGGATCATCTAGCAACAAGAAACTTAACATGGACCTACAAGCTGTAACTGTGTGGAAGCAAGTGTGGAAACCATACACTGTATTGTGTGATGTCACCCATAGCGTTTGGCTCCAGTCAAATGAAGCTCATCGAGGCTAGAGCAGTTATACAAGGGAAGATGCAGCCGAGTTCCACATTTGGAATTCTGACCACGAGTATCATAGCAACCAAAGAGTCAATCCAGATTGAGGCTGTTGAAGGTAACGCTCTTTCCCACCTGCACAGCTGGTTAAGCAGGGAGCAGGCACACGACCTCGGGGAAAGAAGGCGCTTGATTAGTCGATTATTAATGTCATATCTTAAATTTCAAAAAAGCTAAATAAAAACACTAGGATCATGCAGAGCAGCTATGTCCATTTATATATACAGCCTATGGTGTAAACTAATTAAATATTGTCTGTGTAATCCCTTATTCGTCCAGGTATGATCCATTGTAGAAGAAAAAATCAACTGGACAAAAAGTTCTAGGAATGAAGATGTTTCGCTGCTCATCCAAGACTAAGCATACACTGATCATTTTATTGTTATGCTTATTAAAAGTTTATCAGTACAAAAGCATTAAAAATACAGCTAAGGAAAAACATATATAAATAGCTAAAGGTTAACTGTATGTACTGCTACATGATATTGTAATGTAATGTAAGGTAACATGTAATTATGTGGCTTTCACACATAATGGCAAGATGCACTGCAACAGCTATTAGTCATTAAGGGTCTCATACTATAAATATGTCATAAGAACTATATAAGAATATAAGAACTAAAACCGACAAAGAATCTCATTTCTACTCAGTATATGAAAAATATAAGAAATGACCACACAGTAATTTAAGTGAGTAAAAATTAAGTGAGTAAAAATAACTTGAAAACAAAGAGGAAAGTTTTAGTTCTCTCTTTCCACATCAAATATGTTTCAATGCTTGTATCGCATAATGTGTTCTAATAATAATTTTCTATGTTTATATTTGTATTTAGCGCTGCGCAAAAGCAGACAGAGCTCGCTATACAAATATTTGAGATCATCGGGTTAGTGGGCTGGCATTCGTTATGAAAACAGTAGCAGCATCAAGTACACAGAAATGAACTGTACCCCATAAATATAAATAAAGCATTTGTCAGGGTTACAAAGTGCTATTTATTTTCTCTGTACCTCAGCATGGAATCTATCATGAATCATACACTGAAGCACAAATAAGCAACACATTTGAGCAGCGGCTGTAAGGAAATATGGGTATGTATAATACTGAGTGGGCCTCAACTTTAGAAAAATAAGAGAAAAGTAGATGGTTGCATGAAGATGGGTCTCTACGGGCGTCCTTTAAGGGGTCTCTGGATCTCAGAGCCAGGGCCCTTAACATCACCAATCTAATTAAAGGTTATGCATATTCCTTCTTCCAATCCAAAGAGCAGGGCAGGGCATCAGGGATACATAAGTAAAGAGTCAGGGTAATTACTGAGATTTAGTGTGTGGCCATGAGGGCAAGATGATATGAAAGGTATCAAGAATTTGCCTTGGGAAAAGGAAGCATGAGATAAGTTAGTGCTACCATAGTGTTAAGCAAGAAGTGCAGAGAGGGAGAGGTGTTTTTCCCATTTATTTTTATGAGAGAGCTAAATAATTAAAGATTGTTATAGATAGCACAAAAAGAGCTGTTGCAGATCCTTGTTAAAAAGAACTTTGAAATTGTTATCACCTAAAGCTTAAAGTCAGTTTCCTCATCTTAAGTTGATTTAAATTATGATTTGTAATGAAAAAAAGACTTTATCTGTAAAAAAAAACTTTTTACATTTTTATTAATCTTATCGGGTAATTAGATATACAAGTGAACATAGCTAATAGTTGATGCTGATACGTTTAGCAAAATCATGTTGTTTATTCTGAGTTACCTTTTTCTTGTATTTGACGGTGAAAGTGCTTTTTGTTTCTGAAATGATTAAGAACTGAAATCTATGGCTGTGATTTCCTTTTTAAACACTCAATCTATTATTATCTGCGTACATAATTGTATATTTTCTTGTATAGTTTCTGCTGTTATTGTTGCTGCATGCTGTTCAGCTCTTTGTCAACTTTGTTTTTTAAGTGCCCTAAAAATTACATTAGTTACTGAGCAGGGTCAAAGCTGGTAGAGTGTTTGTCCACTGATCCACAGGTTGGTGGTGCAATTACAGCTCTCACAAATGAATACTTTTGTTGTGTCCTTGGGCAAGACACTTAACCCACCTCTCCCTCAGTGTTTGTGTACACTGGTGCATGAATGTGTGTGAATGGGTGAGTGGGACCTTGATGTAAAGCGCTGTGACTGCCCTGAAAGTGGAGAAGTGCGATATAAAAATGTAACTATGCCATTTATGTTGAAAAGCAATAAACAACTTAAACCTTTATAGTCAAGTCAGTTGGTTTTGTGAAAACTAGACACATCAAGGGAAAGACTATCTGTAGTATTTATAGTAGTAGTGTCGAGATTCAGTCATTTCAAATTGTTGAGTGTTTTTAATCAAGAGGTCTACAGCTAACTGGAGTAGAGTAAGAAATTTGTTTATTCTTATATTTAAAGGAAGGGTGTGTCTTGATTATGCTCATGAAATCTATACTGAAAGCCTTTTTTTTTTTTTTTGACCAAACTGATGACTATCAGGAAAAAGGCGATTAATCTTTTTGCCATATCGCCCTGCCTTAATTATTTGTCCTGACATTTCCTTTAAAAAATCAATTGAAATCACAATTTATCACCAATGATCCTGAATCCCCAAATCCAACTATGCTTTTTCTTAGTCCATAGAAGTGTGACCGAAGCCGCTTTCCTGGCATTGGTCTCCCTGTTAATCCTGCGAGAGGTAAAACACATTTCCGTGCTACTGCTCTACAGCACCCAGCCCCGGTGTGTGCCTTAAGCTGCCAGCAACAGGGAAGATTCACCCAACATTATTTTTTTCTTGGGATAAGATTTTTTCTTTCCTGGAGTGAAGCTGTTAGACGTGTGTATTTTGGGGATTAGTGGCTTAATCGACCTTGTAATGGGGAGATCAGAGTGGCGTGCAGGCATGGATAGAAGCACACACAGTCATATTTAGGCTCAACCTTACTTTATTACAACACACACTTGTCCTAAGATGGTTTTCTTTATTTCATAGGCTGCCACACTGTCTCCGCTTACATGCTTTTGCTTTTATACAGAATATGCACTCTCCTCGCTCACCCTCGGCACCCTTTCGCTCTCTCACACACACCCTAATAACCTCATAGTTCTTCCCAGAAAATGCCCACTCAATGGCGTATAGTGCGGCGGAGTACATTGGACACCTTATCACAGTGTGTGACCAGTGCTTCCTGTTGTAATATGCTGCAGCTGTGTGGAACATTGCACTGTGGACTGAACACTCTCTTGGGTCGCGGTATTGTCTTGGTGAACAATGAGTGCTGGGCTAATGCTTCTGTGGACTCCAGAGGTCAGCGCGCAGAGTCACCATCTATACGGCCTACAAATTTCCCACACAACATGTCCGTCATCACTGCTGTATTTTGCTCAGTCCCTGAAGGGCCGTTCGCAGCGGTCACTACTCTTTCTTTCTGACTGCTCTGGTCAGCTGGGTGAGGTTAGTGTAGTGGAGGAGGTCGTAGGTTTGTGAACAATAGAGGGGTAATAGAGTGTGATCTTGAACATATAAATTTGAAATGGTTCTGTAAAATGAAGATCAAAGATAAGAATTGATCACTGAAAATAGGGTGGAAGTGACTCAAAAAGAAAAAAGAATAAGTGAAACTAGAACTGTCTTATCTACAGCCACACCAAAGGCCAGACCATCAGTGATTTTACCAGCAATAAGTAGAAGAGGAGATGATTATTATTTTCTAGACCCTCAACACGTGTCATCTGTGTATTGCATGTGCAAAGCATGTTTTTGATGCACTACTATTTAGCTTGCAACTGATTAAATTGGCATGAACATACTGACTGTGTGTAATGAGCTCCTGAAGCACCATTACCATGCAGAATACAAAGGTAAACATAAACATATCGAGTTATTTTCAACATCGATCTACTTATGTGGTCATTTTCAATTAACGAGAGAGCTTTAGTGAAAAAGTTCTGCTGTTCTGTGTAATTTGTCTAAGCCTCAGTTCTTAAGCGAGTTTTTGCATTAGCATTACCCGCATTAGCCACAAACTAAACAATAGTGCACCCAGATTGGCCTAATTTTTACCAACCTTAAAAATGGCTCATCTCTAATGGAAATATTAAGGCCATTCAGGAAAAAAAAATGGCTGTTCACAACAATGAAGGGTTTGTCCATCTATATTTCCAAGTACTGATGTGAAAGATTCACTGTCATGACCTCTGAAAGAAAAAAAAGCTGATATGGATATCTAAGAAAAGCAGCAAAATGTCATGCGACTTTTGTCTGGGTAGTAAGTTAAAGTAATTGTAGACCACAAACCATTTTCTTTTTAGCTTTTACTTTATGGGGTTGCCACTGTAAATGACCAACCTTTCAATCATCCTTCCAAGTGAGAACCACTCCATTTGGATATCTTGCACATTTGTTAGGGTTTTCATGTACAGAAGTTGAAATCTAGCCACACCATAAGCCATCTTTTGTTCCTTTGTAGTGGGGCTTTGAGTGTCCTGATCCAATCATCCACTGTTACCAGTGTCTGCAGCTATGGTGCATCTGAGCGATCTGCGTTATCTCCCATCAGTGCCACTAGTGGAATCCAGTGCAGTGCGGCTGATAAGATGAGCAAACAGTTGGGATCGTTAGAGCAAAGACATTGTGTAATCACAGCCCTAATCTCCCCTTAATCCTGACATCACCAACTAACCAAGGGCTACAATGCAACCCCGGGTCCACACCACAGTCCAGTGCCCAGACCAGACCAGCGACACAATATAAATGATTGCACACCACACAGCACACATGCAAACAGAGGCACAAAACACCCAACAACTTTTGGTTTCTGAGCTAATAAAAGGCTTTGTGCACATGACTGGAGTCAGGGGCAAAAATCAATAGTCTCTCAGACAAAAATCAAGATTTCTCAGCCTTCCGTTGCTTACTCACACTCTTTCCCGTTCGGCAGGTTCTTGATCTTGTTGGAAGTCCTCGGAGCCACTACACACTGATTGATTAAGATAATAAAACATTTTCCCATGGTGATGGTCTCACACTGACTGTTTGCATCATGACTATTCTCTTCACTGTTGTGTGTTTCTGTCCTTGGTCAAAACATCCACAGCACTAGGGAAAGTGCTCGAATAAAGTTCAGTTCCAGGAAAAATGAGAAACCTTTCTGCGTGGAGTCTGAAATGTTGTGTCTGATTGGGTTTCCCTTGGATATATCAGTTTTCCCTCACCCTATAATATGTTAATTCTACACTTAGATGGAAATTATGCCTCTCAAGTGCAATACATAGTGGTCTTTATTTGTTCACTTATTTGTTCATTTTACACCTGGTGATGGAAGCTGTCAACAACATTACCTTTTGACATCAACACCAAGTTTGACCACCACTGATCCCTCACTCACACACATTCATCAATAGGCAAGGTGAGTAATGACATTGAATTATCGACTTTTGGGTGGTGGGCAGTTATACATAGACTGGAGAGACATCTTGGGATGGGTCAAATGCATTTATAGGGCAAAGAATGAGGCCTGCCTAGACAGTTGCTTGACATTGGGTCAGCTGCCCAGTGGACAGGGAAGGTAATCACCCCATTTGAGGACCATCATCTTGTGAAGGATTGCCCAGAGTCCTTGGCACCATTTTTTCTATTTGACAGTCATGCCTGGAAACATAAGGTCAGGGCATTCTCTTTTCCAATGTGCATGTGTTTAAAGGCAGCTCCTGGATGGGCTCCTGCACTGCTCTCATATAGCCCAGAGGAAACAAGAATCCAAGCACAAATGATGATCTGGGAATCGAGCCCAGAGAAGATTGTAAAATACTCTCTAACGCACTCGATAAACAAAGAGAGGGCTAGAAACCAGTGCCAAAGCAGGAGATAGGGGGGTGCAAGGTGATAAGGAAAAATAGGCAGAAATGCTGATGACATAGTGGTAAATACAAGCATGCTCTTATAACACAACAGATCAAATATCCTCTGTATGACTCCGTAAATACATGAAAAGACAAGGCGCTGAAACAGAAAAGGGATGGTGTGTGTGATGCTGGCTGGTACGATTGCTTGTTGGCAGAGAAGGAAGTGGGGACACACTCAAAGCTTGGAACCAAGAAAGACATGAAGAGGCAAGATATCATGCTGCAAGTTTTTTTGTTTTTTTTTTCTCCCAGAATGCCTCAGTCATGCCAGTAAAGCCCGTTTGAAATTAATTGAAAAGACAGACGCAGCCAGCGAGACAAAGACTGGGAAGAGAAGGAGGAAAGGTGTCAGAATGGAGAATGGAAGTGAAAACTCATTACAAACACTTTTTAAAAAAAATATCCATAGATCCTTCATTTTGTATTGGCTGTTTGTTTTATTTATTTGAAGTTAGCTGCTTAATGAGTTCCCAGTGGTACTGCAATAGAAGGAAATGCAGAGGGACACACTGAGAGGAGATAATGGATAATTCCAGGGAAAATGGAAGCATGCAGAGAAGCTAAAACAGGTTAAGTTTTAAAGATACAAGAGATGCCCAGGTTTGCTTAAGCCTAGAAAGACATAGATAAAATACATTGACCTTCACATTTGTTAACTTTATTATGTAATGAAAAATATGAAAAAAATCCAATTTATATTATTATAAGCATGTTTAAAATGCAGTGGTGACTCAAAATTCACCAACCACTGACCCATTTAGCTCAGGATTGTGACACCTCATAGAATTTTCAGTGAGCCAAATGTTAAACCAATGTACAACGCACAATTACAATATATCTCTATGAGAATTTTGCACTACTGCCACAAACATGGCAAATTTCCACAGTAATGGTTGTTTTCTGACCTTCTAGGCCTATAAGACCCATAGTTCAGTTCTGAACTTTAATCATTGCATATTGAAAGAGTCAATCTTAGTAATTTAGTCCTTTTTTGCATTAGATGCTCTTTAAGGCTTTATTACTATATTGAAACTTCTCTTTTTTTTTTTAGTTCCATTTTGAGACCAGGTTTTGCCCAAATTTAGGTCTGATCTAGCCTGGTAGTACTCGGAAACCTAAAGTTTATGAGGTGGTGTTTAATCATCACTGACCCTACACAAAGTTGGTGCAATGAATTGTTCACAGTGTAAACAAGTATATTTTCTTTTCTCACACTTGTCATTTGACTCCACTTTTATCATTATACAAGTCAAAAAGATGAAGTTGTGTTTTTTGGAGCTGTTGAGAGCCACAGTGAAAATGGTGTCCAATGCAGATTGTGTACCTCGGCCCTGGCTAAGAGAGATTGGGCACAGCGTTGAGGCACACGTCCAGTTCTTTGTGCCGAGCAGAGGAATGGAAAACAGATGCCGCCTAAAATGCCCTGGCATGTGGGCTGTGTATTGATTCATTAGATGATTTTTTTTCTCTTTAGACAATGCGGCTTTATTACTCCACAAAATATGTTCTATGGATGTTTGAACATGCACACAGAATAGATTTAATTAATGTCAAAAAGCCGTTTGTGGATCATAAGTTTGGATATTTCTTTCGGAAAATTATAAATCTCCCCTAGAGTTATATAGACCCCACCCTCCATCTGAAACATGATTGCAAAACATAAAGGCACCCCTATTCAAAGGAAGAATACAAGTTATCAGTAATCTGTAGTAATCAACAGTTAGACCATGCTAATAGAAAAGTTGCCATGATTTCGATTTCATTTCAAAGACTCTTAACTTTAAATGTTAGTGTGGAGAGATTTGATTTTTCATTCCCCAGTTACAATCTGTTCTCATGCAAATTGCTGTCTTTTCAATGTCTTTTCTAAAGGACATTTTCTTCTCAATAGTTACAGCTAGTTAACAGGTGTGATGATTACCAGTGGAATAATCCGTCTGCGATCTGCAATGACCAATAAACACAGTCTTCCTTTTTATCTTTCTCCCAGTTGGCTAATCCTCCGGCTCGGTATTTCTGAACAAACCCAACACAAGATCTGGAGAAGAGTCCCCGGCCACAGCACTGCATTCGCCCACAGCTCCAGACGAGTTTCCACGGCGACATTAAAGGGTAGGTCATATGCATAGGACAAATTTCCCATTCAAGGACAATAAAGTGTTCCTCAAGTCGCCAAATCATCTGCTCCATAGCCTTTTTTGTATATTGATTTGGCATAAATTTTACACCACCTGGCATGTGCCTCCTGTGTGGTTTGAAAAAAAAAATCCTCTGTAATTTTTATAAATAAATAAATAAAATCCAATTTTGAACTACATTTTTTGTTGTATCAGTTAATTTATCCAGACTTGGGCCCTCTTGCGGTTCAAAACAAATAAATATACAAAACATGTGGTTACGGTTTGTATAGTAGATATGCCGTCTTCTTCTCCAAGCTAGAATTACTGTCATCATTGAAATGTTTCTTTCTCATAGGGTGAAATTGCCTGCATTTATTGCTTACTGCTTGCACTTTCACACTCTCTCTGTACCCATCCATATTGTATACAGTCATTCCTTCGGCCATCTACCGGGTTTGTAGCAGCCTCATAAAAGTCAACCAGATATTTTTTACACTCCACATTGCCTGAAAGAGGGGAGCAACTCTGTCTTTTTGGCCGGGGAAGAAAGTAGTAATGAAAAGGTATGTGTGACGAATTGCAGCAAAAAGGGCAAAGAGGCAAGCTGTGTGGCGATGAAGATAGGAGATGAGGTGGGTAAAGTCGGTAAAAAAATGCAGAGCTGAAGGGTTTTTCGAAAAAGCCAACTCAGCAATTATGCAAAGACCCCAAGGAGCTAGGTATACACACACACATACACACCTGTACACAGTCATCCAGCACTGAGCAAATATCTTCCATATCGGGATGTCATACTGGGCAGAGTCGGCTCACGGAACAGAGACTTCCTGTTGCGCTGCGAGGCTATTACATGGTCTATCAGAGCTCGACTAATAACATGGACCGGGGACGCTTCAGCCACTTCCCCCTGCCTTCTACTCCTTAGACCATCAGAGGAGCGGAGGCATTTTCACTACCCAGGCACCCACACCAAAGGCCTCCGACAACCCAGATCCTATACGTGGTGACACAGACGAGCCACAAGTGATCTCATAATTGACAGCTTTTGTGCCATCTCTAAGCAGACTGCCCTTAGCAACGTAATTTGACTCTGTGAATGTCCATTCCTGTTAGCAGTGTGACAATACGTACCTATAGAAGGTAATAACCTTAAATTCCACCTAAATAATCATCTTGGGGCTATAGCAATATAAATAAATAAATAGTAAAATATGTTGTTTTAGTTGAAAAGCTAACAGACTAGTTTATATTATTTAAGTATTTTAACAGTAATGTGTATCATGGATTTATAGTTGGTGGGACACTTATTCAAGTGGCAGTGTGGTCCCTCTGCCTAGTTCATACCGTGAGTATGAACTAGCATGAACTAGTATGAGTACAGTGTGTCTATTTTGTTGTGGTCGGACAGGCCTAATCTGCCCCTCGGGCAGGAATGACCAGGAAAAAGATGAGTCAAGAGTCATGAGACTGAGTCCAAGACTGGAGTACATCTCTGCAACTACCAAGACAACACTGGTACATTATTCATAGAAAACAACCAAAAAGATTCCTCCGGTATCAGTTGAAATGCTTTCTCTGATAAAAAGCCTCTTTGTTTTTCTGGCAATGCAGCAAAACAAAATCCCAACCACTGTCACATGGATTTTTATATTTCAAAGTTAATCCTCTTTTAGACTAGCTATAATTAAAAAGTATAAGAGTAACATTCTACTCTGTAAATGATGATACAAAAAAGGCATTTAAAGCTACAATTTGCAGATACACTTAAAGAGCTTAAAGTTATTTTAATTCATCTTCAAAAATTGTGCTTTCCAAATTTGTCTGACTGTTTTTTTTTTCTATTTTGGTGGCTGGGAATACATCTGTCCATTGACCAAACAGACTTCACACCCAAAGTCACAATCCAAACACAGTGTGCATAAACACATATAAACAGTCCACCAATCTCTAAATCCCTGTTTGGTCATTATGCTGTTGTCTCACAGAATTGGACTTACAACAACAAAAACTGGCAATTTCATTTGGTTTCATCAGTTTGCTTTTCAGCCACTACTGCAGATTGAATCAATGTTATTGACTTGACCCACGCGATAAAGAGAGATGACACGTGAAAATCATTGCATTAAACAGCATAGCCTTATATTGACTCTCATAATGTTGCAATTGCACCAAAGTCGAAATGTCCCGCTGATTAGGTTTTAGATCACACGCTCCGTCGCCATAGCTTTTAAAAGGGGATACATTAGCTTTAGCTCAATGTGATCTGACAGAAAATGAAGTTGCCTCTACAAAGCACAGTCATTAAAGCGCTCATGAAATAGGCAGCCATATGCATTGTAAACAGGAAGGACATAATCAGTTTGCATGTTGTTTTAACATGTTTAACTTGCTTAGACGTGGGGTAATGTTGCTTGCTAAGAAAATTACAAGTTACTAGTGTTATTTGTAGTAGCATTGTTGTAATACATGAATCAAAGCTTCTTTTTTTGTTTTTTGCTTCAGTCATCGTGGATAGTAGTAGCCAGATTCATTTTAGTATCGATGTAGAAGTATCGTAGTTTCATTCATTGGAGTTAAGCGGTTACAGCTGCAATACTGCTATTCCAGATCTAAGCAGGTCCTAAACAGAACTACACCATTGCCACAGTATTTCTAACTAAAAAATGACCCAAAGAAGAGCAGAATTGTACTCAAAAGTACAAACTAGAATGCACCACAATTTGAGAACCACTGCTTTACATTTTTTCGAGAGCTTCGGCCATGTTTTGCACCACATTGGAGCATCTAAAACAAGACATGCCCACGAGCTTGATGTCTGTCTCTGTCTGTCTGTCTTATAACAACATGTCCGCGCTGGGCACACAAGCAGTCCTGTCAATCCCTCTCCCTCGCCACCGTCCTGCCATGTTTCCCTCCATCAATTCAGTGACATCCAGCAGTGGGCCGTGACATTACAGAGAAACAGGAGAGGGGCGAAGAGGGGAGGAAGAAGAGGAAGAGGAGGAGGAAGGAACAGAACAGATTGTGAATGCAAGAAAAAGAGAAATTAAGATGCTAAATGTGCTGTAGGGAAGATTGAACATGCATGCAGGATATGGCTGGGCAATATGGCACGTGTGGTTAGACAGATTTTTCTTTATCACCAAAAATAGCAAAATGTCTTTATTCTGCTCCAAAATGCAAGCTTTTACAGACAGAGAATAGGATGTAGACCTGTTGATTAAAGACCCAAGCATATCATTGACAATTTGAAATGACTTAATCCCGATCTGGGCTCAAATTTAATTAATTGCCAGGCCCTAAAGCTGGAAATATTCAAAGATAAAATAATACTAGAGAAAGTGTGTGGAAATATGACAGTTTAAATCAAATTGTGGTAAGACCCTGAGATCATCTACCAATGGAACTATACTTATATCGTGATTCTGTGATTTTATGTTATGTTTAATGAATATTTAGACCTAATGCACTGGACACATGCCATCTACTTGTCTCCAAACACTCCCTCAATTGGTCAGCCTTTGTCATGCTCTGAGTGGATTAACCAGTCATAATGAGCTGTGCACTCTTATTGAAGCAGAAGTGTTATCTATCTATCTCTTGAACCACATATTTATTGATGGGCTCCACCATGTTTGCTGTGTGATTGCTTTGTTAAACTGTTTTTATTGTCTGATGCTGCTCAAATGAATTGCCCCTGGAGGGATAAATAAAGTCGTCTCTAGCTCTTAAGGCAGCATTAAGCTGTATTAAGTGTGCATGAATTGTGGAAAAAATAATGGCATTACTGAGAAGAACGCCATAGAGAGTCATTTCTTTATTTAGTTTTTACAATTTGTTACGCAATTTCAAAAACTAGACTATCTAAATGCACTTTTAACCAGTAAAAGCAATAGGAACCCAACAGTGGCCTCAAGATTGTGAACATGAGAGAAAAAGATTTAAAAGCAAGAGGTTAGGAGGGCGGGGAGCTGGAAGTAGAAGGATTGAGCAAATGGTGGAGTGGTAGAGTGAGTGAAGGCGTACAGCTACGGGTGAGAGAGCGCGGAGGAGAGCGACATAGCCACTGCCACTGGTCGGCTATACAGGAAAAAAAAGTTCAATAATTCAAAGGAAGGTGGGGCAGGAGCAGAACTGTAGTCGATTGGAGTGTGAACAGAGGAAGTCGGGGGTGGGAATGTCAGTGTTCTGTCACAAGTGATCAATCTATGTCACTGTAGTAGCAGTATGTTAGACAGTTCCTGTTCCCAAAGCTTGTCGCTACATGGAGCTGTACAAAATGTTAGTACAATATTGGTTGATTCAAGATTTGTAAAGTTAAATCTATTCTATATGGTAATAAAGTTGTCACCTTTAGTAAATCGAAAAGACTGACTTGTATTGGTTTTCCAGTACATATTTTAGTCTTCCTTTAAGTGTAAAATTTTCACTTTGAACTAAATTTTTTCGAACTGACAGAAAAGTCACAAAATCATTCCATTCTAACAAGTGTCAAAATATTTGTCTTAAATCAAATGATGTTATGACCAAATAAAACACTTAAATTATTCACTCAAATTATGGTCCTAAATTATAACCTGAGAGACTTGCATGTGTTAGAAAAAAAGGATGTGTCTTCTCAGTCACTCTTTTCAGGCTTGGAACTGGCACAAGGAGTACACTTCTGACCCCTTGTGGTATGACACCAAACAACAAGTGAAATAAAAATAAAACAAAATAATCATTTGTTGTATCTAAATGTATATTATATGTAGGCTATATTGTATGAATTTCTAACATTTTGCTGTCCTTTTATACAGCAATAAATTCACTTCACAAAAAAGCGATGTAACCAAATGCGTTCTTTTACTCCCAGGTGAGCGTTTTATTCAGAACATCACTTGGGAACAGGTCATTGGCGCTGGCAGCCCCACAGTACGGCCACAATAAGAGCTGCCACCAGTCAGCGCCACAGACACAGACTCAAGAATTATACCCTTATGAAAACCACAGGGAGTCCATTCACAGCCCCAACACAGCTCCACTCTGCACAAGGCAAATGCTCTGTCATTTCTCTCAAACGGCACAGCATTCACAATAACAGGGGAGGAATGTGGTGTAAACGTTATTTCTCTGGTTAGAAGTAGGCTCTCATATGTTTCACAGCTGGTAAAAAGAGTGGTGCCATGCAATAAAGGGAACATTTATTGGCAGATTTAGCTGTTAGGTATGGTAATGTTGAGATAGATGAGTAACAAAAAGGAGGTCATACTTCAGAAGAGGTGTGAAAAGAGAGCATGGATTAAAATTTTTCATAATGCCTTAAATTTATTTCCAGAAGCCAAAAAAAAAAAAACATCTATCCAAACAGCACTGAAAAGTTTAACAAATCTGGAAATTGTTCCTCAGTCGGGTGATAATAACAGAGCTAATTAGAAGCAGGCTTCAATTAAGCATTAAGCAACAAGATAATCTCCACCATTTCTCCAACCTCACATTGGAGCTCCCATATTCATTTATGGGAGGAATGGTGTTCATTTGCTCTCTGTATAAATATTCACTTCGAAGGAGCGTGTGGGGCTGTGAGCGGAGGGGGCTGTTGTGGTGGTGGGACTGCAGTGCATCCTGCTGGCAGAGCACAAACACAACAGCCAGACCCAGTCATGCTGCATGCTCCCACTCTATTCTAATGGCTTTTAAAAGACTCTTTAAAGACTTTAAAAGGGTGTCTTTTAAATGGGGTTTCAAACTATAGACAGAATGAAAACATTGAATTCTAGTAGTGTATTTGAAATTAAGACATTATGGATATAGAAAACTGAGCTCATACTTAAATAAAACAATATGGTGACGTTTTCATCATATGCTTTACCTGTGTGTGAATATCTTTCCTCCAGTCCAGTTCTTGTTCAATATTCTAAGTACAAGTCTATCAGTTGTGTTAGTTGCTTTACTAACACAAGCTTTACATTTTGTACCTATAACTGTTGTATTGTTTGATCAAAAATATCACATTCTACTAAATCAGTCTGACTTACTCTAAACATAAACAAACTTAAACAAGTTAATTTATACTTACCAGTTATCACATAATGGTATTTTATCCTAGGTTCTACATTTCAATAAGATAACCTTTGTCTAATCATTTGAAGTATTACTACTCTAAAGTACAGCTTATGACAACAGCATTCATTTATCCTGTTAGAGCTGTGATTAAAGCAGAGTATTTGAAGCACATGACTTCTAAGATACCAAATAAGGACTTTACAATTGTAGAGTGGATTCGCGTGGCTAGTCTTGAATCACGGCAGACACAGGAGACTTGTTTTTGATTGTATTTCTGGGGGCGATGCCTGGAGCAGCTCCTGAGACAAGCGCTGATGTGAAGATAAATTATTCTCTATATTATTCCCACACTGACAAGAACACGCTCGCATACAGCAGCTGGGACAGTGCAAAGAAGAGCAAAAAAAATCAAAAACACAGCCACAGATGTACAGTATCTGCAAACGCAATTAGAGAGAATTATGAATGCCCTGCCAACAGGGATTTGGGCAAAAACTGGTAGCAGCTTGTAAAAAGAGGAGGAGGAAATACTCAAAATCTGCTGTATTGTAGTAGTAAAATATACGAAATAATGTCTTTAGTAAAAGTATGAAAGTTCTGATTGTAAAGGTGCCACTTCTCTGCACGCTACACCACATTACTCCCACAACCACTTACTACTGTATAATACTACACCAAGTTCCCCAGCTAGAGTCGAATAATATTGAAAAAGATTGCAATATACAATATGGATGTTAGGTACTGCAATGCTGATATTATTGCAATATTTTAATTTAATATATACTTTTTGACCCAATAATTTCCTTTATATTAAACAAAAATGTGTTTGCCTTGATTTACTAGACAGGCTCTGTCAAAATAACAATTTACCAAAAATAAATAAATAAATCAATCAATCAAGGTTATTTCAGGGTTTAGAACTTAATACGGGAGTAAAATCTGCCTTTGTGTCATTTTCAAATAACAGGAAATTTCTAGCCCCATCCCTAACCATTAACTACAGTATATCTATGACCAGGAGAGTTGACAGAGGGCACAAAGGGGTCTGGTGTCCCAGCCCCCAGGTTCTTAGGGACCCAGAATTGGACCCTCTTCCTATTAATTTATATTAAAGTGAGGCCCATATCAGGTTTCTTGCTCCAGGCCCCCAAATTTCTGTAGATGGACCTATCTATGGCTACCATTCATGACACAAGTATTTGTACCTCTGTGTTACCATCTTTACCATGTGGCACAAGCGCAAAACCTACAGTTTTTTACAGTTTTATGTAAGAAGAACATGTATCCACTATAGGCGTAAAGTTTAGATCTAATATAAAATCAGCTCCTGGTATATCAATAGCATTATGGTTGTAGTGCAAATCATTACTTTTCATCTTAGAGGTACACGGTAGAGCAAACCTAGTTAATAAATAGTCTCCAAGCTATTTGTTAAAAGTGCAGTTTTTTATTGAAGGCAGTATGCACAATCTGGTATGGGGTAACTCCCTTTGGCCTTGTGCAGGTTCACAGTATCCCCTTCTCACAAGCACACAGCTATGACTATAGATTTCACCTTCAAGTCTCATATCTCATGCCACTGTTGGAATGACTCTCCCTACGGCGCCATCTAGGGAGCTCTTGCTTTATTCATGCACTCATAAGTGAAAACCTATTTACATTTACAGCTCAAATTATCTCAATCAGAAGATGACACAATTGCGTTCAAATGTGTTTCATATATGAGGAGCATCCGTCTATGATTATTAACTTAGCCATGTTGAATGGGTCTATGGAGGCTCACTTAAAGACAAATGGCCTATTGCTTTGTTTGTTGCTGACAGTGGTGAATGCTTAAATCTACATTAGGCTGCAGAGTGTGCTCTGGTGGTGTGCAACTGCTGAGCTGTTAGCGGTCCAGGGCTGCCCTCAATTGCACCACTCACTCACTGTAATATCTCCATAATAATACATTAAAGGCATCAGTGTAATTAATCTGCTGTAATTTACTCCACGGTTTCAAGTGAATCTTTATTAACATTAATATATTGCAGATATGATTTCTCAGCCACAGTGTATCACATGTACCAAATAACCCTCTATCTGCATATCTAAGAAAGATGTAAAAAGTATGTTACATTGTTGTATAATTATGTAAAAAAAAATGTCAATGAGTGTCACCAACTGAAAGTCAAACTAGTTAAAATCATTATGTTACTAAATCAAACAGGAAAAGGGAATAGTCGCAGAGTGGTTGTCAAAACTTTGTTCAGTGTTTCTGTGTGACTAATGTAACTGTCATCGACCATGGTGTTAAGAGTAGGCCCACAGTCACTGCAAAGACAACAAAGTATGACTGAAACAAGTGTGGCTACCTCATTATTAGAAATGTCCTAAGAAAATGGCAAAATCCATTCAAAAATAGTTCTCTGTTAATGCATTTGAAGAGGTTGCAAACTATGAAAGACAGATGTATTTATTAATTTAATAACAAGTCATGACTTTGTGTATTACTTTTCGATCTCAGTGTGCATATTGTAGTTATATATCCTTCTATACACTCTCCTTTATGAATACAAAAGCACCGTATAACCATGCTGCTTCTCTTGCCCTTGTCCTCTATGGTTGAGTTCAGATTATTTTTTTATACCTTTCTCTTGGATAACTGAGCAGCCTGAGGACACGACCTCCGAGACATAATGAAGTTAACAAAAAGGACAAAGAGCTTTTTGGCTGGCACCTCTCATACATGCACAACACTAACAGGCTATTGGGATGGTAGCACATCTCACACACTTTCAAAGTTCAGTTCATTAAATTTTCAAATGATGCTAAATGACCATGCGTTTTTTTTGCCACTCGGAATACTGCTCAACTTGAACTCACAACGACAGCACTGGCATTCCTTCACTAATTCATAGAACACAATTATTCAAAATTCTTCTTGCACCTTTCTTAGCTGCGTTTGCTGCAAGTCAAGTGTCAAATTAGACAAGTTCAGCCTTTGAGAACTGTTTTTGGTTTGTTGAAGGAATTACAATTAAAATCAGACCAAAGCAGAACCTGGAATATTTTCAGACATCAAAAAGCCACAAAATTACAGAAATATTGTCAAGAGAAAAACAGCAATGTCCAATTACAGTTTCATAAAATGTCATTTTCTGTGTGGGTCGGCAAGAAGTCCATTTTTATTTTTTTTTCAAAGGGTACGTCTCTCTGTTCCTTCGGTTCTGGGACACTCAAATTCAGATTACGCATACAGAAAAGAATTCCCTGTCTAGTCATTTGGCAGACTAGAACATTTTGGTTAGGCACTTAACTCTAGAAATATTTTTAAATTCTAAGGAGCTCAAGCTTGTCAATGAGAATAACCTTAACTATATCTTTATACAAGTTCAGGAGATGTTAATGCTTTGCCTGAAATGTTCCACAGTATGGCATTAAAGTAGGCCAAGTTACATGTAAGAATTCATGATTGCACCTTTAATGCCACAGACAAGCAGGTGATGGCCCCCCTTCACCAGAAAAGTTACATAGTGCACCTTTATCTATACTCTGTCACTCAGTGGATGTAAAAAGGAGATGTATTGAAACCCTGAACTATTTTTGATTGACTCTTCATCCATCAGATTAGACATGAAAACACCAATAAAGCAAACAAATTTGACAATAAATAAAAACATATCCAGTCACTGTAAAAGACAATGTAGTACATGTTGCAGAAAATATGTGGGTTGTTCTTGAAACTCATGTGTTTATGTCCACTGGAGACAGATTCAGTGCTTAACGGTGACCTACTAAACATCAGCAGCTATTTTAAGCTTGGGCCAAAAGGTACTAAATGTGCATTTACTTCACCTAACGTCTATACAGTCCACAGTATTGATGTTGCTGTATTAAAGTCTATAATAATAACACATGTTTTCTGTCCACATTAGACACAGTTTGATCTACTGGCCCAGAGCAGCCCCATGGCTTTACCGCCGCACATGTAAACGTGTCTGAAATGCTGAAGTCAGCTTCTTGGGGAGTTTTCCTTAAACTTGCTGAATTTGCTGAGTTAGTGGGTCAGACTTAATTTCAGACCCAATAACGCCAAGGTAATTTGTTGTTGCACATTGCACCTGATAAGAATAATTTCACAACGCTAAAATTATCCCATGCATATTACAGGTTTTCCCCAAAGTAGCTCCTCTAATCTTCAAGACGATAAGGAATGGCACTTTAAGGTAAATGTATGCAATCATATATGTCAATTGCATACTAAATGTAAAGATCATGCTTTTCAGATCAAGGAAAATATTTATATTTAAGCAATGTAATAGACATACAGTACTCGTGACCTTTATTGGAAACTGGAATGCTTGGGGGTTTTTTGATCGAGCAAAACACATGTTTTCCCACTAGAGGGCGCTTTTTACTCCAGCTTGTGTAATGAGCAATTGGTCTGTTCTTTTGTGTAATTTCTTGTGTCTTTATGTCATCTAGGCCAGCAAAATATACAGCAATTGAGTCAAAATCGCAATTTGAGTTGACATATTAATATAACAGAGTAGCTTCTAGAAAGTCCTCCTGTGTTTTTATAGAAAAATGTTGTACCTGTAGTACAACAATGTCATTCATTCATATTTTAGTCTTTTCTCAAATGTTAATGTTGTTTATAATGTGCATTTGAACAGAATCCTTTTCAATCATGTCTGAAATAATAAATCTTACAATAAATATACATGAATTTATTAGGTGTATTATGAGTCATCTTCTTGCTACATACTAGCAAACCACTTCTCCATTTTGGAAACTTTTTTTTTCTCTGCTTTAACACCTCAAACTTGAACTTTCTATTTTTGTCCACCTAAACCATGAGAAACCTGAGAGGAACAAATTGTACAGATGCAATAGAGCTGAGAGAGTTGCTCTATAACAGTCTGTAAGTCAAAGTGCAATTGCATTCATGTACACAAAAAATGTGTCTAAAAGTCTTGGTTTTGTAAGTGATCCTACAACCCCAAATTTTACATGCTATTACTTACTCATGCTCACAACAGCCTAGCTAATATAAAAAGATACATTTCATAACAAGAATTTGGAGTGTGTTTTAAATGTATAGGTATGTTTGATAATAGATTTTTTCTTAAAGACAAAAGTAGGACATTTGACCCTATATAGCCTCTATAATAGCCATAGTAGTAGTGGTAATTTGTTGTACAACTTTCCATAGTATCTACAGAATATTTATATTAATGTCAATTGCCTGAGTACTGAGTATAACTTGGGAATGGCTGAAGAGGAATTGATTCTTCAGTAGCACACCATGGAAACAAGCGGAGCAAATATTTGTTTACTTGTACAATTCTACAATGTTCCTTTTTGTGTGGCTGTACTGTCAAAACTCAACATGAACACAGTGTCAGGAACACCCACTGTGGTTTGAAAAGGAAAGGGTCAGCATTCATCATCATTTACCACCCACTGGAGTGGGTATTTTACACATGCAGTAGCTGACACTATTGCCAAAGATACACTATTAACTAAACAAAAGCTAAAATTATAGTGAACATGAAAAAAGTTACATCAAAACTGATTCTGCCTTTGAGGAAGTTGTTTAGTCATAACCACGGTAGAGTCATTTCTCATTGTTTGAGACTCATAAAGAAACAAATACATCTTAGAAAAATCTGACCATATATGAACACTATCTTGGCCAGAGCAGGAAGGGGCAGTGAGATAACAGGACAAGCCCTGGACCTCAGCCATGATCATCTATTGGCCCAAAGACAATTACAGTGAACTGTGGTGAGACTCTAACTCACTGTGGCAGCTTTAACACAGCCATCCATTATAACGTTACACTGAGGAGGCCTCAGTAGTTTATTTTACCAATAAACCATTTGTTTTGTTCTTTTACTGGTTTGGGAATAAACCCAAATATTAACAAATAAATACATCTGTAAATACATTTTTATAAATTGAATTTCATCCTCACCCTCCACGGGTGGTTTCATGTCCTCTTTTTCCATGCTCGGGACCTCTACCAGAGGCCTAGGGGCTTGAGGTTTCAGTGCAGTATCTTTGCTGTTCCTAGTACTGCACTTTTCTGGACTGAGATGTCTGATGTTTTTCCTGGGATCTGTTGTAGCCACTCCTCCACTTTGGGGGTCACTGCCCCGAGTGCTCCGATGACCACGGGCACCACTGATGTCTTCACCTCCAGGCCTTCTCCAGCTCTTCTTTGAGCCCCTGGTATTTCTCTAGTTTCTCATGTTCCCTTTTCCTGATGTTCCCATCTCTTGGTACTGCGATGTCCACCACAACAGCTTTGCTCTGTTGTTTATCTACCACCACAATGTCCGGTTGGTTCGCCATCACAATTCTGTCTGTATCTGGAAGTCCCACAGGATCTTGGCTCGATCATTCTCCACGACGTGTTTCCCACCTTGACCTTGGGATGTCCAGTCCATACTCTGCACAGATGTTTCTGTACACTAAGCCCGCCACTTGGTTATACCGCTCCATGTATGCTCCATGTGCTCAAGGCCGGCTCCTGTGCAGCCAGGAAGAGTGCCTCTTCCTTCAGAGTGTCCTTCAGTCCAGCTTTCTCAAGCCACTGATAGGATTTCTTGATAACAGTCACTTCAGTTATGTTACAGTGGTACATCCCATGCTATCCCAACCCTTCCATGATGGTTCAGCACCTCTTCCTCTGCACTCCAACGTCTAAGACATTCGCTGAGCATGTCATCGGTTGGGGCCTTGTCCTTGATGTACTTATGGATCTTGGATGTTTCATCCTGGACTGTGGCTCTTACACTCACTAGTCCTCGGCCTCCTCCCTTACGGCTCGCGTACAGTCTCAGGGTGCTGGACTTGGAATGGAACCTGTCATGCATGGTCAGGAGCTTTTGGGTCTTAACATCTGTGGTCTGTATCTCCTCCTTTGGCCAGCTTATGATTCCTGCTGGGTATCTGATTACTGGCAGGGCGTAGCTGTTTATTGCCTGGGTCTTGTTCATGCCATTGAGCTGACACTGTAGGACTTGCCTTACTCGTCTGAAGTATATGGCAGTGGCTGCTTTCCTTCTTTCCTCTTCAAGGTTGCCATTTTCTTGTAGGATTTGAAGGTACTTAGAACTCTCCTCATTGTCTGCTATTGTTCCTTCTGGGAGTGAGACAACTTCTGTGTGCACTACCTTCCCTCTCTTTGTCACCATCCAGCTACACTTCTCAAGCTCGAATGACATTCCAATGTCTGTGCTGTAGATCCTGGTGGTGTGGATCAGTGAGTCAATGTTTCGCTCATTCTTAGCATATAACTTGATGTCATCCATGTAGAGGAGGCTGTGACTGATGGTGGCCCCATTCCTGAGTCGGTATCCATAGCCAGTGTTGTTGATGATTTGGCTGAGGGGGTTCAGACCTATGCAGAACAGCAGTGGAAATGGGAATAAACCCAAATACACACACACACACAGACACACACACACACGTACATTTCTGACAAACTTACTTTAAGATTGAGATTAGATTTGCACGTTTTTTGTGACTATATACAAAGTAAAATTTTAACGTGTCTAGGTACATTTATATTTGAATGAAGGAATACAACAAAAGCTGTCAACTCTGAGGTAAACACAAAATATCATTAAAATATGAATTCTGCTGTTAACTGTGCATGATCTCTAACATTATCTGAAATGCATGAGATAGTTGCATTTGTTTATTTGTTGTTGTTGCTGTTGTTGTTAATGTAACTGTTTTTGTATATGACACTTGGTTGCTATGCCGACCAGTAGAGACTACTGACACTGCTGTTGTTTTGCTCTTGTTTTGCCATGGGTTACGACCTACAGTAGCTCTGGTGTTCAGAAAATGAACAACCAGAAGAAATTGTATGTTTCCTAATACTAAAACACTACAATATAATACCTCACTGGATATATGTTGTTTTCAGAGGAAATTCCTTAATAATTGCAATATTTGCCTTTTGGGACCATTCAAACTGTGATTATAATCTGAGTTCGATTAGTTTTGTAGCCATACCTCACAGTCAAGTTTTTGTAATTTTAATGACTACACAGACAACACATATTGACCAACAGCAATTGCAAAATGACCCAAGAAGCAAGTTTTCTTTTCTTTTCTTGGTGCAATTATCCTTATAAAACATCACAATTTGAAGCGCCCATATTACATTATTTTCTGATCCATGTTGTTTCCTCATCACAAAACATACCTGGAGTTGTATTTTGTTCTTCTCTCAAATGGAAAATACTCTGTTCCACGTTGTGATGTCATGTGGTACAGGAAGTGCTCCACTGTGTTTTTAAACTCCATATACCTTAACTAGAATATTTTGGATGATTTCGCCCCTAGAGTTTCCAACTGAACTAAAGGTAAAAGGTAGTTGTTAACTTGAAACTACCACTTCATTATGTCACAAGGTGGAACAGAGTGTTTTGAGCTAGACTAATAGACAGACTAATAATAGTTACTTAAAACTGTGTGCATGAAACAAAATGCAACTCCAACTATGTTTTTGATGAGGTAACAGCAGTATAACATGCCTTAAAAGAGTCATTTTTGTGTAATATAGAACCTTTAATATAACTAATTGGTTTACATGTAATTTCATTGACTCTGCACTACTGTTCCCACACTGCCCTATTTTTATTGTTTCAATTGCAACCATTATTAAATCTGCTGAGGTTTTTATATCCAAAACTCACAATTAATGCTATTCCAGCATTCCCTGTAGACCTGTCTATCATCCCTGTTCAGCGCACCCACTGTCCTCCTCATTGTCTAGAAGTGTGGTGCCCTTCGGAGCGCACTCAGTCCAAGTGATAAGGCCTCAGACTGACCTTGGAACACAAGCTGCTGCTGAACAATTTACAATGTTGTTCTGGTCACAATGCCAAGAGCTACACCTCAGTATCCACTGTAAATTGTATTTTTGCTAGTGATTAACTTAAAATTCTTCCACAGCACACATATTACTATTGTTAATGGAGTACTCACCCACAACAGGAGGGCACATACGCTGGACATAGTGGAAATCCAATGGAATATTTTAGTCTGAGATCTATATTAAGCTTAAAACAGCTACCATTGTTGCATTGTGAAAAGGGTACATCCATAAATGTGTCATCGTCATAGTTAGTCCTACATTTCTATAGAAGTGTACAGTTTGTCCCAAACAATGACTGCAAACACCCCTTGACCTCACGAGTGCATTCATAAAGGAAGTTTTTTTTTATAACATGTTTTTTCCCCAGTGCACTTATGTCTTATTATGATTATTAATTTGTCAGTGAAAGAAGTCAGTGTTTTTTTTTTTTCTTTGGATCTCTTGTAAAGTTATGATTATCCAACCTCAGTATCTTAAATCAAATGAAACCAAGGAATAAAATGTATGCATGGCAAGTTTAAATGTATCTTGCATGAATTCAATTACAGTTGTTTTTATTACTTAAAGAAGAATACCTGGAAAATGAGCAGGCTTGCCTTTCCACAGACCTGACCTACAGTTAGAAGTGAATGCATCGGCCTGTTTGTCTCCGTAAAGATAGAGATAAGTTTAATATCACACTGTGGATCTTTCCAAGAAAAACACTTTTCCACACCTCCAAAGACACAAGGTGGTGGCGTACCATCCATCAGAAAAGTTATAATGTACCTTTAAATACAAGGATAAGTGGAGGGCAGAGTATTTTCTGTGGCTGTGGAAAACTTGAGAAGACTGTTACGGCCCTAGACCTTAAGTGCGTTCACTTATTAGTATTTGTTATGTTTAGTATGTGAATGAATCTGTCCCCTCTTCAGTATTGAATCCTGGCTGTGTGAGTCCTCGATTGGAGGACTGTTTTCCTGCCTGGCCAATTCTGTGTCTCACCTGCAGCCGCCTCCCCTACTTAAGGAGTTTCAGCACTTGCTCAGGGCTATAGTCTGTATGCCATTGTGTCTGTGTCCCATTTAGTTGTTAGTCACTTGAATGTTTCTGTGTCTAACTTTGTGTGTGTGAGAGACACTAGTTTAGTTATGTTTTTGTGTCTCTTGTTGTTTTGTCACTCCATTCTGTTTGTAGTTCTGTGGGACACTTGTGTTTTGTTTTTTTTGTTAAGTGTCCCTTATTTTGTCTGTGATTTTTAATAGACCTACGTGATTAGTTTTTTTGAGACATGAAACTTTTTATCCATTAACTCTGTTATTTTTGGTTTCTTAGTTAGGGTTATTATGTTCATGCATGTGCTTGAATATTTTAGACCATTTCTGTTACTTTGCCTTTTACAGTCCTGTTCATTAACTTTTTTTCCCATCTGTTTTTGTTACGTCCCTGACCTTAGCCAAGCTGTGTCATAAAAAGGACAAAAGCCACTAATGTTCAAATGTTCGATTCGTAGAGTATCCTCTCCAATCACTCAAGGAGTTAATTGTATAAAATGAGTGGAAGAGGCGTGATTCAGTGACCAGTGCAGCCCCTCCCCAAAATCTGCAGCGCAACATGTGGCCTTGTCAGTGGGAGTTTTTGTTCAAGAACTGACAGACATACACCCACTGCTCTTATGTAACACAGGAGTGCGTTTACCCGGAAACAAAGGGGTACAACTATCTAGAAAAAGCTAAGTGAATACAGTTCTGCACGTTTGATGTGGCTGTGAAGACTTCAGAACATCTGGGCTTGGGTTTATCACTTCACCATGGAGCGCACAAGCAGCCTCTACATACTCGGTAAGCCACTAACCTCATAACAACATAGTCCAGTTACAATTGCAACAGCAATAGTTATTTAATGTAGGGTTGAATAAATCCTATGTAAGTTAAGTTTTGTTATTTTACATCTTTTAGTGACTGAATTAATACTAATCAACATAAGGAGGCAGTAGATGTTTGAATGTGGATGTACAGCCTCCTTTATCTTGGAAAACTTTTGAGAATGAGTACATGTTTGGGTTTTTTTTAATCCTTGTAGCAAACTGTGTAATATTAGTGGTAGTAGTTAAATTTTAGCTGTTATTTCTACAAACGCTAGATTGGGAATATTAACCTTAGTATTTTTAGTAGAATAATGTAGTTGTTCATATATTGTCTGAAATAGATTAATGATTCAAATATTTTACAACCACAATTACATGCGTCATAACTGCAGCCTAACTTGAGTTTAACAGCATTCTACTGTTCTGCCCTTAAAGTGATATTTATATCCACTGATCTCATGTGAAACAAACCTGCTGCTGTTGTGAGCACTCTGCCAGAGAAAAAGACTGACTGGGTGTTTCCAACGATTAGGCCAGAATTGTCATGTGCTTGGGGAAGCAATTGGAAACTTTTGTATATATATATTTTTTTAATAAAACCTATGTCCAAATGTGGAATAACTATTCAGTTTTATTTTCCCTGACATATTAATGAGATTTGGTATATTTTCAGAGTGACCTATTAGAGTGACAAAAGTATTTTAATGAGGGCTTAGTATGTGTTACTATTATTTCTAGTGTTTCTCAAACTGTGGTGAATGTACCACTGGTGGGCCCTCTGTTGTTTGAGTAGCTGTTTTATTGAGACAAATCTATTGATGTTTTAATCCACCTTTGGGTTAACCATTATTTATTACTATCTTTTGGTAGTTTGGTGTCATTTAAAATCTGATTTAGTCAAATTTCAGACCATGTTTGGCTCTAATTCTGGCCTGCATATCTAAGTTTAGATCTGATCGCAAACCCAGGTATTATCTTAAGTGGTGTGGAAAGAATCAGTGACTTATAACAGACATGCGCAATTTTTTTATGTATCTGATAATCAATTTTACATATTTGATAATGATTAAGAATTGTATTGTACATATTGTAATGTATTTATTTTATTTTATCTGCATTTGATTTACTCAACCAGGTGTGTCCAGTTTATTCCTGTTAAAATAATATTTTATACTGTGCTTTTCTCCCTAGAATCTCTTCTCTTGACTTTTTCTCGTCTTTTATGCTTGTTAAGTTATATTTGGGTGAATGCAAAAGTCTGACTTTGCATTTGGCTGAAGAGGATGTAATATTGCCATGTTTCCTGCAGACTCCAATGTGGTATTCATTTTGACACAGTGGTTGGTAACAATGCGAGGAAGAAGGAAATGAATATGATGACAATTACCTTTCCGTTATAGACTTATTAACATGTTGAAAATAATCTGCTAATTTCCCAAGAAGCACATTCACAAATCTTATTGATAATGGAAAAAAAACAAACATTCAAATTAGGAAGTAGCTGTAATAGAAATGTTCATGTCACTGTTTTGCAGTTCTGCTTATCTGTGTCACGGGGGCACAACATGCAAAAAAGTGTGAACAAGGATTTGTACCTGACAAGAATGGTTATTGTGACGGTAGGATACTGTTATAACTACAAAAAGACACATGTCCATTAAGTTGTAAGGTTTTAGTCAATACAAGTAAATATACAATAATAACAAAGCATTTAAATGTCTTAATTTTAGATGTTGATGAGTGCATGGACGAAGAATTTGAAGAAGCATGTGGCAATGACGCCCTCTGCATCAATACTGTAGGCAGCTTCTTTTGCAAGTGCGAGGAAGGATTCAGATCAAACTCAGCCACGTTCAATGCTTCATCCTCTGAAACATGCCTAGGTAGGTAAACCATTGCCAACTTTTATGTTTCTATAAAGTTGGCAATTCAATAACAATTTCCCTTTATATGCAGATATCGATGAGTGTGCTATGGACACAAACATCTGTGGCTCAAATGCTGAATGCAAAAACGCCGTACCACATTACTCATGTATTTGTGATGATGGATTTGTCTCATCCAATGGTAGAGAAGCGTTTCGCGAAGAGGACAATGTCTCATGTATAGGTAAGATTGCACTCAATGCATATTAAAGTGAAATGTACAACATAATAAATCTTGATTGGTTTCTTTTGAACAGACAGAAATGAATGTGCAGAGGAGGACATCTGTGGTAAAAATGGAACTTGTATAAACAATAATGGTAGTTATTCCTGTGTTTGTGATGAAGGATTTGTACTGGCCGTATCTGGAAACTACCAGCAATGTGAAGGTGAATAGAAAAACTGGGTCAAACATTTCTAGAACCCATTATGTACAAAAAATAAAGAAGAGAAAGAGAAGAGAAAAAGGAAGCTGGTGTTGAAACATTAACAGATTTAGACTTTGACAGTAGATAGATGGATACAGAGCATCACTCGGCTAGAAATATAAGCGTCGATATATAAGACTTTAAGTTTTTAATTATATTTGATATTACTGAACTGTTGCTACTGAATTAGCTGCAAATTGCTCATCCATTTGTTTAACCTTTAATTCATATGTGCAATCAATTATCACAAACTGGAAAAATATCTAAACGAAAAAAACATGGATGTATGTTGGATATATTTAAGCATTTATTTATTTACTAACATGCTAAGGCTGATAGTTTTACATACTTTATTGAGTTTCCCCACTTTATAATGGCCTCTATACAGTTCTATACAGCTGAAGGACCTATTTGAGAGTCAGGGCTACTGTAGGAGACTGACACAACACAACATTTCCTGTGCCATTGTTTCCCCTCAGACATTTGTGTGATCAATAACACAATCTGTGGGAACGGGACCTGCCACCACGGAGCCGGTGGCCATAACTGCACGTGTCACTCGGGGTTCTCCAACTACGGCAATATACAGTCACGCTGCACTGGTACGACAGGAAAGAAACTGACTCTGCTAACATCCTCAGTGTGGCTAACTGTGCTATGCTTTTCTTGCAGAATTGAAGTGTGAAGTATTTAAAGACATGACCAGCCTGAAGAAGGTATAGCCATATACTGGACATGATGCACTATGAATTTAGATCAAATGAGCCATAGATAAAAATACTAAGTCATGTTGTTAATGAAAATAATAGTGTATTTGCTGATGCTGGGTTCATTGTTCTCTTGTTGTTACACATTACATCTGGGACAATGCTAGATAAAAGTCAAATTTAGATAAGACATCATCATTATAATGTATCAGTCTTATTAAGTTAAAGCTGTAAATAAATAGACTGACTGAAGCAAAGCTTACACATAGGGAAGTGGGTGAAGTGTCATGTGGTAGATGTGGTAGTAAAGCACTAGAGCAGGGGTGGGGAAACTTTTGACACACGGGCCACAATGGGTTCTCTAAAATTTGACAGAGGGGCTGGGCCAAGATATATATATATATATATATATATATATATATATATATATATATATATATATATATATATATATATATATATATATATATATATATATATATATATATATGTGTATATATATATATATATGTATATATATATATATATATATATGTGTGTGTGTGTGGTTGTGTGTGTGTATATGTATACAATATATATGTGTATATATATATATATATATATATACATACATACATATATATGTGTGTGTGTATATATAATGTGTGTGTGTGTGTTTGTGTGTGTATATATATATATACATATACGTATATGTGTGTACACACACACACACACACATATATATATATATATATATATATATATATATATATATATATATATATATATATATATATATATATATATATATATATGTATATGTATATATACATGTATGTATACACACACATCTATTACATTAGAGATTTGGTCTGTAACATGTAGCAAACCATGAATACGCAAGGCTCATTGTACAAATTGTTATTCAATTTCAGTTAAATAAACAGCAGAAAAACGCTGAACACTGAAACTACTTATTTTAATATAATTTGGTGACATTTGGTGGCCAGGTTAATAAACCCAAAGGGCTGTAGTCTGCCCATGTCTGCACTACAGCCACTGCTGTCCGACTATGGTATTCCCATCAGACCTTCAGCCAACCACTAACCAGGCCCAACTTTGCTTATCATCCAAGATCAGACAATTAAGGATTTACAAAAATAATTTCATCAAATAATAAATTGTGTAAACATCACTTAACTTGTATGAAAGCTTTTTTGTTTCATTTATTCATCCTAGAACTTTGGCTCTGCTTATGATCTTGTGGTGAAGCTGAAAGACCAATGTAAAGAGATTTCAGAAAGTGAAGTCGCCCCTGTTCTGGATGGAGAGGACATGATAGAGGTACAACCTCAAATTTCACATTTACCTGTAATCTTTAGTCATTCATTTTTTCCATTGAGAGCAAATCTTCTGCCTTGTATCATGCAGAACTTCATGCATCCTTTACCAGATTAAGTTGGATGCTCTTTCTCCTTTACCCAATTCTCAATTTATTTAAAGTCTGGAGCAACACAAGAAATACATTGGCTTGTTCATTGTTCGTGAATTACTTTATACTTCTCAACTTCTCAAAATTGTATAACTGTTGGAAGCTTACTGACCATTTCCACAACTGTAGAATCTAGGAACAGGAAACCATGTCCGGCCAGAGTTCTTGTTTTCGGACTTTTGGAGCCTGTTTATTCTGGGATGGATGTAGTCGACTGGACCCAGTGCTTTTGTTGATCCTCTTCCCTCCTGTCTCTGTCTCTTTGTCTGTCTGTCTGTGTGTCTGTGTGGTGCAGAGGCTGTTGTCCCTGATCGACCAGCTCCTGTCCGGCAAGCCTTTCCGTAATAACAGTAAAGTTTCCACCTTTTTGGACACGGTCGAGCGCTTTCTGAGGCTCATCGGGCCTTTCAACACGCCCCCAGGAGTGAAGAAATCCTCCAACTACACAGGTGGAATATATATATTATTGTTTATAGATTTCATATCTCCAATTCTCAGTTGGAGCATTGGGGAAAATAAAAAAAAAATGTAACAAATTTAGAAAGAGAAAGTTATTTATTTATTTAGAAAAGGGACAGTGCATATTAATGAACATAAGATACATATGTAAATATGCCAGATTTTAGCCACAGGCTAATTTCCATCTGTTGTCCCTGGACAGGTTGATGGTCACACTTAAAATACAAGATAAACAAAAATAGAGAATAAAGTTACCACCCATCTGATTTGAATTGGAGGATCAATCTATTTTAGGGCTGGGCAGTATGAAAAAACTGCCATTTAACAGAAAAACTATTACTTCTCCAAACCAGACGCTTGACCTTTCCATTAAAAATAACCAGGGTGATCGTTGACAATTAGAAATTACTGGATCTTGATCTTGCTTAAAATTTCATTAACTACAAAGTTCTATTCTACTTTTTATATTTACAGTGTCTCAAATTTTGATTGTATTTTTAAAATGTGATATTTGTGCACAGATTTGGTGCTGCATTTGCACAAAGGAAGCATCTTGCCCCAAGGAAGAGTGGCATTATCACTACAGCAAACCAAGCTGGATATCCAGATGGAGACAGTTGCAGGGGAGCCCTCCAAGTATCCTGGTATCCATCTTAAAATACGCATTTGTCTAGATTTCTTTGGAGAATGTAATTAATCTTGGTTTTTCTTTGTTAAGATTTTGCAGCAGTGTCACTTCTAAGCTACAGGAAGCTAGAGAAGTCAGCAGATGGGTTTTTTGAAGGTGTGAATAAACAAGAAAAGAAAACACTTGGACTGAACTCCAACATTGTGACAGTCACCGTTAGTAACCTAAACACAAGCTCCCTAAACAAACCTGTCCTTATTACACTAAATCATCTGCAACAGGTAACTACTCAGAATTGCATATATTATACAGACTAGAGCAATTATTGTAATTTGTTTAATATTTTATAGTTAAACAAAAGATCCTATTGTGTGTACTGGGATTCTTCTATGAACGGAGGGGCGTGGTCCACTCGCGGTTGCCAAGTTAAGGAGTCCAACCCAAACTATACAGTGTGCGCTTGTTACCACCTGAGTAGTTTTGCAGTTCTAATGGCCCTCTATGAACTGGAGGTATAATGAAATAAATACAAGATACAATAGTTTTTTATGGCCATGATCTAATCACATAATGTCTTTTACTTTATAACAGGACACATTCGAGTTGCAGCTCATCACTTGGATTGGCCTGTGCCTGTCTCTGGTTTGCCTGTTCATCTGCATTTTGACATTTGGGTTGATTCGCTCCATCCAGAGTCCAAGAACCAAAATCCACCTGCACCTCTGTATCAGCCTCTTCTTGGCCTTCGCCATTTTCCTGATTGGCATATCTCGCACCGAAAACAGGGTAAAGACAAGAATAATCACATTGCAATGCCTGAATATAGCCAATGCTGGGGTCGTCATAAACATTGCATCTCAGAGACAAACTAATATCAAATGTATTTACTGATTTGAGTGATACTGGAAAAAACAAAACTACAACCAAATTTGATATTTTTCTGAATAGTTTTAGAGCAATGTTGAGCCTATATCAGAACTAGTATAAGACCACATTGCAATACTTAAGAAATTACTGTTACTTTTGCTATCTAAAAGTATTAATACTTTTCGTAGTATCAAAAGGAAGAAGCGTTAATATTGTGACAACTATAGGAAATGCACACTCTTACAGGCGGTGGTTGAAAATAGTTTTGTTTTTTTATAATAGGGTTTTAGCTGAATAGATCAGCTAAACAAAGCCAGTAACAGCTATATTACTTACATGACAAGGTTAATAAAGTGGTTTTACTGTCAAACTTTAGCTCTGAAATGTGATAAAAATAGACATAGTATTTATAGCATATCCACCGAGAACTTTCTCATATTTTTGGGGTAAGAGTTTTCCCTGTACTGTACTTTTTTACCACTGTCACTCTAACTCCACATTAGGTCGGCTGTGCAGTGGTAGCAGGTCTCCTCCATTTCTTCTTCCTGGCTTCATTTTGCTGGATGTGTCTGGAGGGCATACAGCTCTTCAGGATGGTTGTGATGGTCTTTAACGCCTCCTTCAGAACAGTCTACCTGATGGCAGCCGGCTATGGAGTCCCGGCAGTAATTGTGTCTATCTCGGCCCTAGCTAATGCCAAGGGATACGGCACGGAGAGATAGTGAGTTCCCCCTATATCCCTGCTCAGCTTCCATTATTTCTAATGTATACCTCAATTTGGGGGTACAGTAGGCTGACAGGTTCCACATTTTTGCCTTGCAGTTGCTGGTTAAACCTGGATTCCATTTGGAGTTTTTTCGGGCCTGCCTGTATCATAATTTTTGTAAGGAAGGACAATAGTTACACAAATGTATAATACGCCTATTTTGAATCTGGTTTTGTCGGTCAATAGGTCAACATTATCTTCTTCCTAATCACGGTGTGGAAATTAGCCCAGAAATTTTCAAGTCTAAATCCTGACCTTGACAACCTCCAAAAAATAAAGTAAGTCAGTGTACATACATTAACGTGTTTTAACTAAAATATATTTTTTTCTATTATATTATATTATATTATGACACCAGTATTCAGCCCGGAAGCTCTATGTTGCATCAGATTTACTTTTACATAACTATGGCTTTGTTGCCCTCTACAGGACATTCACCATCACTGCTGTGGCTCAGCTGTGCATTCTGGGAATAATGTGGATCTTTGGCTGCTTCCAGTTTGCGCAAAGAACAATTGTAATGTCGTATCTTTTTAGCATTTTTGCCAGTCTTCAGGGAGTTCTCCTATTTATTATGCATTGCTTGTGTTCTAAGCAGGTACCCCAAATACCACATTGCAATTATATTAACAGCTGGCTCTTCATAAACTAACAATAACAACTTGTGTCTTTAAAAAGGTAAGAGAGGAGTACAAAAACATATTGGCTAGATGTTGTGCACCACAGAAGAAAGTATACTCTGAGTTTGGATACACAAATACCAAGAAAGCACAGGTAAGGATTTGACATTTCCAATAAATAATGCAATTATTTTACACTAAAAAAATCAATACTTGCGCTTAACAGGAAAGCAAAAGCACACAAGACACAGGAGAGTCCAACATGTGATGAGCAGAATGACGACTTGAGAAAAGTATACTATTACTGTAACTTCAAAGCTGTATCTGCTGGTGTAGTGGTTTATTGCATTGCTATAAATAGTCCAATTCCAGCTTTAACTTTTTTTTCTTTTAGTTAGGCTCAATACATTTCATATCATTATAAAAAAGGAAAGCCTAAAACAGTAAGGAATACAAAATGTTTCTAAAATTACTAGGAATAAGCAGTGTACAAGAAAATAGCCTTTCTTTTCTAAACAGATATTTTGGTCTGGTAATGTGTAATATTGTAATTTATTCTAGTATCTTCTTTGTGCAGTCTCATAGGTACGTCACTGTCAAGTTTAATTAAATTAAATACATAAATGATAAGTAATAGTATGTACAATATACTATAATAGCATATACTATACTTTCAATACAAATGGATGTAAAATGTTTATTATATGAGATGTTATGAATTGAATGTAAATTGGATGCTTGAATGTAAATATTTTGACCTTATTCGTACTTAACTGTATTATCAACAAGCCCTTAATTTACATATTTTAACTTTGCACTTTACTGCAGGTCTGTGTGAATGTTGTAAATAAAATGCATTTCTTAGCCTATGTTTTATGGAGTATTAATACCTGAACTAAACAGTAGTTAGTAGTTTAACCTAATTATTTAAAAGCTATGGACAAGTCTGCAGACAACCGCAGTCAAAGTACAAGTGAATTGCATTTGTGTACAAGGAAATGGGAGGTTTTATTTATTTTATTTTTTTTCTACTAGTTTCCTGTTTAAGCGAGAGAGATAAGAGATCTAAGCCATGATGCCCCTTACAACAGAGCACAGTTTAGCTCCATCAGTCATGATCAAGAAAAAAGCAACAACATAAAGCTGGAAATGTGTGATCTATTGCAATTTACATGTTCCATGAGTGCTACAGTGGACTAAAAATTAACAAGTGATTTGATTCCTAGCCCAAATGTAAGAATATTTTGTTACACTTGAACTTTTGGGAAAAGATTATTGATTGAGAGAGTAATTTAAATCTGAGCCATTATTGCACAACAACGGAGAAAGAGAAGAGTTGAAAGGATGGAAACAGGAGAGTGGGAAACTTAGATCCAGCTGAGATAAAATAACTCCAGAACCTCTGGAGAGAAAACGCTGGAGGAGCGATAGGGACCTGTCACAAACAACAAGCGCGACAACAATCCACATTTTTCAAGTTGTACCTATTGCCAAATGCACTTACATTTTTCAGCCATTTAGGACAAATCAGCAGTGGTATGAAGCTATCAAGTGGGTGAGTTTCATTTATTATTCATAATCATCGAACAGCACATAACTCAATTGGACATTGGACTCACAGAGCACTCACAGCTATGGAGAGGATGGCTGTAAAGGTACGGACTTTCTGCCGTTGTAATGCATGCAAGAGATTAAAAAAAACAATATAGCCAAAAGTCTTTTTGTTTAAATTGAACAGTAGCTTTAGTTGCTTTTAAATTGTTGAGCTAGCGGTTCTGTTTGGTGTTAATCTAGCTATATATATTTTTTTTTCCCACTGACGTGGCTTGATGTTCATATCTTTTCTTTTTTTCACATGGTGCTACAGCGATAATGCCACCCAGGAGTAATTACTTATGAAAGAACCCTTTAAAAAAGGTAAATTTAATATTTATGTATTTAAAATTTTACATTTAATTTCATCACTATTTCAACATTTGTACTCCAGAATGTCAAGATTTTTTTTGTCAGTGTAAATATTTTATTACAAAATTGGTTGTACAAACAGAGAACAACAGGACAGACCTGAGCTGAACCTGTATACTTCCACATTATGAGTGTGGTCAAAGTGCATAACAATATTGGATTACTACTGACCTGGAAAACTGTATAACGTCTCTCTAAGAGGGCACATATATATCACAGTGTGAATGATGAATGAGGCTACAAGCTCAAACTGAAAAAGCTATTTCTGTGTGTGCAGTTACCAAAGGCAGCAACTATTTTCGTAACTTAGTGGCATTTTACTTTACATTTCTTTAAACAAGTTCAGAAATTCATAGAATTTTACAAAACCAATATAATAGCAATGCTGAGGGAAAAAACGAAATTGTAAACCCCAGAGGTTACTTTGTAAATTTATGGTTACTGGAGGACATTTCGACTGTTATCATGAATTTGAGAAAAAAACACACACACACACACACAACACTCCGAGATAACACACTAAAATAATCTTTCAGATACTTGCCTTCAAAATCCTATTGGACCCTCAAAAACTCAGAGAAAGGGGAATTTGTTCTCCCAAACGTGAGACCAAATACAGCTCTGTTCAACCCTCAAGAACATAATATTGATTTGCATGTCTAGTCTATAGTTTAACTGAGCATATATTATGACCCAAGTCTAATGTAAGCAAATAAGAAACAAAGAATGATTCACTATGTATTATTGTGTGTGCTTATAATAAAGGTGTGGACATATTCTTATTAATGATAATAACTGAAGTACAAAAGCATAAGTATCAAATAAAATATTTGCTGAATTTCCTGAAACGAAAACTAACAGGTGCCTCCATGAAATAACAGTCTGCTCTCTTTATCTGTGCTCACAAAATTTGAGCCTGGTCTGGCATGAGAACAATATACATTTACTAACCTGTGATTTTCTGTAGACACCTCTGACCATGAGAACCCCCTCCATCTTGATGACCACGTCCCCCCTCCTCAGCTTCAGGATGAACTCCTCCACCACGCCTGCAGCTATGTCCAACAGCAGCTCCACATCCCTCCGACCTCCAGGTTTAGGAATGTCCTTTTTTACCATGACTTTTGGAGTCATTTCCAACCTCACTGCACTGGGAATCCTGTTCAAGTCTCGTATCCGGTTTCGCCGTCAATCTAAAACACCATTTTTGATATTAACAGTGGCCTTACTAATTGCTGATCTTGGAGGTCATTTGATCCCAGGATCCTTTGCAATGTCACTACATATCAACAACATGTATCAACCAAAACCAGAAATGCCCAATGAGATTTTATGTCAGATTTTTGGGGCTAGTATGGTGTTTTTTGGCCTGGCTTCTTTGCTGCTGGGTTGTGCAATGGCAGTGGAACGTTTTGTTGCTATTTGCTTCCCATTTTTCCATGCTGCCACTATAACTAAACGTCATGTGCGAAGACTTGTCCTATCAATGTGTTCTCTTGCACTTTCAATTGCTATTTTACCTTTATTTATTGGAAGGTACATCGCTCAACACCCAGGAACTTGGTGTTTCTTACCAATTCAAATTCCTCATTCGAGACAAGATAGAAGCATGGCACTGGTCTTTTCATGTCTTGGGATTACAGCTCTCACCTTTTCACTTCTCTGCAACATCCTGAGTGGTTTGGTATTGCTGCGGGCCAGGAGGAAAGCCCAATATGTGAACACAAAGTCAGATAATACTTGTGCAAGACGACCTTCAACGGCCTCATCAACTTCTTTATTTTGTTCTCTGGATGTTGAGATGATGGTGCAACTGGCAGTACTTACAGTAGTCTCCTGTGTATGCTGGGGTCCATTCCTGGTAAATTTTTCATGATTTCTGCAGAATATAAATATGTACCCAAAAAAATCCTTATTTTGTGTATTTTTTTATGTTTAGATTCATATTTTGGTACTGCAGTCCAATCAGAACTCAGTAGATTTACCTGAGGGCCCTGACAGGTTTCTTCTGCTGGGATTACGCATGGCCTCCTGGAACCAAATCCTGGACCCGTGGGTTTACATCCTGCTGAGGAGAACCGTACTGTTCAAAATCTGTAGACGAACTCTCAATAACTTTAAATACTCACAGAGGGAGACGTTTGTATTGCAATAAACATGGATTTCTTAGCGGTTTCTGTGAAAATCAATTCGATTAATACATTTTGGCTTTAACTGTGTTTTATCTGATCGAAGCCAGCTAGTTAAGTGAAAAGTTTTAGCGGATTTCAGAACTTATTTGCAGTCTGTACCCGGCTCCACTATGAATCACCTGCACCCATTCCTGCAACTCAGCCATAGCCATTGGACCGCGGAAACCAATGGCCAATCAAAATTAAGCACAGGATGACGAGCACCCAGATTGACCAATCATGAGCCAGTCTTGGTTGATTCTCCTCCGGCGTGGGCGGTACTTCTCACGCAATGACCCTATTCAACATGGAGTACAGAAAATAGAAACGGTCGATTCACTGGTTTCCCTAGCTTCTATTTTATTTTTGTTTTACTCCTTTTTGTCAGTCTTTTTTTTGATTATCCTTCTCAAACTGTATGTATCGACTTTTACACGCCTGGCTTTATTTAACACCGCTGAACGCTTAAGGACAACATAGCGGACTGTTGTAAACGGTGGGAAATGCAGTGACACTACCTCAAACTTTTGAAAAAAAAAACTAAAATTCATCCATCGATTGTACTTTCACTATTTTTTAACATACAGACGAGGGCACCGACATCGAAAGTTGCTACAAAAATTAGCATCGGATTATCTGGTGAAACGTGACGGTGTTTATAAACTGTGGTTCATAGGTAAGTTGTGTTCAGTGTATGAATGTAAATTGAACTGGCTTCACTAACTTCACTGTCGTCTGATTGGGTTTACAGAGGAATAACGCGGGTATAATGGTGTGGCTTGTACCTATTGAAGCTGTGGAGAAGGGTTTAAATGAGGCCAGCTCTGTCTTAAAAGCCTGTCTTTCTCTGTGTTTCATGCTCACAGAATGCACAATGCGGCGAGTGTCTCGGCCTCTCTGGGATCCCTGGGACTGCTGCGGTTCTTCGGGGTGTCCTGGTCCTGGAGTCTGGCAGCAGGCCTCGGGGTGTACTTGGGAACAAAGAGCTGGAAATACTTCTACATCGCAGCCCGCACAGTCCGAAGAGATCTAAAGTAAGCTCAATGAGTTAAAATGAATGAAAGGGGTGGGATGGGGATACTCGGGAAAGTGTAATACGAAGTGGTTCAGTGCACCTAGGGATATCTCTTAAAGGTGCAGAGTGTAACCTTTCTGGTCAAAAGTCTGCTACCATCTTATCTCCATGGAGATGTTCTTGCTTTGTCTGCAATGTTCCACTGTATGGTACTAAAGTCTCCATGAAGAGACCCAGATGGCACAACCTCCACTTTACTAGTCAGGTCTGTGAAGAGGTGACATTGTTTTTCAAGGTGTTTTTTTAAACATCTGTAATTAAGTAAATGTTTGACAGATAAGTTGAATTGCATATTGTGGAAGACTCCAAGCAAGGCAATAATATCTCCATGGAGGCAAGCAGATAGTTGTGTTGTAAAAGCAACAAGCTCTACCACAGTTAATTAGTTAGGTTGATTATGAAATATCAAGTTTTTCGACATTCTTTTTACCTCTACTGGACTGTAGTATGGACTGTAAGCCTGCCTTTCCAGTACAAAAAAAATAAGAAATGTTTTAACTGAGAACTGTTGACAAACTGCACTGTGGTAGGGCATTGATGTTGAAAAGTATTATTTAACAAATATGCTTTTTATTTGTTATAGAACCAAGTAAAAAGTTAAATTTGTAGCTGCATTCGAAGCTGCATTTTCTGACCAACAATTTCTTTATAATGTATTCACATAGAAGTTAAATATTATCCTGACTAGATCTAACACTTTTTTGTGATTCCCATCAGTGGCCTATATGTGCTAGTGAGAGTGAAGTTGGCTCTGTGGCGTTACATGAAAAACGGAAGCAACGTTCTTTCCATTTTTGCCAAGACGGTAAAGCGGCATCCAAACAAACCTGCACTGATCTATGAAGCCACTGGGGAGACATGGACCTTCACACAGCTGGATGAGCTGTCTAATGCAGTGGCCCACTGGGCTCAAGACCAGGGCTGGGTGTCTGGAGATGTGGTGGCCCTGTTCATGGAGAGCAGGCCACTCCAGGTGGCCCTGTGGCTGGGTTTGGCCAAAGTCGGTGTTGAAGCTGCACTGATCAACTTTAACCTTCGACAAGACTCACTCCTGCACTGCCTTGGAGTGTCAGGCTCTCGGGCTATTGTCTTTGGAGCTGAACTCGCTGATGGTAAGAATCTACTGCACTAAGCCTAAGCTCAACAAGTGTGTATACTTGGCACATTTTATGTCTTTGTACTTGAAACAACAGCCATCCAGGATGTGAGTGCTGCTCTTAACCAGTCTATGGTACGGTTTTGCTCTGGGGAGCTCAGTGCTGCTCAGTTGACGGGCCTTAAAGCACAACCTCTGGAGCCACTTTTACTGTCTGCAGCCAGACACTCTCCATCACCCTGTCATCCTCGAAAAGGCATGAATGGTAAGTGCTTACTCATATCCCAGCCTTAACTTAAAATGAATCTATATATGCTCACAGAGCAGTAACTCTTTGTTGTAGTAGTTTCTATAAAGATTACAGTATATGCAACAAGAGTTTTTGTACCAATGCAGTGATTAATGCATTACTCCACAGATCGACTGTTTTACATTTACACATCAGGCACCACAGGACTGCCAAAGGCTGCTATTGTGGTTCACAGTCGGTATGTATTTTCCCACAGAAACCCATAGAACAAATTGTATTATCCAAACATTATTTCTGTCACAACAGTTACTACAGGATTGCTGCTTTTGGGTATTTTGCTTTTCGCATGCGCCCTGATGATATAATCTATGACTGTCTGCCTCTCTACCACTCGGCAGGTATGCAATCTAAACCTCCCTGTCACTGTGAAATGCTTTTGCCCTTGTATAACCTCATTTATTTCAGGTAACATAGTCGGAGTTGGACAGTGTCTGATCAATGGCCTTACCGTAGTTGTGAAGAGGAAATTCTCTGCCAGCCGCTTTTGGGATGACTGCATTAAGTACAACTGCACTGTGAGTAGCAAGAATATTTGCAAATTTCTATTTCATTACAAAAAGATGAAGAATATTAATTACAGCGCTGTACACATACAGATTGTCCAGTATATTGGAGAAATCTGCCGCTACCTCCTATCTCAGCCAGTGCAGCCATCAGAGAAGAGGCACAAGGTTCGTCTGGCTGTGGGGAATGGCCTTCGCCCCAGCGTTTGGGAAGCTTTTACTGAGCGCTTTGGGGTCAAACAGATTGGAGAGTTCTATGGAGCAACTGAGTGCAACTGCAGCATTGCCAACATGGACGGCAAGGTCAGTTAGTTTTTTTAGCTGGAACAACAAAATGGTGTGAGTTACAAGTATAATATTACCTGTCTTGTTAGGTTGGAGCATGTGGATTCAACAGTCGCATTCTGCCATTTGTGTACCCCATACGTTTGGTGAAAATAGATGAAGACACAATGGAGCTGGTGCGGGACAGCCGAGGCCTCTGTGTGCCCTGTCAGCCTGGTAATGCTTTTTTCCTTTGTTCAATGAAAATCTTTTAAAACTCACCTAAACGTGTGTGTGTGTCACAGGTGAGCCAGGTCTTTTGGTTGGTCGAATCAATCAGAAGGACCCTTTACGACGATTTGATGGCTATGCTAACCCAGAAGCTACAAAGAAAAAAATAGCTCATAATGTCTTCAAGAAAAATGACACCGCCTATTTATCAGGTTTTATAATTACATTTCATTTGTATAAGCCTATATTGACTATATTGTCTAATCATAATTCTGTACTGCCTCTACAGGCGATGTGCTGGTCATGGATGACTTTGGCTACATGTACTTTCGGGACCGTGGCGGAGACACATTTCGGTGGAAAGGAGAAAATGTGTCCACCACTGAAGTGGAGGGCATTCTGAGCAGCCTTCTGAGTCAAACTGATGTCGCTGTCTACGGGGTCACAGTGCCAGGTCAGCCATACATCTGTTGATAGTTACTTGTACATGTACATTTGTTTTGTTTTTTATTATATTTTTGTGCCCAGGTGTTGAAGGTAAAGCAGGCATGGCTGCAATAGCAGACACCACCGGGAGCTTTGACCCAAACGGTTTCCTGCAAAAAGTCCAGCAAGCTCTTCCTTCCTATTCCCGGCCGGTGTTCTTACGCCTGTCACCCCAGGTGGACACAACAGGTAATATGATTCACACTGAGGAAGTTAAAGCTTTATATTTATACTCTTTAATTTTACTTTGTCTTTTTGTAGGTACATTTAAAATCCAGAAAACAAGGCTGCAGCGAGAAGGATATGACCCACGACACACAACTGATCGGATCTACTTTTTAAACTCCAGAGCTGCGCGATATGAGGTTGTTGATGAACAGTTGTACAATGCCATAATGGAAGGAAATGTTTCTTTATAATAGAGAGTGTAAGACACACATGTGGTGCCTTGTCTGGACAGTTGCAAAGGCAACATCCACATTTTGGCATTAGTTTGGCTCCTCCTCTGGTCTAGTTGTAAACTGTAAACCAGTCAGGGAGAGAGATATGCAGGCATGGTCAAAATGCTGTTACAAACATAATGTTTAACACTGTAACACAAAGGAGAATATTCAAGGGCATTAGCCCTGTCCTAATTTCTCTGGATAACTAAGTAACTTTTAAAAGTTGTGATTGATTTATACCATATGAATAGGACTGAAAATAGGATGTATTATTCAGTAATGTGGTTTGTTTTGTAAAGGAAAAACGTCACAGGGTTACAGTTACTTGAGTTTTGCCTGCGCACAAAATATAATACAAGATCAATTCAGCAGGTTCAGGAAATGTGTCTCTATGCAGCTATGAGGTTATTGTTACTGTAAGAGCCAGAATAACATGTAGTACAATGAGACTACTCGATCAAACACTAACCATAGACCTAATTCATTTGATGTTTCCTTTGTGGAGGTTTGCATACACAAACTGTTACAATTTGTGCCTTAAGTGCAATAAAAAAGCATTTTATTTCACATTCACATCGCCATATGAATGCAGAACCGTGAACATTGAGTCACATATTGTGGCTGTGTCATAATACATGTAGTATTATTCAGTTTTGAGGATCCTTACATTTGTTAATCATTCAGAGTAAATTTGATACCTAATTGTTATTAAACCCCTAAAACTCATATTTGTTTCTTGTCATTTATAAAATATACAAGACAGTGGCACATTTGTTTTAGATTTATTTCTTGCACTTGTTTCATGTGTCTGTTGACAGTAAAATCCTTGAAGGGAGTATTTTCAGGGGATGTTCTTTGCAGGCAGTACAGAAGTAGGGGAACACACTGGAGGCGATGATATCTTTAAAAGTGTAAAGAGGTGTTCTCTCTCCCGGGTCATAAAACACCACCTTGCTGCGGTCCATGTCGACAACTATTCGAATGACCTCTGGTTTCTTGGTCATGGTTAACGGCTCCCAGGGTGCAGTGCAGGCCTTGTGCTCTCCGTTGCGAAACCTAATGGTCCAGAATCCTTCGGCTGGCGTCAGGACATGCTTACCCTTTCTGTTGATGGAGTCACTGGCCACACCCACCACCCAGTAGGTGTTGTCCTTCACCTCCACGTCCCAGCTGTGGCGCCCAGAGGAGAAGCTCTCAGCACCCAACATCTCAGCACTGATGTCAAAGCGTTCTGGATTGTCAGGCAGCTTAAAAATCTGCGTAGAGTTTTGGACAACTGTGAGGTCCTCTGACAGGATAAAACAGCTGGCAGCAGTGTTGGGATCAAGAATCACAGGATCTAATGGGTAAAAGAAATTGTTACTGGTGTAAAAACTTAAGCATTCTGAAATGTATATGATATTTATATGATTACTTATTGTAGCAACTTACAGTGTTTAATTACACGCTTCATCTTTTCCCATATTTTGAATTTCAAAGAGCCCAAGTGTTTGGCCACATCAATGAGAGACCCAGAGATCATCTTTGGATCTAGAGTAGTTCTCCAGGTCCTGTAAAGGTATTAAACAGTTAACTGCTAATTCAGACTTTAAACTTTATCAACATGAATTTAGTTTTAGTTACCTTTTGATCGTTTCTTTGTAGTTCTAAAGCAATATTGGGGAAAAATGTAGAATTACTTACAGTGCTCTCATAACAATTAATTCCACATTATAATTGCATAATAGTAAATACAGCAGCATACCTGAAGAAATGGGATGTCTTTAGCTGTCATTTCCTGCTCTACTATTTTGATAGTATTCGAAAGCGATGCTATTTCATTGTTTATATCTTCAATGTTCTGAGTTATCATTTCATTCTTTTGCTCTTTCTCTGTTATTAGAGCCTGAAGTCGTACAGCCTCTTGCTCTTTGAGAAACTTGTGGAGTGCTTCAAACTCTTCTTTGATTTGTGTTTCAGTGTGTTCAGCCTGGTTCTACAAAGACAAGAAGGATGATCGATATCACCTGTCAACATAAGTTCAATCTCAAACTCCAGTCTACCTTGACATGCTCAACCATTTCTTCGCACACAGTTTTGGCCTTTCTGAAAACTTTCAACTTCTCTTTCAAAGGTATGAGCGCTGTCCTCAGTTCCTCCTATAAAATCAGACAGAAAATCAACACATATAATGTTAATGTTGCTCTGGCTGTCAGTCCAATGTAACTCTAATCAGCTGTCACATTCCCTTCAATGGCCCATAAAGGAATGTGCATTACAGGCAAATAGGAGCACAAACATTTAAAGGAGCATTTGATATCTTGGTTGTGCAAACAAATTCAGCTTGTGTGTTGAGTTCAGATAGGGATACAATATGCCACCAGTAGGTTTTTGATGTTGTGTTCAAGGTTTCTCCATATAAAATGACAGCAGTAGAATTAATGTGACACCAAAGTAGGGCTCTAGTTTCAGACCCCTGGAGACCAACGCAATGACAACCCCAAAATATAAATCTATTTTTAGAGGTAATAAACAGTGACATACATCTTCACACATACCTGAATCAACATATGGATTACTGGTTGTATAGGAATGCCTGTGTTGTATATGTTTCCATAACATGACCCTTGTTGTAAAGCTGCCAAATACAAATATGACTTTCAATGTTTTTCAAGTGACATAGATATAGAGCAGTTTCACTTCTTGAATTTCCAATACCATGGTGACCAGAGCAGTTCATTCAAAGACATAACTGCACTTACACTTTCAAGCCTTTTACAGAAGTTTAGTAAATCAACTAAAGGAACAGGAAATAAATACCATGACTGTTTTACGACTGACACATGATTCTCATATGTCCAAAATGAAAGTGTGACATACCACAGTGCCAAACTCAGTAACTTTTAACTTCTCTGACCTACCTTACAGTCATGAGCTCCTTCCTCTGTGGCATAGAGCTTGTGTCCAGCATGAGCAGCTGATTTCCCACAAAGGCCACAAATAGGCTGCAGGTCCTCCACACAGAACAGGCTGAGTTTCTCCCCATGCTCTATACATGCAGTTGGATCACCTTGTCGCCTGTCGTCCTTAAGCCTCTCACAGGCCTTTTCCAAAACACTGCTCACCAACATCTGATCCATAGAGGAGCGGCGCCAACACAGTGGACAGTAGTGTGAATCCCTTCCGCCTTGGCTCTCAAAGTTGTCTTTCAGGCACACTTTACAGAATCTGTGTTTGCAAGTGAGCACCACTGGCTGACTGAGAATGAGTCCACAAACAGTACAGCAACAGGTCGTCCTCCTGATAGGAGTCTGGTAGCCATTCTTTAGAATTCTCCAAGGGAGCTTCGCAGTGTCATCCCACTCAGTCCCCTCCCCTCCCATGTGTCTGACAAGCTACCTCATCTTAACCCCAGCTTTAAGTGTTAATACCGCCACTCCCAAAGGCATATCCCCTGTTATGTGCTGCTGAGTTGAGCATGCACATTGCACATTCACAAATAAACACTTCTACAGGACAATAAAATGAGCTTTGAGATGTATATAGGGCCATATCAGATCTGAAAAGTGACAAAAATAAAACAGGTGAGACAGTTGTCCCCCACTCTTTTGTCTGACCCTATACCATGGTCGGTCCTATGATATTTGAGAAGAGTGTTGAAATGACCTGTCACTCTGTAATTAAAGCATTTACATAGAAACAATATCCCAGATAAGACCCGGCGTCAGGGAAAAAATAGAAAAATCTGACTTGGACTCAAGCCATGTGGGTGAACAATAGATCCGTTAATGCCATTGTTTTATTTTTAGGTTTAAAAATAGTTTACCATTTTAATTCTGGCTGTGTGAAATAATAGTTATACATACACTATTATAGTACTACAGTATTTTATTTTTCCTGAATGCACTTTCATAAACATTCTGGATTTATAAAGATTAATTATCACTTATTTAAAATACCTCTATTAATCCCACTAAGCTGACCTTACTTAGACTCTTAATTCTGGGTGCTACTTCGTGCAACACCAAAAATAGGATGAGATGGAATACTGGGGGAATATGATCCTGCCCTCAGAAAAAATGAACCTCTGCTGCTTCAGCCTTTCCATAATGTCTGCCCTGCTTCACATATGACTTGGATTTGCAGTTTGTGTTAGATCCAGGAGTTTAATTTCTATCTTATCTAAATTTAACTTGCTTTGCACCTCAACAACAGCAGTAAATAAGTTATAACCAAAAGCTTCACTTCAGTCAACGTCATAGAAGGCCATGCCCTACCAAATCAGTACACATATTGCTCATGTGCCAAGAGTAAATTTGATTTGTGGCCTTGTCAGTGTCAACAGCCATTACAGTCATCCAACCCAGAGTCAACAGTAACTTCCTCACAAACAAATAATTGTCCAGTGTTTGATTATGTATGGCTGCAATCTGTGTTTTCTTTTTTTTTTTTTTTTTTTCTTTTAAAGCATGTATGCGGCCCTTGTTGCACCTGTCCATATGAATGCCCATACATCACCCAGACCGACCAAATACAAAGATAATGAGCTGGCTTCTGTGCATGCTTTACTGAGCCAGTAAGCCATAAGAAATGTGATATATTTGGATGCGTCTAAATGTGTTTTTGTTGCAACAGTCCTGAGGTTTTAGGTCTACTTTAGAAACAAAAGGCTTAAAATATGAATGCCATTTGAAACCTGACCAGGAGTACTTATGCTTACCTTATGGTCCTTGAATGCCTCTTTTATAAGGAACACAGTGTGACCCATGTGGAGGCTGGTGGAGCGGCAGGCATAGCATAAAGGCTCCAGCTCAGTTACACACAGCAGAGACAATCTCTCAGCATGAACCAAGCATGGTTTATGGGGAAGTCCATAGTTATCTTTAAAACAGAGAGGGCATTCTTTGGTGCCATATTCAATCCAAAACAGTTCCAGACAACAGTTGCAAAAGCTACGTTCACAACAGATACAGCTCAGGACAAGTGGAGCCAAAAAGATTTCTCCACAAACAGCGCAAAAAGACTCCTCTACAGCCTCGTATGATGCATCGGCCTCCATCTGTGAAACTCAATGCAGCTCTGATGGTCTCCCCAGTTTGACATATGCATGTGTACACTATGTACTATGTATTCAAGAGTAGGGAGAGGGCCAGATGATCATATGACCATACAACCAACCATTAAAACACAAGAACAGAAGAGCATCAAAATGAGCACATGCAAATGCACAGAGAAGGATCTAATTTAGTCTATGACCAGCCCTCCCTTTCAGCAGCTCTGTTTCCAAATGTGTTACACGGTATGTTCACAAATTTAACAACAGATACAGCTTATGATTAAACAGTGTTAACCGAGGCGTGAATATAGTCTAATGAGTCTTAAGACTATATAGTACTTGTTCAGCAAAGTGAATACATTTCATTGACTCAAAATACAAAACAAGATTGGAGTCACACTTCATTACACTTTACACTTTATTAGGTTTTACAAACAATGGCAGTGCAAATAATCTCCTGAATGTAACATTATTACACCAAAAATGTCCACTTAAAAAAAAGAATGTGAAAGAAGTGAAAAGGAAATCAAATGCCAAATGTAGCTGCACCACATCTAAATGTAACACATAGTTGAGACAACATCTGATTTTAAATAAGGCAATATGAGTGTGTGGTTTGGTCAGCTGGTCACACCATGACAATACTGTGACAGTGACTCATGCATTAAGTAAAAGAGGCTATGATACTCAATTGTGTGACAAGTACAAATAATGTGAAATTGTGAAGAACGTGAGGGAATTTAATGTGTACAGTGAGCTACATGGTTTAGCATGGCAAACACACATTTATTCTGTATATTACATTAATATTAAAGAGATACCTTCATAATTGAAATTTAGCATGATACACTTTATAAGACAATCTGTAAATGTACAGTGAAGATTTGGTTTTATTAGAATTTGATAATTACAATACATTTTCCACACAGGAATGTATGTTTTTTTTTTCTCCTTCAGATTGGTATACACATTTAAATAATCTTTCTGTCAGAGTGCTCATTGGCCCGCCCTGAGCGCTGATGTCTGACCTCCAGATGTTTGCTCTGGACACGGTCGAAATGCTGCAGTAGCTCGCTGTAGTCGACCTGAATATGGGAAGCACGTTTGGATGCCACCTGCTGTTTAGAGTCCATGTACTTAGATTCATCGACAGTGCGCATCAGCTCCGGGTTTGGGACGCACCTCAAGCGATGGGACAGAAGCTGGAAGGCCTGACTTTGAGGCAGCAACATCAGCAGACCATAGAGAGCCTTTATCAGATATGGATTATTCTCCACATCCAACAGCTGAAGACGCAGGTAGGTAAAGATGGGGCTTTCTATGAGCTGCACAAGTTTGTCCACCTCCATCAGAAAGTCTACAGTCACTTCCAGATCTCCAAACTTCTGAATAAGATCATAGGCGTGTTTGTAATTTTGTGTGAGGAAACAAAGTGATACAGTGGCGACAGGGTTGTGGCACCAGGATCGATACAGGCAGCAGAACAAAGTGCAGCTCTCTGGGGTGCGCAAGTCCTTGAGCTGATTTCGCAACTGAAAGAGCTCAGCAGAAGTGAGCAGGATGGTGTTCAGGGTTTGGACCATGGTGGAGGCGAATTTGAGGTCTTCTTCTTTGAGCAATATGTCAGCCATTGAGTGAAAGATGTTCTCTGCATGAAGTAACAAGCAGAGCTGTCTGATGATAAAAGCTCCTCGGTTTTCCAGTAGTTTCCTTTCTAAACTGAAGCGTTTGAGCAGGTTGATCATGAACTTGTAGAAATAGGAATTCATACTTGGAGTAGAAGGGGATGAATCAATGGTTTTGGCACCTGGATGCTGTCCGGACTTGTCAGGAACCTTTAACTCCAATTTGTTGTCAGTATTGTCACATGACCCTGTCAGATCTGTTTGCCCTGCAGGAGATGAGGCAATCTCAGCCAAAACTTCCAAGTCTTTTAAAATGACCTCATCAGACTCATCGGAGAGGGTTTTGAGGAGCATAGGGAAAAGACTGTCAGTGTGACGAAACATTTTGCGAGGCGTCTTGATGTACAGGTGGTAGAGCCATTTTAGAACGGCTATGCGTGTCATCATGCCTGTGGAGGAGTCGTGGAGGTGGCGGTCAAGCACTTGAACAATACCATCCAGGTCAAGGGTCACCTGAGTTCGGTCTGTGCTAGCCGGGGTAAAGAAGCTAATGTTGCTGAAACCAACAGACTCCTGTGAGGCATTTAACATGTCATTCCCATCTGACTGCACTTTGGGCTCCTCTCGAGATGGTGAACCCGGGCTTTCACTTTTCACCTCCTCTTCTTCATCATCATCATCTTCAGGGGTAACAAGTTTCATCAGGCTGTGGTTACAAGAACTGGCAGCTTCTTTTGTGTTCTTCTTTCTGTCATCGTATGAGAGACAAGGCAACACTGCAGTCAGAATACCAGAGGAGTAAGGGAGCATTATTCGACCTGCCAACTGGATGAACTCTCTCATCCAGGTCATAGCAGTCAGCTGAATTAGGTCATTGGTAAGTTTGCTTTCATCTGCGACCTGGCAGTGGATGACAAGGATGTTGGCCATTTCTGCAAACTTCACACTGGAGGGGGTCTTTTTAATCTCCTTGAGAAATTCTCCCAACACCACCTCACATGTCCGCCGAATCTCTTTACTATTGTCTCCCAAAATCTGAAACAGGCCATCCAGGATTTCAGGAAGGTAATCAAGAAGGTGAATGTCTGGCACACACTCCAAGACCTGAATCCAAGAAATTATAAATTGTCTGGCATATTGATTGTTTGAGTAGATTCTCTCTCTGAGCAGGGGGACAAACGCCACGAGATCAAACTTGTTACTTTCTGTCACTATGTCTTTAAGCAGTCGGTCCAGTAGTTCTGATCCACTTTTCACGTTGGGATCTGGGTCCGCTGCAAGTTTACTCAGGCCATCAAAAAGCAGGTTGAAGTGAGGGAGAACAGCTCCTCGGGCAACTTTGACTATATTATAAAGAGCCTCACATGCATAGTAACGTAGACGACTATCAGAGTCATTGAAACACGTGAGTACAGGCTCGATGAGTTCCTTCAGATACAGTCCAGAGTCCTTACCGAGGGCAATGGAGCAGGCTGCAAGTCCGATGAGACCCCCTTTACGGCTGTGGGGGTGCTGGGAAAGCGCAAATTCCGAGGCCAGGATCTGTATGACATGTCTTATCTGAGTAGAGTTGTTCTGAGCCACAAACTCCCGCACCAGTTTCTCTATTTCCAAAGCGGCTACCTTCCGTTTCTCGTACAGTTTGTCATTTAGCGCTCTCACAATATTGGGCGTCAAAGGCGAAAAGTCCTTCTCCGTATTCATTTTTACTGCAATGAACGTACCCAATCTGGTGTACTTTTACTTTCGGTAATCTGCAATAAGACAGACTGCATTTAAGTGTTTAGAAAGAAGAAAACACTGCGTTTGTATTAGCAAAATGAAACGCTTCCCGTAATACAGTGCAGCTGACCGGCTACATCCGCCGGAAATACGTCACGAGTGCTGCATTTATTTGGGCCCCACTTTGTGTATAGCATCTGTTAGCACCGTGCACAACATCACTGTGACTGAGTGCTACAAGTGTTATTTTTAACAGGCTGTGTCTCATATGTGAAAGAGAAAATAGTCCACTCTGCTTTTAAAATGGCGACTCGTCTTCCAATTCACTCACAGCTCTCTACCATAATGGAGACCATGGCAAAAACTGTACTTAGTCAGGTCTGCAAACTCGTCGATGAAGATACCGCTGAGCTCCGACTCGAGTGCTCTCGCCTCCTTTTTGCCAATTCTGCTTTGTCAGAAAAAGTGAACAATTTGCAATGTGAGCTGACAGTAGTGAAAACCAATGCCTCTAAGTCAAGAAAAAGTCACCGGACTGTGGGAGTACAGACAATCAGCAACAAGGGAGGGGGCCATCGTGGTACTTTCATAGTTTTCGCATTCTACAACTTATTAGTATCGATTATTTTAACTCAGGTTTATCTCTCGTTTTAGATTCTAGCCAACCGACAATAGAGAAGATCTTTGGTAAGGACTGGTGTAAAGATCTTTGGAAAGACAGGGATCCGTCTGCGCTGGATAAAGTGGAAGACCCCATAAACGAAACACGTGATGAGGTGAAAAAGTCTTGTATTGTTTACTTTGTTTGAGGTTGAATGAAAACTTTAACTATCAATTAACTATAGCTCTTCAGCAGATAATAATTTAACATGACCATTAGTGTAAAACTGATGGAACAATTGTAACTCAGTATTTTAATAAGAACATTGTTATAAAGACACAGTGGGAAGTCACATTGAAGCACTGCAACAGATGAATCAATTAAAATTATTTTTACAATTGACATTATTTAAAACAGTCAAAGCTATTTTTTTTTGTTTTGTTTTTTTCTTTTTAGACTAATACTGTAATGAATCATGGTGATGATGAGAAAAAGAAAGATTGCACAGTGGCATCCAGCAGCTTTCAACCAAATATACATGGAGCTAAAGGTGAGATTGAAACACAACAACATGGAAATATTCTAAAAATGTAGCATTTACAGTATACAGCTAGAATAAGGTCTTTGAACTTGTGTGCATGTTTGCAGGAGGTGATGACAAAGACCTGGCCACTGAGACGGACCAAAAATCCAAACAGGAAGGTGTACATCCCTGCGCTGTTCATCAGAATGAAAAAAGTTCTGATAGTTTGGAAGACAATTCCATGCAATTGGAAGAATCTAACGACACAGATGACATTAGCACATATACCATTCCCATTGAGGATGATGAGGAGGATGATGATGTACAGTTTGTGCACGAGAGTCAGCAGGGACCAAGCCAAAGCATTCCTACAAACTCTGATGATGTTGACGATCTGGATGACCTTGATACATTTGATAACTTTGACTTTGTTGGCACAGTGATGGAATCAAGCCAAAGCAGTTTCACGTGTCATATTTGTAACCGGTCATTCTTCCATAAGGGCACGCTCACACATCACATGAAATCCCATAAGTCAAACTTCTGCCACATTTGTAAGCAGGAGTTTCCTCAGGGGCAGCTGGACACTCACGTCTGCGTCCCTGCTGTTGCTTCACATAAAGTCAGTAAGTCCTGTGAACTGTGTGGAAAAGTGTTTGCCAACCCCTCTGCCCTGAGGATCCATTATGTGGTGCACACTGGTGAGAAGCCCTACAGATGCAGCATTTGTGGCAAAGGGTTCACACAGAAAGGGAATCTAAAGTGTCACCTACGCATCCACTCCGGGGAGCGGCCTTTCCAATGCATGTGGTGTGGCAAGACATTTACACAGAAAGTCAACCTTAATCACCATTTAATGTCTCACAGAAATCAAAATTCTGCTGAAGAAAGCAGCAATGACGAATTGCATATATTAAGGACCCCTCAGTGACTGAAGGTTAACTGAAAATGAATGTATACGGTAGACTTGTTTTAAATACTTCAAATAACCATGTAGCAAAATGTCCTGTCATTTGTGAGTTTTTATTGTCGTGTTTCATCTTGTGTACATATAAAACATAAGCAAATAAAACATTTATATATCAATGAACCTTAGATTGTTAATTTGTTTATTGTAAAGGGGAGCGTACGGTGGAGAACACACAAATTTCAATTTGTGGTTAGCATGCAGGAAAAGGGCCAATCCTGCCATCTACACATCAGTGTGGAAAGACTTAAATGAAATGATTTTTAGGAACTTGCATTATAGAAACATGAACACAGTATTATTAGCAATTGAACTGAAATGTAAAGAAATAAACACATACAAAAAATCTACAAAAATATATGCATGGCTTGTTTGCACATGCTAAAACTCTGCTTGGTTGCTTTGAACAAAAATGTATGAATAAAATTTGTCAGTAAAATTTTTTTCACTGACATGCTGCTACTATCTGCTCTGTTGCATTATAGAATGAGGTATGAATTGTAAGTTGTGATGTTGGAGGTAGTTTATGCTAAATCTGTGCAAATGGAGTAGCTGTCCAAAATATTGTAAAGATAAAAGTACAGTACATACCTATTAAAGGCATACTATGAACGGCATTAATGAGGTTATGAGGTTATTACAGTGAAAGTGTCATTTTGGTCTGTCCTCCATGCCTTCAACTCAAGCCAAATGTATGGCCTGGTGCAGTAAACATTTGGCTTTCAATCTTATTTTGTACATATTTGAACATATTTGACTGTAAATGTAGTATCTACGCGGTGCGTTTTTGAGGTGAGCTCTGGGTTTACCTGGTTATACAGTGAGACCATAAGCTTTATGGGGTCAGTGAATACACTGATGGTGATTGAGCCCATACTTATAAGCATAACTTTTCCCACAGTCCACACAGCTGTACGGCCTCTCCCCTGTGTGGGTGCGTAGATGGATGTTCAGAGAACTTTTCTGAGAGAAACTTTTGCCACAGTCTGGACAGCTGTATGGTCTCTCACCTGAGTGCACACGCTGGTGCAGCTTAAGGTATGTTTTCTGAGCAAAACGCTTCCCACAAACTGTACAGTTAAATGGTTTTTCACCTGAGTGTCTTCTAATATGAACTTTTAAACTGCTCAAATAATTAAATATTCGGCCACAAAACAAACACTCAAATCGTTTGTTGGGTTTGATGGCTTTTGGCTGAAAGGTCTCATCTTTGGCTGTATTCATGTCTATATTGTGTGTGTACGCAGATACTGTGGGAACATTAGCGGGGGAAACTAGATTGTTCATTGTAGCTTCTTCTATGAGGTTTTCTGTGGTCAGAGATGGCTGAGTGCATTGCTGGCTTGTATTGTGACTTTCAGTCATGAACTGGAAGTTGTTCAGCTCAGTTTGGAGCTGCTGCTCAACAGACCGCTGAAGCATGTTGTTCTCAAAAATCCCAGCACCTGTAAGGCCATAAAACCAAGGTTATGTCATTTAAAAGTACCAAACAAAAAGGTTGCGTTACTTACCAGTTCGAGTTTCTGGTAGTGGCATGTGATGTCCAATGGGGTGATCATCGTAAGTCTCCTCTTTGACAAATATAAGGTCTGGGTCTCTATCAATCAAATCTATAGTCTACATAAAGAGAATACATTAAAATCAAAATGTATGTGAAATCATATTCTAGGAACATGCTGCTTACCTGTGCCTGAAGACTTGTCATAGCAGCATCAACAGACCCCTTTTCCCGAGGTAAGGCTTTATCCTCTCTCCATAGGTCCATGCACCAGTCCTTTCCAAACACTCCCTCAATCTCTGGAGACTGGTGCGGCTGATCTAAATGGTTTTAAAATTAAGATATTCCATTATAAACCAGCATCAAGAAACATGGCTAAAATTAAAATTTACCAAATATGGCCATAGCACAGCCACGCTACTGCAGAGTGTACCAAGTAAATGAGGGCCTAATATAAAGACCTCTGCCTGTGACTACATCTGTCCAGTCTGACCTGCGGGATGCCGGGGGGCCATACTGTTGCCATGCAGGGGGTAGGTGTGTGCCTCTTTAGCCGCTCTCAGCTGGACCTCCAGTGAGTAGCACCTCTTCTTCAGCGCCTCATTTTCAGTCTTGTGCAGAGATATCTCGGTGTGAAGGACAGCGGAACACTCATCGGCGAGGTTGCTTATTTCCACAAACGCCGCTTTAGTTAGCTTTTCCCAGATTGCCGCTAACTGCGTGCGGAAACTTCGACTCGTGCTATTGCACATCATCTTCTCGACAGTTAGCCTGACGATCCAAATTATAGGAAGATTGCCTCCGCACAGACGTCGAATCTAAATAAATTATCAGCGCCCACTGTGCCGAAAGGGATTGTGGGGGAAATATGAGTTGCGTTGTGACCGATTTGGCCAGCAGGCGGCGCTGTTGCTCATTATTGTCACCATGTCACAGAACAAGCGCTCCTTTTTTATCTGAATCTGCAGTCTACGGTTTAGTTACCTTTTTCAGTATTGATACCGTCTTAATAAGTAATAAGTATATTTCAATGTAGTAAACAAATGAATGCAGCTTAGGATCAAAGGTAAGATCATGTATAAAAAGGCCATTTAGTTTACTTTGTTTTCTGTAAATTATGCCAACAGACAAAAAGCATTGAGCAGAGAATCATTCTGGGTGAAGCCATCAGCATACTCCACTCCTTGTATCAAAGAAGGCCTCCTCTGGCACATAGGACACAGTTTATTGCGCACTTGAGAAGCTCTCATCCAAATTATGAGGTTCCAGCGTTGTCCAGAGGAAATGGGCAGGGCCCCGTGCATGTGCTGGCCCCTGTGCAGGAGGCCCTCAGTCACTCTGTGTTCAACCTCTACACATTCAGACTCACTGAGAGGAACCTGCAGGAGATGCCAATACTGTGTGAATGTGCAAAATAAAAAAGAACATGGTGATACATAATTTGGACATACCTGCCTCATATCGCCAAAATAAAGGTTGCCTTCTGTAAAGTTTTTACCCAGAGAAACATTGAGAGTGATTTCAGCATTGTCATAATGATAACTCAAGTCAAGATCCTCATGCATGTCGTATTTAACCACAAAGGCCTTTTGACTGTTCAGACAGTGTCCTCCCCAGTCTGGGTACAGGAGGGAGGTGATTGGATGTAGGTATTGCTCACGAAGAGGAGTGATGAAACCCAGGTCAAAATTGAGTTCATTCAGGAGGATCTGCGTTGAGGCAATTGACATTCAGGTATAGTATCACTAGTATTTTTTTTTTTACCATTGCTTGTAATTAAACAGTGCCAGTGCATTACACAAATTACCCCATAGTGGTTCATAGTGTTGGGTCTTCCTTTGGGTGCTGCAGACTGCTCAAAGTGCTCCAGTTCCTCAAGCAGCTCGTCACAAAAGTGTTTCTCAAATACAGGGAAACGATAAATCCTTTTACCTTTGAACAACCAAATTTACACTGATCTTTAGGTTATAAATTGATTATTACCTTCCCTTTTGGCCTATCTATGAATTGGTATATAGGCAGACTTTCCATCTGTGCCAAGCAAAATTTTACTTTACCTGGCACTTCATCTAAAAGTTCCAACAGGCCCTCTTGGCTCGCGTCAGTGCCTCGGCAGTACTCCACTATCTGCTTCAATCTTTGCGCAAGGAAAGACTCCTGTGAAATGGAATGAAGATTTTAAGATTTATATTTTCTAATACTAATTGTACAAGTAGTGTATGATACCTGGAGGTAATAAACATGAGGGTGCAAAGGTTGGTAAATGTCTTTTATAACAGCAGCTCGTTCAGCAGAAGTTACTCCTAAAGACTTTCGTCTGTCTACTTCTTTAGAGATCTGAAAGAAACAAAAAGAAACAATAATAATTTCTGATTTTTTACGAATTACACAAATCTGAAGTCTGTTTTCCTAAAATAAGACAAGACAGATGTCTGTCAATCTATAAGTTTGTTCACATCAGCCTGAAATGTGTGAATATACTGTAATATATACATACTGTACATTGCTTATGGTCTCTACTTAGGGTGACCAGACATCCCTATTTACCCAAAACAGTCTGCAGTCAACTCTGTGTTCCATGTCCAGTGGATTTTTCCAAAACCATTGATTTGTCCCAGTTGTATACGAGATATGTCCCAGCTGTCCCTATTTTTGACCAATTTGATATCCGCCAACGGTAAAGATGAGAATATATTGTCATTTGTTTAACCAAAATACAGAAAAAACATGCTTGAAAATGAGCATAAGGCAAAAAAAAAAAAAAAAAAAAAAAAAAATATGCACTCAGTTGCACTGTCTGATGTCAGATTATATACTGACTAACAAGTAGGTCATAAAAAAGTCAAGAATGGACTGAGTGCATACAAATATTCTTAATAATACTCTTGTTACCAACTAACAAAACCTTGGGGTGCCTCAGTTTTGTTTTTTATTTTAAAAATCTGGTCATCCTATCTCTACTGTTAGATATACCTTAACAAGGACATCTTCAAACTGTTTCTCTGTCACACACCCCAAACTCTGGAGCACCTGTAAAAAAAACAGTTGAACTACATGCATTAAGTGTATTTATTATTTTTATTGTACTATTGTTATTTGTTTATTTTACAAACAAGCAATTTCATCCAAAGCTCACTGGTTTCCTTAAATACACTACACATATTTGCTACTAACACTTACAGGACCGTAGTCCCGTCTGAACTGCTGCTCCGACACGAAACGCACATGCACCTTGTACTCGTCCAGAAAAATATTATCGGTGGTAAAGCACGCACAGTAATAAAATTTCCTCTCCTTCTTTTCATTCATAACTGTAGTTTACCATAAACTGTTCGAAAACGAGAAGAAAACACGCAACTACAAACTCAACAAACCCCAAGTAGTATGTTTGTTTACAAGTTACACTACCGGTTAGGGCTCTTCAAAGTAAATTACCTTTTTTGTTTGTAATATTATTTTTTGTGATTAACCTAAGTACACTGTATCTCTTGCTTTATATATACACCTACTATGTTACTTTTATAGAAAAAAATACAATGTAATTTAAAAGAGCACACCGTGTAATACCCTGATATTTCTGATTATTTTATTTTGCAGTCTTGAGGAAAACGACTGTTCAACTTCCTGTACTGCCACCTGGTGGTTGTAAAACATAATCTGAAATGCTAATATTGCATATTGTCATTCTGTAAAGTTTTTGAAGAATGTAATATTTTTCAGTGTTGTTTTGTACCTTTAAGACAAAAACATACAATGCAACAGGAAAATGTTCACACAACTTTTATTATTTACATGTATTTACAAATAAAAGAAAAAGTTCTAAGTTGCCCGATTGATAAAGGAGCCACTGAATGTTGTTGCTGAATCATTGCCATAAAGGTGCAAAGAAGTGTCTAAATGAACTGCAAGGTGTTTCTTCAGATTACAGTTTTTGGTAAATCCTTTTCCACATTTGATACACACAAATGGCTTCTCTCCTGTGTGTGTGCGTTGGTGCATGTCCAGAGTGCACTTCTGGATGAACCCTTTGCCACAGATGGGACACCCGTATGGCTTCTCTCCTGTGTGGGTACGCTGGTGTGTGTACAGGTGGCCTTTCTGTGCGTACTTTTTACCGCAGAGTGTGCACCTAAATGGTTTCTCTCCTGTGTGGCTTCTCTGGTGGATTTCAAGCTGACTGAAACATCTGAAGTTCTTGCCACACTGCAAACAGCTGAACCTTTTGGTAGAGGAGTTCCTCAAGTTATGAACCTTTACATTCCTACCTGGGTTATTGATGGGAGGAACTGCATTTCGAGATTTTTCATTTTCCAGGTTGGTGCAGGCAGAAGAGAGCTGTAAATTCCACACACTTTCACTTCCAACTTGAGGTGACTGATTGTTCACTTTAATAATGTTCTCAGTAAAGAGGGGAGACTGGCCATTTGCAGAAAGTCTGACAGGTCGGGGGCACTGAGCTACGTCTGAGCTCACCTGTATATCCACAACCACAGGCTTTTCTAAACGAAGCAAACACATCGTTACTGTTTAAGTCAATTTTAAACAACATATTCTGCATTGTGCAACTGCTCTGTTTTCACCTGTGCTACTCTCATCAGAGATTTCACACTCTATGTCTGATGGCTCCTCCTTGATGACAATTAGTTCAGGCTGTTCCTTCACTGGATTTTCAGTCTGCCAAGAACACAACCATTCAAAGTATTAGAGAATATATAATGATGATCAGAAATAATCATTTTACTTACAGACTGAGAATGCTCTGTCTTTAGTTGCAGGTTGGTGTCTTCGGTGGAGGAGGTGATGGTCTCTCTTGGACTCTCCTCTGGATGCTGTGAACTGTAAACAAATACACATACCATAACTATCAGACACTAGTACTAATATGTCTTAATAGTTTGGGTGCGGGATGAATAAGCCTATTCATGCAGTTGGTTCACCTGTTTATGGCAGGTTTTGTCCTGTCAGGCTGCACCACCAGTCCCCTGTCCAACGCGCCTCTTACCGTTACTGCCGTGGACTCCTGTCTATTACTCTGCGCCATATAAAGTAGTTTCTCCATCAGCTGCAATTTCTCTGTGAGTGAGGCGATTTCATTCCGTCCCCGGTTTATTTCTATTTTAAGCATCTTGGACTCGATCTCCACCAGTTTGCTTATCTCCAGCACAGCAGTTTTGGATAACGCGTCCATGATCGAAGAGAGCTGATTTTGAAAAGAGAAAACCGCCGACATGATGTGCAATGGGCTAAAAATACTTTAACCAAACTGGAGGGCTGGTAAAAGCTATGATTTAGAAGCAGCAATGATCTGAATTTCTGCAAAAGCAAATTCATGCAATATGAGCCTCCGTATTTTTAACCCGCGACTTCCACATGTCGGCCAGGAGGAGGCATTGCGCGCCGCACTTCAACAAAAATGAATTCATGAATTGTAAAATAAAAAAATGTACTTCCAATTTAAAGGTAATTTGCATAATTTTGACAGGACTGTAATGATCGGTAACATTGGATTAAAAACATTTCTTCACTACCATCAAGCTCTGTGTGGAGTGTTGTGATTGGTTGTCGTTTCCGGAAGTGCAAATAGGATTAAGTTAGCCGACTAATAATTGCACTGGAAAAACACATGAAACGCCAAACAAGATTTTAAGGTAATTTGATAGACATGCTGTTGGTGCTATGAATTTAGAAATGTCACTGCACTTATTTTATATCGTCATGATTTGAATGTGTTGTGTTATTTATGACCTAAACCCTGTTTTACATGGATAACAGACGTGCACACAGTAGTCACCTTCACCTCACTTGTGACAACACTTCCTCCTAATTGGTCCATCGTCTGTCTCTGTTTCTTCATCCTGTCACAGAGCTCAGTGACAATGGCAGGCAGAAGAGTGGTCGTTTTCCCGTCCTCCGCAGAGCTCGGTCCGGCGCTGGCCAGCATGGTAATGTCCCGGGCAGAGAAGGCCATCTCCTCCCGGGGCAGGTTCACCCTGGGCCTGTCAGGAGCGAGCCTTGTGTCCATGTTGAGCAAAGAGCTGCTCGCTCTGCCTCAGCTGGACTGCAGCAAGTGGCTCTTTGCTTTTTGTGATGAGAGACTTGTTCCCTTTGATGACCCAGAGAGCACCTACGGCCTGTACAAGGTGGGTCAGAACAACTGGCTTGAATTATGCAATGCATTTTAAACTGAAAGTAAGCTAAGCTCTTTATTGTTTCAGAAATCCCTTTTCTCTAAAGCCAACATTGCAGATAGTGGTGTTTTGAAGATAGATCCATCTCTACCTGTGGCTGAGTGTGCTGAGGATTATGGCAGGAAGCTTAAAGATGTACGAGAAAATGAAAACTAACCTCCAGTCCATGTACTGCCTTAGTACTCATATGTCATTTTTGTATGTCTTATTGAATCCCACAGGCCTTTCCGGGGGAGACCATCCCAGTGTTTGACTTGTTACTGCTCGGTATGGGACCTGATGGACACACATGTTCCCTCTTCCCAGATCACCCTCTTTTAGGGGTAAAGACACAGTACAATGCAATACTAAATGTTTCTGTGAAAAGTTGCTTGTTTTGGACTTGACTTAAGTTTTACTAACTGCATAGTCAAGTGTTTAACTAGGCAGTTAGTAAGTCATTTACTTATTGAGCTGAATCTGCATATCCCCGACTCTTTCTCTGTATAATACAAAGTAAAGACTTTACATAGTGAAGGTCAACCCCTAATATCATAGACCACAATGCATGATCTATACATCAATTTAACTAAACAGGTAACAGTGTAACAACACCAGAGGTAACATGCATATGTTATCGTTCTATAAAGAATTAATAATTCATTAATTATATAAATTTGGAATGAAAACACACACTTGCTAGCCTTTCCTTATTACATTCAAATCTAAATTTATATAATGGGTCATATTTGCGGTGCATTGTATTTTCCGTTAAAGACACCATGCTTAATCAAATTCTGAATAAGACATTTTTAGATTTTAAAAGTATATTTTTCATGTAGTCCTACTGATTTTGTCAACATCTTGACCCAACCTAGATTTTGCTTTTATTTAAGGCCTTCAGTTCCCACACACAGATTTTTATTTTTTCTTTCAAACCTTACTTCTTGCGTGTGGTTCAAGTCTATAAACGCATCACACATGTTAAACGACAGAGCACCTCAAATTTGCCAACAGTTCTGTAAATTCTGGGTAATGAAATATAGAACATGGTTGTTTCACTGTAAGAATATGAAGCATGTTATTCAGCCATATGTTTGACTGTGACCTACTAATCAGGGCAAAGTGGGAGTTAGGGCTTTGAAGTGGTCTCTTGTCCCCTATTTTACAAATGTATATTTTCTGTAAACTGCAAGACACTCCCTTCAGTACGTATAGATTTTTATAGACCCAGGCCAGCGCATGTTAAACCTTGTGGTTGTTGAATGCCAGTGCTTGTTACTCGTCTATGGTAATTCTCATGGTATACTGTTACAGGGCAGTTTTTGTTTGTGGCTCTTGCATTTGGTGACTGTACTCATTAAATGTGATAGATGGTGACTTTTGGTTTTATCTTATTTTAGGAAACTGAAAAGATTGTGGCCCCCATCAGTGACTCTCCCAAACCACCACCACAGCGAGTAACTATGACCTTTCCAACTGTGAACGCTGCTCGCTGTGCGGCTTTTGTATCCACTGGAGCAAACAAAGCCCCCATTTTAAAGGTAAGTGAGAATAGTAAATCTTATGTAGGCCACAACATTAAAACTCATCACGTCTATAGGAAAAAAAAATGACTGAAACCTAAACGTTAAAAATGTAGCCATGTTCTTGCAGGAAGTGCTGGAGGGCAGAGAGGGTCCCGCACTGCCGGCAGCTCGTGTTGTCCCGGAGAATGGAGAGCTGTTCTGGCTTGTCGATGACCTGGCTGCGGCCTCCTTAACTTTACAAGTGGAAAGACCTGGTTCAGGGGCCAAACTATAGCACTAATAGCAGGCCATGACTGATTCTAGACTTGGGAACTGTAAGCCTAAGGCACTGACATTCCTCTCGTGTAAAATAGACAAATAACATTATTACATAAGAAAATTGTGACATTTGTAATTTTTAAAAATATCATTAAAAGTATTCAATGCTTTACTATTAAGTTACATTTTTTTCTTGTAGTCATACTATAAAATAATAACTAGTGTCTATGCTTCATTTTATTACTCTTATTTGTTTTAATTTTTGACAGCTATGAGGCCTAATATGCACACAAAAATAAGATTAAATACATTAATAAAAATGGCCAGTTCAGTTTAAGTTTATGGATGTTATTTATTTATTTATTTTTATTATTATTATTTTTTTTTTTTTTTTTGTAAATTCTCTGTTACAAATGTAGTTTCAGTCTACTTCTATATTGCATTTTGTCCGTGTGTACAGTATTATAAAATATTTCTATTAATAAGAGAACAGAACGTGCCCATGTTCACAATCACACTGACAGTCAGGGCCCGTCCCCTTTAACCGTAGACCGCCCCTTTAAGGCTGCGCAGTGTTGTCACTTTTTAAGGAGGTGCGGCAAAGGTTTTATTCGCCACGATGACCGCGTTTTGTGAAGCGTGTTAAGTGTTTCCGATCGCGTGTCTCTTGTTCAGTCACGGTTCAGTCTAGTTGTTTATTTTTGCTATGCACGCTCTTGCCTGGCTCTTCCTGGCCCTGTCATGCTGCGGTCCTTCCAGCGGATACTTCTCGGAGGAGCGCTGGAGCCCCGAGTCTCCCCTGCTCGCTCCCCGGGTCCTAGTCGCTCTCATCTGTAGAAATTCCGAGCACTCTCTGCCTTATTTCCTCGGTACCATAGAGCAGCTAAACTATCCCAAGGACAGAATGGCGCTGTGGTAAGTAATCGTAATCCAAAACCATGTTGTGTGCACGTTAGGAAATCATAAAGGAAACGTTGTTGCGCAAAACGCGGTAAGAGAATAGAGAAGTAGCTGACTTCTCCCAAAAAGTGGGGAAGGGGACAGACAGAAGTGTATAGTGTCTTCATCTGTATACGTGGAGGGGAGGGGACGGGACGGGACGGGACGAGAACACCAGGATGGACTTATGTATACACCTACATTTGAAATATTAACAAATTTGGATCATGTCTGAACAGGTCATAAAATCCCATAAGTCTCATTCCTACAGTATGCAGTGATGTTGGAAGGGGTGGCTCTTTTTGGATTTTTGCGTCAATGTAGCAGCATATTATGTTGCTATTTATCCTATTTTTTTCTTATATTAAGAAACAAAAAAACAAAACAAAAAACTACTAAAAACAATGAGGCTTACTTCAACTTAAAATACACCAATTTAGACATGTACACACACTTGCACAAAGGATCTTCACTGTTCCATCCCCTTTCACAGTCTGCTGCTTATATTAAATGTGGATTGTTTATAGACTATTTTTTTTTGCTTTTGTGGAGTAAAGTTTAGTTCACGACTTTCTAAAATCCTAAAACCAAACTTTTATTTGGAATATGCAAACACTAGTGCAGTGTTATAAACCCTGAACACTGAGGTTTGGAGCTTTTCTTGTAAACCCAACAAATGCTGGATGCAGAAATGGACAAACTGTCACTTAAATCTTTTACAGTTGAAATTATGCATCTTTGCAGCATTGAGCCATATGCTGACTAAGCTGCTCTAAACATATACCCCACACAATGGAAGCCAACGTAATGTTTATACTGATACTTATTTGAGATTAACATTGTAGGGGTTGTGTGTGGGGTTGTGCAGAAAGATGACAGGGATGTTTTAGCAAGAAGCCGCTGTTTTTTCACGAAGGCACGTGAAATATTTAACTACACTTTGACTTGGCTGTTTTGCACCTGGATGAAACTCTAAACATAGTTTTTGCTGTTTCACTCTTGGCATTGTAACATTGAATTTAAGATATTGCTCAAACCATAAACTGTGAATGTAGAAGACTTTCTTTCCTTTTATGTTGTGTGGAGTATCATTAACACTTGTGCCAGTTCCCAAAGCAAAAGACAAAGGCTTGTGAAAAGTACATACACAAACGCGGCTATTGTTGTCCAAGTCGCAGTATCATGTTTTAACTTTGCTTGAACTCACTGCAATGCCTGCCTTTCCTAAAACCCATTCTTTATGTGTTTTTGATGCATGTACTTTTCTTTTCAGGGTGGCCACTGATCATAATGAGGACAACACTACAGATATTCTGCGTGAATGGCTCACCAAAGTCCAAAACTTGTACCATTATGTGGAGTGGAGACCCAAAGAAGAGCCCCAGTCAGTACTTTTGATTTATACTGGTAGTAATGCAACATTTTGGCTGATAAAACTCCAGAGTTTAATTTACAAATACATTTTTTGTAGATTTTATGATGATGAAGAGGATGGGCCAAAGCAGTGGACAAACCAGCGATATGAACATGTTATGAAGCTGCGACAGGTAGCCTTGGAGTCGGCACGAGAGATGTGGGCAGACTACTTTTTGGTGCGTAAAAAATTATAAATAAAGCAACCAAAATAATTGTTTATTTTTTGTGTAAATTACACAATAAAATTAGTTCAGTATGTTTTAAACCAATGGCCTGTGTGGCAGTCCTTCATGAATTTGCCAATCGAGAACGTATAATAACTTTCCAAATAATATGGAAGTCTTTGTGTAAGGATAGTAGAGACAGTATTTGGCAAACCGTGTTCATTTAATGCCTCTTAGGCCTTAAAAATAATTATGCCTGGTAATGTTTGCATTGTATGTTTTGCAGTTGGTGGACTGTGATAACCTCATCACTAATCCTGATGTATTGTGGAAGCTTATGAAAGAGAATAAGACCATAGTCGCTCCAATGCTTGAGTCTCGTGCTGCTTATTCAAACTTCTGGTGTGGCATGACCTCACAGGTAATCACAGCATTCACTCGGCTTTGCCTTACAGTTAGTTTTTTCATATTGTGACATTAACTGTTAATCAACTGTATTTTCAGGGTTATTATAAGCGCACCCCGGCCTACCTGCCAATGAGGAAGCAAATACGAAAGGGTTGTTTTGCTGTGCCAATGGTTCACTCCACTTTTCTAATAGACTTGAGGAAAGAGGCATCCAGACAGCTGGCTTTTCATCCACCACACCCAGAATACAGCTGGGCTTTTGATGACATAATTGTATTTGCCTATTCAGCGCGAATGGCAGGTGCGTTCTCTACACAATACGCAACATTTCATCATTGAATTATTGTGAAATCTAACCAACATTTTTGTTCTTTTTCTGCATTTAGATGTTCAGATGTTTGTATGTAACAAAGAAACATATGGTTACTTCCCTGTGCCTTTGCGATCCCATAATACTCTGCAAGATGAGGCTGACAGTTTCCTACATACCGTTCTTGAAATAAATGGTAAGGTTGACACATTTTGCGTGTAACTCTAGCTTTTCTGCAGCAATGTGGCTTAACATTTCACTCCTGCTGTGTATCACATGCCACATGTTAAACACTTTTCTTTTTTTTGAGATATTTTGACTTATGCAGACCTTGAACACCATAGCTGCTCTTGCACTTATTTTTATTACTGTACTATACTTATAAAATATATTATGAAAGAACTTTTATTATCTTGTTGGATCGTTATCTTATTACTATATACTATATTATATCTCTACTTTCCGCTGCTTTGTCCTGTGATAACTAGGCCTGTCACAATAGCAGACTGAAAGCATGATATATTTCTAAAAATAAATATGAAGATAAACGATAATATTTAAACTACTTTTTGTCACACAAAGCCGGATAATCCCAGTAAATGGTATTTTTCAATAGACGGTCTGAGCTACAACAAATGAATAACAGAATTAATCAATAATTAGCAATATGAGTGATTTATTCAACCCTCTGCAGCTCAAATCTGCACACAATAAATGTTGAGCCCCAAACTGTATTGTTTCAACCATCATCTATTGAATAATAAATCGATATAGTAATTATTGTGACATATCTAGTGATAACGACATGCAAGCTCATTCAGTGCATTTAGATCATTTCTGCATCCATTTCCCTCTCATTGAACAGTGCGCCACCCTCCTGTGACGCCATCTAAGTACTTGCCAGCTCCTGTTAAACGACCTGACAAAATGGGCTTTGATGAGGTGAGTATACAGAGATGTGATAAATGCCTTTTTCCTGAATCTATGCTTCTGCTTGCTTTGAGAAGTTTATTGGTGTTTACTTCATTCTTGTGCAGGTTTTTATGATAAATTTAAAGAGGCGTACAGATCGCAGAGATCGCATGTTAAGGACATTGCAGCAGCAAGAGATAGACTGTAAAGTCATTGCAGCTGTAGATGGAAAGTAAGTGTTTTAAGCCAAAGTCACATTTTTCACAAGCCAAATAGATCTATACGAGCTGGTCCCAAGCCCAAATATACAAACCAGTGCCTTTTGGGAAGAATAATCACCATAAACCCATTTCCAAGTCAATATGCATATACTGGACCAGAAGCTGCACACTGTTGGAGGGGGAAAACAACTAATTGTGTGTGTGTGTGTGTGTGTGTGTTTTAATGCTTGATAAAACAACATTAAAATATCAAAATTAAAAAGCTGTTTTGTCATAATGTCCTGGTATAATTTTCAGAGCAATGAATATAAGTGAAATCCATGCTCTGGGGATCCATATGTTGCCTGGATACAGTGACCCCTATCATGGTCGTCCCCCTGACCAAGGGAGAGCTCGGATGCTTCCTCTCTCACTATAACATCTGGAAGGAGGTCTGTATGCGTTATGTATTTACCAGATATAATTTAAATCATGATTAGTAAAACAGGTGTGTATGATTTGTTTTAGATTGTTGAACGGGGTCTTCAGACTTCTCTGGTGATAGAGGATGACCTGCGTTTTGAGGTGTTTTTTAAAAGACGTCTTATGAACCTAATGAGTGAAGTGGAGAAGGAAGGCTTAGACTGGGACCTCATGTAAGCTTGGACACAAACATACTGTATATGTGCTTTTTGTCTTGTCTTACTGTGTATTTTTTTGTAGACTTAAAACATGTATCAGGAAAATATTTTACTTTGGACTGTTATCCCCACCCACATACTTCTTTATTCCACTGATAGTTGTTTCTGTGTCATGATATACTATCTGGGATATTCAAATGCAGTTGTTTCTTAGCTTAGTGCTTCTTTCTCACTCTTTATAATGAGCCATGACAGGAAATGTGCTGTCTGGGATGGCGTCAGACAGTTGTTTTCACATAATTCTTGGTGCACAATGTGTGTGGCTGTACCAATCTTGTGCCCCTGCCAGTAGCTTCTCTATCAGTTATTACCCCAAATGCTTTGCAAAATGCACTGTTGAAGAAGACCTATTGTGCTTGTGTCTGCTATATAGGTATATTCTATGACACCTGTGGATCATTATGTTATTTAATTTAAATCTCAATATTCATCTAAAACAAATTAATAAAAGTAACAAGTCTGCTGACTTCCATGTTAGAAAACTGCAGTGCTCAATGGGAGCTGACGTTGCGGGTTATCACAACTAAGAGCCATGGAGCTGTTGGGCCCTCCTATAGATAGCGGCAGATCAAACTAGCGAGTAGCTATCGACTTCACGACACTCTCGCATCGTACGCATCTCATTGATTAAGAAAATAAAATTGAAGAACAAAGTAATTACAAATTACAGAGCAGTGGATGTGTGCTGGTGGGGGGGAAATGGGGATTGATTGGCAATATAGTGTCCTAAAAATAAGCTTAGTAATAGATTAAAGATTGCTCAAACATGCACAAATCACTCCAAAAACAACTTTGAGGTTAAATGAGAAGGAGAAACAACTATAACATGGTTAAAACCTTTGAAAAGTGAATTTTGCGTAATAGGTCTACTTTAATATCTTTCAGTGTAATTTCTTTCTCAATTACCTGAATTAACATTACTCTGCATAATGTAAAGCACGCTGGATTTTAACAAGAAGACATTAAAGTACAGACTAATATATTTTATGTGCTTGTGTCTTTTAGTTACATCGGCAGGAAGAGGATGCAGATTGATCACAGAGAGAAAGCAGTGCCTAATATACACAACTTGGTGGAGGCAGACTACTCATATTGGACACTGGGCTATATGATGTCCTTACAAGGAGCTAAAAAGCTTTTAAGAGCAGAACCACTATCAAAAGTTTTGCCCGTTGACGAGTTTCTACCCATCATGTTTAACAAACATCCTGTGTAAGTGCAACTAATTAATTTTTATGTCAAAATCACCAAAGCATTCAGCAATTAATTTTTATTTTTTTCTCAGGTCCGACTACATGGAGCAGTTTGAGAACAGAGACCTGAAGGCTTTTTCCGCAGAGCCTCTTCTAGTCTATCCAACACACTATACCGGTGAAGATGGCTATATTAGTGACACAGAGACCTCCACTGTTTGGGACAATGACAAAGTGCGTACAGACTGGGACAGGGCTCGTGCAGGAAAGACGGGGGAGCAGGCAGAGATCAGCACAGAAGCCCAAAACTCAGACGTGCTCCAGTCTTCTCTCGACAGCACGGCCCGGGACGAACTATGAAAGCATGTGAAATATAAGTATGCAGAAGCAAGGCACATTAAGTTTGTGTACCTTTTCATGTCATGTGAGGTCTAAGTTTGTTAAAAATGTGACTTTTTCCATGTTTATTTCATTTTGTAAACAAAAGTGAAGGTGCTAGACTTGTCATTTGAAATGGCATTTGCAGTGCCCATCTATATCTGTTATACAGAAAAAACATTGTTTTTTGTTTTCATGACTGCGTTGCATTTCAGTTTCCATGTTAACACTTCACTAGAATGCTATTTATTAGGTTTACAACTGACTTTATGTAGGCATGTCTGTCTCGAATAAATCCATTACATTTTTATTAATTGTAGTTTCTCTTGTTTAATATTTATATTTACATATCTTTGTATGACACCTCTGGAGAACTCTTAATTCATATTGCTTACAGTCTACTGGTCTCATTTAGCTGTTGATATGTGTGAAAAACCACAGCGTGTAAGGGAGTAAGGGAGTGTGCAGAGTCCTTTCAGAGCAGACCACTCTTCACACGTTGATTAGTGTGAACACTTAGCCCTATAAAAAAACGTTTGAGGTTTGGCATTAAAGTCATGAGTCTTCTCTGAAGTGGCTAGATCTCCCAACGTGGGTGTAATTGTATCCACCCAGCTGTTAAATTAAGTCACCAAAATGATACACACTAGAATTTAACTGAATTAAGATCTATGTATAAAATGAAATTATACCTCAAAATTGAGAAAGGCACAAATGATTGATGCAGGTTATTTTCAAAGAAGGTATTTGCAGTATGCTTATTTGATATATATTTAGCAAGTAATTTCATCTTTTCAAGTGATGGAACAGCAGGGGGCGCTTTCCTAATATCCACCAGGGACACACCATAAACGTGGGTCCATATTTGCCCAAACAAACCCTAGGGACAGAGGCTCGGTGAATGTTGAGGTTACAGGGCAGGGGTCAGAGAATGTGATGTGCATTCTGTTTTTTTGTACAACAGTTTATTTTTTATGCACACACTTGTTGCTCCCTAAACAGGAGAACTAATTAACCCAAAGATATGATGTTCTAGTGTTGCCATATTTTTGTGCTGCAAAATTCACTCTCTTCTTTCATATTAATAATTTGATATTGGATGAAGCTGTAGTTTTACACATCCACTCCACTGGACTTTCACTCTGTTTCAATCAAGAACAATGATAACTTCATAACACAAGATGTCACTATAGAACTTCTTTTAGACAAACATGTTTATGTGGATAGACAGTTCAAGGCACACTTCCCTGTCTCTACATTGTCTTTACTTTACTCTTGTGATATATCCTGACCGGAAAGTCTGTGTAAATATTTCAAATTTGTGAAGAAAATCCCTTCAAATGCCATGGCACCTTGTCAGTGTGATAGGTGGGGCCACCACAGTTGCCTTGAAGATGCACTTCCTCTTCTCAGACTGTTGCAGATGCAGAAGTATTGGCCAACCACTAAAGCTCATGTAGGCCACAGGGCAATGACAGCAGCAACCTTACATGTGCAGTTTAGACATGTACATGTTTAGATGGGCATAGCTCAAGTCACCTTATCTGATAGTTTAACAGGCAAACTCTAAATGAAGATGAGGTGTGACTAAAGCTGCTTGGGTCTCTGTTCAAGTGGCTGTAAGAATGGAGAAAGACCAAGGACCAAGCACTGATGGGGCCCAAACGACAGGTAGGCTTGTGTGTTTTTCATGACAATCGGCCTATTAATAGTTTATATCTAATGTCATTTTAAATATATTTTCTAATAAACATATTCTGTAGTTAGGTGTTTTACTCTTTTATCACCTCCTGTGTTTATAGACCAGTATATCCAAAATGTTATCAACAGTATAATTCAACAACATGTTTAAATTATACGTTGTTAGATTAAGTGCAATTCTGGTGTAATTCATGCGAGCTCTGACAAAACAAGTGCTTTTGTACTCTTTATGGGATGTGACACAAACTGCGAACAGGATGTGGTTTACCGAAGAGAGAGAAGCAGAAAGAGTAGTGAGATTGCATTTTGCCTTTTATTTGTAGCTTGTATTTCAAGCAGAAGTAACAGGATCAGCTGAAGTCCATCATAATTCTTTAGTTTATTATGTTTATGAACTGCTTACTCATATGACTGACATTTTTGATATATTGTTCAACATATAACCTGTTATAACTTATATTTTGATTTGTATACACATTTCCTTACTATCGGCAGTAGCAAGTTAAATCCTTCCTAAGAGTTTAATTAAGTTTTATTCTATATTTAAATAGAGCTGAGTTGTACCACACAGCATGGATGTTGTGGGCACTGGGCATATCACTTCACATTTGTTAATAATAATAAGGTCTTAAAATATATAGCTTTCAAACTAAAAGATTTTAATTTTTTCATAGCATCTTCAGTTATGTGAGCCTTGTTACTAACCACTCACTGCCCAGTATACGGGGCCTACCCCACCTCAGGGCCTCAGTTGAAAGGACTGTCCTAGCCACCCAGAACCACCCCGTCCCCCTCCTCCCCAAAATTTAACTGTGTGTGATTGACTTTTCTTCTTTCTTTTTATTTATTTTTTTTTTTAGAGGAGAAGAAACCGTGTCGTAAATCTGACACCAAGAGGTACAGTGAGATCCTCAGAGACTTTGATAACTTTGAACTGTCTTTGATCTGCAAGTAAGTATTTTTCTGCAATAGTAGGAATAAAACTATATATCTGTTTTTGCTTGATAACACTGGTGCACCAACATCCCAAATGATGAGTTAAAAATAATTTGTTTCTCTAAGTACATTTATAAAACTGAGTAAAAGTCAGTTGAACTAGTGTTGGATGTAATAGTAGTTTTTCCATATATGTATGTGCACTGGGACAGAAGTAGGTATAAATATGAGTAACCTGGATTAACAGTAGTAGTAATCATTGTATTACCACATGAGGTAACTTTAGATCAAATAGGCATATTTACATTTACTTACTAATGCATAATATGTAACTTTTCTGGTTAATTGTCCACCACCTGCTTGCCTTCTTCCAGATGTTTATCTCCAAGTATGCTTTGCCTGGAATGTTCCACAGTATAGCATTTAAAGGGCCCATATCACAGTATTTTCTGATTTATGTTATAATATTGTCAAAAACATACCTGGAGTTGTGTTTTGTTTCATTCACACGTTTGAGTAATGCTTTATTGTTAGTCTGTCTGCATCTCCAAAGCTCAAAACACTCTGTTCCACCTTGTGATGTCATGAAGAGGTAGTTTTCAAGTTAACAACTACCTTTTACCTTTAGTTCAGTAGAGATTAGCTGAAATTATTCAAATGATTCCAGTGAAGGTGTATGGAGTTTAAAAACACAGCGAGCACTTCCTGTATTGGCACATGACATCACTAGGTGGAACTGAGTGTTTTCTGATTGAGAGAAGAATTCAGCCTAAATATGCAGAGTTCTGTGTGTTAAATATGGGCCTTTTAGAGCACACAAGTCAGTTTTGTGTAATATAAGACCTTTAAGTTCCATCTGTCTCCATGGAGATAAGCAAGTGACACAACCATGCCAAGTTACAAGTCAGATCTGTGGAGGGGCTAGCCTGCTCACAGTAAGAATGTATTTTATTTTTGCCTGTAGTCAAGAAATACAAGAAATATAAGTTAAACGCCACTGCTTAACACTCCAGATAAAGCAGTAATAACTTACGGAGAGAAACAGGGGTGGATCACCTACCAAAAAGTTACATATTACACCTTTAAGTAACAGTGTGGTAAAGTAAGAATAACTAATTCTTCCTGTGTCTCTATTGAACCTTAGTGTTACAGTTATATGTTTATATTCAGTGCAGGGGAAGATCTTCTGGCTGATATTGATACACCAAGTGTTGAAAGTCCTGAGTCCACAGAGCCAAACGAGGAGCCAAATGAGGAGCTTGTAAGAAACCTTTACCTGTCAACGATAAAAATGATAAGACTTTATGTACTGTTTAATTATGACTTAGTAAAAGAGTTTATTGTTTTCTTTCAGTCAAATGAAGATCCACAAAATGACGATGAACCTGAAGTAGATCAAAACAACCCAGGTAAGTTTTAATATTATTGTGAATATTCTTAATTACTTTTTATAGCATATACTGTATGGCTAAAATCACTGCATCTTGGGGTGATCATTGTCTTCCTTTTAAGATGTTTCAACGTAATTAACTGGCGTTTGCAATTGCCCCGCCGTAACCAGATTAGTTTAAACCCAAGGATTTAAAGTGGGGACAGCTGCTCTTGGTTTTTACCTAAGCATAAGAACAACAACACAAAAAATACTAGAAAATCAATTCAAAATTTGTGAAAAGTGATAATGGGTGTGTAGTATTACATCATGTACGTCAAAGGGTCAGTAGAAAAAGCTAAACTAATCAAAAATATGCTCAAACTGACATCACATATATTAAAGGTGCACAATGTAACTTTTCTGATGGAGGGTCTGCCAACTAATATATAGTTAGACCTTTATAGATAAGACCTCTGCAGAATGTTCCACAGTATAGCTGTCGTAGAATAACTGTAGTAGCCTGAGAGTTGAAGAGAAGCCTTTATTTACCATTAGTATGTAACCCAGCAGCATATATATATATATATATATATATATATATATATATATATATATATATATATATATATATATATATATATATATATATATATATATATATATATATATATATACATTTATATATATATATTTATATATATATATATTATATATATATATATATATATATATATATATATATATATATATAATATATATATATATATATATATATATATATATATTATATCTATATATATATTTATATTTATTATATTTATATATATGTGTGTGTGTGTGTGTACTATATATATATATTTCTAAACCCAGACCAAATGAAACATTTTTAACAGAATGGCTTCCCTTTGTTTCCCCAAATCAAATAATTAGTCAACCCAATCACCCCTTGGGGGCTGAATAAAGTGACCGAAGCAAATCAAATTGAAGTTTTAACTTATGTACATAAATATATATAAAATGAGTAAATATAAAAATAGTAATAATAAAGTGAGCAGAATATACTAAGTACTAAGCAAACAGTGTAATTGAACATGTGAAGTGCACATGTGTACATTTCTTAAACCAAACACTATTGAAAATAAAATATTTATAATACATTATAATATATATTAATATTTATTTCTATTACCAAAACAAAATAAACCCTTAGAAATGTATTATAAATCTTTGCAAAACTATGAAACTCAAAGCAGACTTCAAACATGACTATATTATGTTAAATGTTGCAGCCATCTTTTTAATGTATCTGCACATTGTCCTTCAAATAAATAAATGAATAAATAAATAAATAAATATCAACCTTAGTGTTAATTTATTTAGACCTTATGTTTATTTTTATTGTCACCAATTATGTTATTGTTCATATATCTCAAAATTATAAAATTATGTAATTCTAATTTTAGAGAAAATAATGACATACACACACATACACACACAAATTCACTCACACACAGACACACACAAATACACACACACACACACACATGCACACACACACACACACACACACACACACACACACACACACACACACACACACATACATACACCCACACACACACATGTACACGTACAAATACATACATACACACACGCATACACACACACACACACACACACACACACACACACACACACACACACACACACACACACACACACACACACACACACACACACGTCCATTAGTTTCTATCTGTCACCTCTCACTCACACATCTTCCTCTTCTCAGTTGTGGAAAGAATATAGTTTTACATTTCAAAGATCAGCTCAAACATCAGTATTATCTTACTTCTCTGATAAAAACCATTTGCAATATTTAAATAAGCATTTGGCTCAGATTCTTGTAAATTATCTGTGTGATGAGATACATTATTTAGTTAGAACATCTTACACACTCAATATTGCGATTATGCAGTTATACAGTGAAAAAAGGTCATGTGTTTGATGTGTTTGTTTTGTTGGCCCACAACAGTCAGTCAGTCTGACACACCTCCTAGAACAACTGGCTTCTGCTTTAGACTTCTTCCAATGCTTTTTCTGTGTTTAAAATCTAATTTTAGACATATTCCAACCACTATACCTTAATTCTGAAGCATTTAATCACTAGATTGTTGTCCCTATTTTTTTAGATACACACAACTTTCGTTTATCTACATCTAAAGACTATCTAAGGAGTCACTATAATTGTTGCTATTGAGAACCAGCCAACCTGCCTTTACTGATCTCATTTTGAGATCAACTGAGTTCATACTCATCAGCACAAAGTCTGACTCATGTGACCCCCCTGCCCATCTAAAGATCACACAGTGCCCTCTAATAATATTTTACATATAAAATAATATGTAATGTTTCCTCCTCAGATGTACCAGTATATGTTAAAACATTATATTCTTATGGGCTTAATACTAATATAAAGAAATGTAAACAAATATATTAAGTTGATTTAAAACTCAAGTTTCTTTCTTGCTTGTTGTGTGAACAGCCTTTGGGACCCCCCCGCAAGGCTTCTGAGGCCAGAACATGGCCATGTCACACATAGTAAACCAAGCAATAGGTGAATGCAATTCTGAATTCTGAAATTCATGACTGTATTATTCCTTCCTCAAATGCTGATAATTGCAACGATCTTCTATTCTCAATAACAAACACTTGCATTTTGTCTACAAACCTATTATTCAATAAAGCCACACCCTCTGGGCTGCCAGTTCCCAATAACCAATCCACCTGACAACCCTCTGAAGTTTAACTACCTGGTTGTGAAATCTGGTCCAGAGCCCGATCGCATCCTGGTGCAGGCCTCTTCTAGTTAAATGTAACAATGCCAATGGCAATATTTATGTGCATTCTTACTGTGAGCGGGGTTACCTCTCCACAAATCTGTAACTTAGAATAGGGAAAACAAAAACATTTCTATGGAGACAAGCAGGTGGCAAACCCTCCACCAGAAAAGTTACACAGTGCACTTTTAAAATACATTGTTTCTTATACTATATAGACAGTAGAGGTGTGCTTTCAAATGTAAGCATCTTGTGTCTTGTGTGAGCTTGTGGATATCAGTCTTAAAGCCAGCTCACCTCAAGCAGTCACACTCCAGGGGGTAAACCTTTACTCGCAGCTAAAGCCTGTCTGCCACAATCTGGAGCAGTGTAATCCCTGAACACTGTGTATGAAGCTATGGCTCTGAAGACACATAACCCTACTGGGATTTCTGAAACTTGAGACAATTCAGCCACTATAGGAAGTCAACCTGAGACCTAAAGTACATGTGGATCTATGAAGAATACACTACCTTCTTTCAACTATTCTTTTTGATGGATAGAGTGCTTACTTTTGGGCATTTTTAGTAAAGGAGACTGGATGAATGCAAAGGGAAGTTGTTTGTCACATCCTCTTTTGCTGCTTGCTTTATCAGCTAAACCGTACTTGGAAGTAGACAACTGGGTGTTAGCAGAAGTAGAACTACTAGTCACATACTTTACAAATGAACTATGTGTACTAAAATTATCTACTGTAGAAAGCGGTAAGAGTTTTGGCGGTGAGCTTTTTATGCGTGCAATATCAAAACTACAACAAACGACTAACCTCCCACATAAAGGAAAATCCCCAGTGATGATCGTATCTACTGGGTATGACACTTTGTGACTGAAAACAAGTGAACAGGTGAAAGAGGGAGGGGCTCAGAGAGGAAGAGGGACAAGGGAAGTTAAGAAGATTTTTACCTGCAACTATCAACAAGCTTTTGACAACTATAACAAGTATTGGATTTCTGTTTGCAAGAAGATACACAACTGAAACCTTATGGATTCTACTGATTTTGATTTGAAGATTATGACTTGCAATTTGGAGAGTTTATTTCCTGTTCTGGGTTTGTGCATATTTTCTATTTAAATCTTTGTTCTATTGTTGTCTGAATTCAAACTGGTTGATGCTGGACACTGTTAGACGTCAGTACCTACATCCCTGGGTTTCCTAAAGCTCAGAGCCCCCACAGTGATGTTGATGTACTCCCTCTCAGCCCAGGAGGCAGACCTGGCCCTGTGTCGCTGTGAGGATGGAGTGGAGACCGCCCTGCAGTACGCCAAAATGTGGTGCCGCTACGCTAAGGACCTCCTCAGCTGGATAGAGAAGAGGATCAGCCTGGGTAAGTGCATGCAAAAATATCCATAAAAAACAAAAACACTTAAACTGCATTTTAGGTTTACTTTTTTGACCATAGATTAAGGTTTGGTTCTTATGGATATATTTTAACATTCATGTAGAGCTTTTTGTAAAATAAATTGTGAGGAGATTTATAATTTAAGTCAGTCACAGTAAAACTTCAAGTTAGCCAACCAAAGAAACCATTTCCATTTCCACAAAATATTTTGACTGTAGAGGTTGTCTAAATATGTATTTTATATTTTCCCAGTGCCCCACTGAGAATACCAAACACAGTTATAGTTATATATTATAAGGGAAGCATGACATTCAAAATACTATGTCATTACCATACAAATTTGCAAATAGATATTTTCACTGTGTTGAAGCATTTGCAAAGTTACAGTGACATCACCTGTTTAGATGGCAAGTGGATTGACTACTGTCACGAAGGGGGTTGTCCCAAAAAGCTGTACATGTGTTATTGTTTTATAAAAAAAAAAAAAATCTAAAAAAAACTTAATGGCAACTGAATTAATCCATTTATATTTTTTACAGAGCAAGAATTTGCAAAGAATGTTATGAAGGCAGCTGAAGGAGCAAAAACCACAGTAGCACAACAGGTAGGCTATATTTACAGTATAGTTTAATTAAAGGCATACTAAAAATATATGTTTTTCAATAACATCTCTATGGAGACAAACACGTGGTAGACCCTTCACCAGAAAAGTCACATAGAGCGCCTTTAAGAGAACAGAATTTGGATGTTTGTTTTTTTTAGACAGAATTAATTTAAATATGATTTGTAATTTAAAGGAAATGATGCCCCTGCAGTACATTTTCACAGCGGCCTTTGAGCAAGACATCAAAAATAGTCACACAGCAAGAAAAATGTCCGACTTCATACAACATCGCTGTTACCAGGTAGACTTTACATCACACAACAAGCCAAATAATTACAAAATATTACCTGTCTCTTCTGATTGATGGTCTTCATTTCTGTCACTGCCCCACAGGCCTTGTCTGCAAAGAAAAATGAGATTGACAAGTGGCGCCGGGAGTTCAAAGAGCAGTGGACCAGAGAGCAACGGAAGATGGTAAATGTTCAGTAAGGCCTATAGTCCAATCATATCTGAGGCATTTAAGGCCTTAGCTAGCCTTATATGCATTTGTGCATATAAGGCATGCATATAATTCTGTTGAAGAAATCGATTTGTGGCCATGGTCTGGTCCAGTTCTAGTCAAGGTGTAGCTCCTTAACTAGATGTAAACCAAATGTTGATCATGATAAAAAAAAAAATACAAACAGTTATGGGTTTGAGCATTAAACTAAACTAAAATCCTAAAATCCTGTGACTCCTGTAGACCCGCATGCCACAGTTTCTGTACATTTCATAATCGTTATAGAATGTTACACAATGTGAGTGTGTGTGTGTGAGAATGTATACCCTATGTCATATATTGTTGTTTCAGAATGATGCAGTGACAGCTCTCAAAAAGGCTCGGCATCAGTACTTCCAACGCTGTGATGAACTGGAAAAGGCTAAAGCTAACAGCGCTAAAGCAGCAGATGACTCTACTGGCATGAAGACACTGGACAAGAGAAGGAAATCTAAGGATGAAGCTCAAACTAAAGTAGCCCATAATATATACTTAAACATATTTTGGTTTTGTCCTTCATATTATGTGTTAAATGTCATTTTTGTGAGTTAATAAGAGTTTTTATTCAGGTTATGGAGGCAGAACACATGTATCGTCAGTGTGTGCATGATGCCAGGATCCAACAGGACGAGTTAGTGAAGGTCAAACAAAGGATCATTTCACACACAAGAAAACTCATATGTCAAGGAGATACTGTGCTAAAAGAGGTAACAAAATTATAGTATTATTTACAACTTTTTTGCTCACATAAATGGACTGGCGCAAAAATCTGCAAAAACCTGAGTGATTGGCACTAAATACTCTTTTAATCAATTTTGAGTCTCTAGAAAACTAGATACTCAAGTATCAATGTGAAAAAATAACACAAAATTGCTGAATAGTTTGTTCCTGAATAGAGTGGTCTTTTTCTTTATCAGAACTAGTATAAGATCATATTGAAGTTATTTTATGTTAAAATATATATTTAAATGTACAAACATATATATATATATATATATATATATATATATATATATATATATATATATATATATATATAATATATATATATATATATATACACAACACATATATACACACACACATATTTATATATATATATTTTTTACAAACACAATATATATATATATATATATATATTTTTTTTTTTATTGAAATCTGTATTATTGGTGCTTTCCCTTAGTGATGAAATTGTCTAAAAGCAAAGCAGTGTCTATTGTCTGACACTTTGTTTTTGTATAATGCTCGAATTTGAATGTTATTGAATTTTAGGTTGATATGTTGTAAGCAATTATCTTGTTTCCTTTAGGCCACAGTGAATATGTTTTACTACCAGCGACAGCAGACAGAGCCGATGCCGCTGGGCTATCACAACCTGGAGCTGACATCTCGGTCACTGGAGCCCGGTGAGCAGTACCTCCTGTATGTACTCAGCAAACCTCGGCAAGATCAGCCCCTACAAGTGTTCACATTCCAGGAATATGTCTCTCAAGGCAAAGGGTACAATAATTACACAGTAATACAATAATCATTATAGTACTGAATATTATGTTTCTGCTAACCAAAACGGAATATGCTTTCTAATGTTTATTTCATCTGGCAAAAGGAACAAACGGAAAACCAGCAATCCTCTCTCAGCTGTGATGGACTCCTATCCTGTGACAGACGATGGCACATGCAGACGTCCTAGTGATGGAAGTATGTGTTATATATATTATAACCTTAAAGACTTTTTATGCACCTCCTATTCTTTTTATGCACCTCCTATTTTTTGTGTGCACTGTCCATCGATGGGCTTCGCTATAGATTTCTTCACCATACAGGCACTTGTACAGTTGGAGCGGCACTCATCCCCACAAGAGAGGGATTCATGGCTGAGGTTGTTGTGTCCCGTCAGAGCTCTACACTGTTACGTTGAGCAAAAGGCAGGCTTTCTTGTTTTGGACCAGCTGTTTGTGGGTTTTGGGACCAGAGGTGGTGAGGCCACACTGTTGTCCCAGCGCTTTGCCCACTGGATTTGTGGAGGCATTATGGCAGTGTATGAGGCTTGTGGTTGTCCCTCTTCAGCAGTCATTAAGGCGCGCTCCACACATGGTCTGTCTGTTCTGTGGCTCTCTGAAGGGGCATTACAGTGGAAGAGATTTGCATGGCCATGTTCTGGTCCTTTGTGTCTACCTTCTCTGTCGCTGTTGGATGTTTCACCTGGATGGCTTGCTTGTTCTGTGCTTGATGGGAATCAGGCTCCTCTTTCCTAAACGGAGATGCTTCCCTCCCCACCCGGTGTCCTGAGAGGGCAGCCGGGAGACATGCATGTGGGCCCTCTGGGAGAAGCCCACCCACATTGCAGCTTGACCCTGTTTGCATTTCCCTGCTTGCAACTATAGTTCCATCATGTAACTGTAATTTTTTGTTGCCCTGTTTCAACTACAGCAACTGATCTGGTCATTTATAATCTGTTGATGAAAAAAAAAGAATTTGATCATTGCAAGCCATTATATTCTGTTTTTACATATTGTCTAAAGATTTAGGTTTGTACAATAATTCAGGTCTAATTCAACTTGTTTTGCTGTGCCACAGGAAGATCTGCATACAGTGATTGTGACAGTTTTGGAGGGAGTCAGGAGTCCTTGTCCAGCCCTGGTAAACTTCACTTATTTACTTACCTACTTGGCATTAAAATAAAATATAAATCTAACCATTATTTTACCTTTTCATCAAAGCTCACTCTAACAGGAGATTACCCAAAACTGCATCCACTTTAACAGTGTCGTCAGACGATCTGGATGACAGAGACCTGGCATCTGAATCAGGTTTGAATTTTGAAGAATTAAATTAATAATGTTGACAATGTAATTAATGTAAACTATCAATAAATATTTCCTCAGAGTACCTCAGTGACTCTCCATGCAAATCACGTCCAGTTTCTCGAGCTGTCTTAACCCACCACCTCAGAAAGATGAAGAGCAAAATGGTCAAATGCAAACAGTGTGACAACTACATTGTTGTGAATGGAGTCGAATGTGAAGAAGTACGTATATATTAAAGGGCATATTTAGCCCAAGCCAGTAACGAAGTAACTGGTGAAGGGTATTGTTACTGGTCAGTTTCTTATGATTATAATGATGATAATAATAATGATAATAATAATAATAATAAATATAATATAATATAATATAATAATATATATATATAATATAATATAATATAATATAATATAATATAATATAATATAATATAATATAATATAATATAATATAATATAATATAATATAATATAATATAATATAATATAATAATAATATATTAGTAGTAGTAGTAATAGTAGTAGTAGGAGTAGTAGTAGGAGTAGTAGTAGTTGTATTTCTCCCCAAATAGATGCATTATTGACCTCCTGAACATTGACAAATAGTCTCACATGAGGATATAGGAACAACCGGCCCAACAAAAAAATGTATAAAATGGAAATCACGACAATGCCCAACACGTACCTATTCAACTGTGCAAACACAAACTGGGCCCCACTGGGAGTGGGAAGAGGCACATGAGATTCAGAACAGTGATAGAGCTCCAAGCCTCCAAGACAAGCCTGAAGTTGAATTGGAACACTGTCCTAAGATGAACAGGAAGTTGGCCATAATGGATTGAAATTCTGCTGTCACTTTTACTGCCTTTGTATGAAACCAATCAAATCCTTGTTTTTTAATCTGAACAAGCTCAGATTTTACATGCCACATGGAGAGACATAGATTTTTTAAAGTTTATAGATAGATCTATAAAGTTATTTTTCTGGGATACTCTTCTTTTTGTGTAGCACCAGTGAAAAACACCTTCACTTCCTGTTTCTTCTCACAGCCACAGACATTGGCCTAGAGACCTAAAATTTCAATCACAAATGCCTCCTCCCGGCTTGAATATAATGGACTATGAAGAATATGAAAAGTGTACACTATAGTGCCCCCTACCGTAGACATGAAATGTCAATATTATTTCACCTGTACAAAACTTGGGGATTAAAATCTATGCATGAGAAGATGCAAAAAATTCCATTATGGCAATGGGGCATTTTTAACAATAGGCAGGGGTGCAAAAAAAAAAAAAAAAATCTCCTACAAAAAACATTTTTTAAAAATCTTACACTCACATGCTTAGGCCAATCGTGTTGAAATTTGAATCACACATTGACTGCCACTGATTATGTTGATATGTCAAACACAATGATCAGTACTAGAGCTGTGACTCAAATCACACAATAGAGAGGGATAGACCTACTATCAAATTTACTCAACAACGCTACCTAGAAGTGGACCCCTATGGACAAGGAGATGGCTAAATTTTGGCATAAGCTCACAAACTTTGGAGCTATGATAGAGCTCCATTAGGCAAGCCTAAAAATGAATGAAAGCACTGCTCTATGATGAACAGGAAATGGGCCATATTGAATCAAAAATCCATTCACATTTTGACAGCGTGTTCATAAAAACAAGTTTTTTTGATCCAAATGAGCTCAGATTCTGACTTTGTCAGAAATTGTCATGTGCCCTTGATCATGAAACATAAATAGACCCATGTTCAATTTTTTTCTGTTTTTTGCTCTAGGGTCATCCGAACTGCCCATTCACGTGAATGGCGCTGTGACTCAAAACAGCAAAGTGTGAAGTGATTGAAAATTGAGACAGGTCACAATTCAGGAGCGGGTGCAATTCAAAGGTGGTCACTAGGCAGACACAATTGTGATGCAGAGATGGTCGCGATGCAGGGACTATTGGCTCGCACAATGTAGGCGCTGACACGATTCCCTGGCAATCACATGGAAGGGGAGTGTGCATGGGTGCAAAGGCTATCATCGCCGCTTGTGGCTTTAATTTCAAATTATGACCTTGCTTGTTGCGATAGTACTCCTGGTAAATTATTGTATTTTAAAGTTTTGCATGAGCCAAGTAGCAGTCAGTGAAGAAAAGCTAAATATTTGTTGTTGTTTATATATACTCAGATGTTTTTACTAATGCTGTCTTTGTCCTGTTGTACTTTTAGTGCGGTTTGGCCTTGCATAGGAAGTGTATGGAGGTGTACCACCTGGAGTGTGAACACGCCAAAGGCTCAGTTTTCGGAGTAGACCTGTCCCTCCTGCCCCGAGACAAACCAGACGAGGTCCCCTTTGTGGTGCTGCATTGCATCTCTGAGATTGAGAGTCGAGCTCTCTCTGTTCAGGTAAATAACTAGTTTACACAATATTTAGTTTTATTGTAATGGCAGTGGATGTTTACATTTACACCAACAATCTGATCATTATCTGATTTCTGGACTAATCAGATTATTGAAATGCCATGTAAGTGTGAGTGATCTGATTTCATTCAGATTTTTCCTGTGCATGTGCAAGAAAAAATATGCAAAGAGGGCAAACTAATGGGGCAAAAACAAACAAAATTAAAGAAAAGTTTTTGAAATTCACTTGTACTTTGTCTTCCAAACACAGCAGTTACTCTAAAACTTCACTTATAAACTGACACATATAAAGGTGTTTTTGGTGATCAGATTTCTCTTGTGCATCTAAACACATACCAAAAATCAGATCTACTGATAGAGTTATGTGATTATTCTCATTATCTGTTTTTGTACCCACTGTCTCTATGTCTCTGTCTCTATATGTGTGATTTAGGGGGTGTACCGCGTGAGTGGGGCTAAACCTCGCATTCAGAAGCTGTGCCAGGCCTTTGAGGAGCAGAAGGAGCTGGTGGATCTCTCTGACCTATCGCCACATGATATTACTTCAATTCTAAAACACTTTTTCAAAGAGGTATTTCTCTTTTATATAATTCAAATGTGTATAGCTTTGATCAAGAGCTGGGTATTGTATTAATCAAACAACATCAGGAGGAGGAGAAAAAGCGGCACTTAAAATGTTTTATAATCTTTTTTATCACAAGCGTTATATTCAATTTTGAGCCATTATGACATCTGTCTGTTGTCCCACTTTTGATAGATGCTTTTAACATTTTAATACACTGCACATACTCAATACACTGCACTTTCTAACTTTCTAAAATCTAAAATTATACATTATAATGTACTTTATGGATATCAGTATTATAAATAATTTGTGTTTTACTGACTGTTGTATGTAATCCCTGTCTGTTCTAGCTTCCTGAACCTTTACTCACTTTTGAGCTGTTCACCGACTTCATTGACATGGGAAAGACAATTCAGCATCTGAGCGAAAGGCAACAACCTCCAGACACTAATGAGATCATGGACGTCATCACCAGTCTACAGAGTATTTTGCAAAGACTTCCAGCGTACTGCTATAGCACTCTGCAGCACTTGATGTGTCATTTGCAAAAGTGAGAATCCACCTCTGTATTTTCACTTCCTGTATTTTACTTATAGATACACATGGAAAACAGGGGCTATTAATTAATGGCAGTTTTGAATTGCACATGTCAGTGAGTTAAGTCCTAGATTGTTTTAGATTAGACAGTGGCTGGTTTGATTTTGTTGTTGTCCCGGAGTCTGGAGTCTTGGTTTAGCCCTGGTGTAGTTCTGGTTTGGTCTTGGTTTATATCTGGTTTAGTCTTGGTTCAACCCTGGGTTAGTTCTGATTTTTCCCTAGTTTTGCCCTGGTTTAATCCTGGGTTTTCCCTGGAGATTAGTCCTGGTTTAGCAATGGATTAGTACTCATTTAGTCCTGGTTTACGTGAGTTTAGTCCTAGGTTAGTTCTGTTTTTTTCAATTCAATTCAATTCAATTTATTTTTGTAGAGCCCAAAATCACGACAGCAGTCGCCTCTTAGGGCTGAACATGAGAGTTGATTAACCAACAGAATTAGAAAATCAACAGTGAAACAGAAACAGACAAGCAAATTAGAAACAGACAAGCAAATTGTTCCAGAACATCCCCTGTCCTTAGACCCTCCTTCTCGGCAAGGAAAAACTCCAAAAACCCATTGGGAAAAGGAGAAACCTCGAGGAGAACCACAGTGAAGGAGAGATCCACTCCCATGGACGGACAGGCTATAGATGTGTCCAGGACTAAGGCGCATCCAGTTCAAGTCTGTAGGGCCAGAGTCCATTCGGGCAAGGCGATCTAGAGTTCGGCCATCACTGGACGATCAGGAGGCGATCTTTTTCCCTAGTTTAGTTAGGTTTAGCCCTGGGTTTTTCCTGATTAGGTCTTGGTTTTGTTAAAGTTTACTCCTAGGTTGCTTCAAATTTGGTTATACCTTTGATTACCTGGAATACTTTCTCCTCTCTGATTGCTTGAAATTCTAGTTATGCCTTGATTTAGCAGTGTTACCCCTTTATTACATAAACAACAAATATTTAGTAATATAAATGTCTCAAACTTGAATGCTTTGTCTTATGTCACTTCTCTACTTTCCCAACAGAGTTTCAGAGAACACAGAAAACAAAATGTGTGCCAGTAATTTGGGTATCGTCTTTGGACCTACACTACTGCGCCCCCTAGTAGCCTCAGAAACCATGCTTGCACTGCAGGAGAACAGCTACCAGGCTGTACTCATCGAATTCCTCATTACACACCACAATAAGATTTTTATGGTTCAAGATCACTCCAGCACACCTCTTCCTCCAGTCCCCAGTGCGCCTCTCCCACAAACTCCACCCAGAGCTTCTTGTCCTTTGGAACAAGTGGAGTTTACCTCTCCTGAGCGCCCACACTCCTTAGAGGTAAACTGTAATAAGCTTTATCTTCTATTTATTTGAATAATTGTACTGCTGCTTTCTGCTGCTAACTTCTGCCTCTGATTCTCCCATTCTTGTAGTTATTATATCTTCAAAAATGTCTGTTGACCCGTTCAAGTGGTTGCAGGAGTAGGTTGAATTATTTCCTAGTTTAGACAATAACAGTATAAACCAATGTCATTCCAACAGACTCCCAAATTCAAGAGAGATTCAAGCGAGGGTTATATATCTGACAAATCTTCATCCAATGAGGCAGTGGACCAGCTCAGCTCTGAAGTCAATGACAGTGCAGGTAGGCGGGGCGTAGTAAAATAGCATTATAGATAGAGTTAGAGTTTGGTCTTGTTGGTGCATTTGTTTAGTTTACAACACAAGGTAAAACTAGGCCACTTCTCTCGCTGCACCAGATATTTTCAGTTTAGGATAGAGTTTCACTTCACTTCTCCTTTCCATACACGTATGTCATACATGTAATATTAGACTACTTTGTTGTTCACTTTTTTTTCTTGCTTGTAGGTTATTTAGTTGCATTTCATGCTTTTGCTTTTCAGGCTAAGTCTGCTATGATCCTTTACTCAGTATGTTTGAGATTTCTTACATTACCAAATAAATGACCAACACAATATATGTAAGTTTAAGTAGTTATGAAAGCAATCATTTATTTTGATCATTTGCAAATAGTTAATGCTACAGCAGCAGGTTGGGCCAAAAACATTAAAGATGCACTATGCAACTTTTCTGGTGCCACATGTTGTCTCCATAGAGATGTTCTACAGTATGGCATTAAACATATCTATCTAAATGGAGACAAGGAGGTGACACCACCAGGCCAGTAAGAGACACTATGAATGCACGTTTTCAGGGGATTTTTTAGCAATAAAAAGTATAATAAGTTAATGCCATATTGTGGAACATTCCTGGTAAAGCAATAACATGAATATAGAGGCAACTAGGTGGCAGACCTTCTACCAGAAAATTGCACAATGCACCTTTAAAGCATACCTTCGGACCATTCTAATGTTTTGTTTTGCCTCTTCTCTTTAAGTCCTGGCTTTGAAGGAGGCAACAAATGAAACCACGGATGACCCTGTAAACTCAATATTTTTAAGCCAGCCACACTATCGCTTTACCAGACAACCTGTGAAGTACCATCGTCATCACGGTAATCACTGCAACATTGCGCCCAGACGCTCAAATCCCATCCCAGAACGGGAATCTGCCCCTTCCAGGAGCTCTCCAGGCAGTGCAGACAGCAGCCGCAGCTCATCTCCAGATCCATGGACACAAAGACCTCCAAAATCTGTCAATTCAAGGCTTCCACAACAGGGTGTTTTGAGAGCAGAGGGTACACTGAATGCCCCTGTAAATCCCCGGGAAGTGGTAGAGTATATGTTAGGGTTGGACTCCAGATTTTCAGTAAAAGTGGAGACAGCAGCGGAGCCCAAGCCAGATCTTAACAGAAACCATAGACTGTCTGTTGATAAAGGACATGGCTTTAGTCAATTACCAAAACCTCCTATTTTGATGGAGCAGATTGTGACCTCACCTGCCCAAAAAATCCTCTCCGGACTCAAGCTAAGGCGCAGTCACTCAGGCAAAGATGAGCAACTCTTTGTATAAAACATGCTCACAGGATAGTGGTCCTACCATTTACTGTAATTGGAAAACTTGTATGTATTACAAAAAATTGACCTTTTTTGCCTTCTTGTCCTTCACACAGTTCAAAAGTTTAAGCAGAATTTCTAGAATTCACACCTTTATAGCTTGTAATCCTCTTTGTGGGGTAGATCTAATCTCAATCCAGCTGTATTATAGCCAAATCAGTCTACAGTAGTACTTTCACTTGAGTCTGGAGATAAAGAGTAGGCAGGTTGGTTCTACAGGTTTCACTGTCAAACTGTCTCAAAACATTTGTTGGAAAGTGTGGGTGCTTTGTGTAAATAAACATTGCTATAATAATGTTTTAATGTAGATAGTATCTGCAGGACGTTTTCTTTGTGTCTTTGGACCATAATTTGCCCAAGCTATTTAATTTTCCAGCATACATTTTGAATTGTAGCATTTACCTGCAGTGTTAAAGCCATGCCACAAGAGGGAGCGCTTCTCCCAAGATACTATATTGTAAGTGAGAATTGATTATGCATTTATCACACATCCAAGTCTGTGCATTGTGAAATTGCTCTTTGGTCTCATTCACTATTTTTTTCTTTTTAATAATTCGGTCATATTTAAATTTCGAATAATCTAACAATATGATAATGTTCAGTTGATGTTTTGGCCTTTAAAAAGCCTAATGAGGCTCTTATCATCTTATTCTTTGTCCAATTTAATATCGTGCAAAAATTGAACATGCCTTGCAACTTTATAAAGAACAAAATTGTAAAATGCCGTTTTGACAGTTTGTGATCTGGGTTGATTCATCCTGTCTTGGTCAAGTCCTGTCGCCCTTTGAAGTCAATGGTCTAACCTTGCGCAAACAAAACGCACCAAACCATCCTTGTTTGCGTTATCAATACGCTTCATCCTTGCTCATCTTCCTCTATCATCTTCCACACCTCCTCCTCTTCCTTTTTCCCTCTCTCTCTCTCCTTCATGTCCATCCGTCTCCTGCTCCCTCCCTCTGTGCCCCTCTTTACGCACAAAACAAGTGAGAGCGCGCACAAGGCTACAGCAAAGGAAAACCAGAGGAGACAATAGACCGGCAATATTTTTGGGTCATCATGCCGTTTGGACTTTTGCGCGTATGAATTATGCACTGTGGGTTGTGAGGCACAGACTACACAATAATAAGAGTCTTTTCCTGGATCAAAGTTTCCTCCAGTTTTTCATGCTGCCCACGGAAATCTCTGCAGGAGTGTGTTTCACGTCAAGGTAGGATTTGAAAGGTTTTAACTAAAGTGGATAAATTCTGTACTTCAACATTTGCAACAATATGCTCATCTCAGTAATCTGTCTGTGAGGTGAAAGTGTCTTTATTACACCAATTCAGAAGTTGCTTTTTTCACGCCTGTTCCCCAATTTTGTCTCACTCGAAATCTGTCTATTTAAAAGAGTCAGCTGTTGCGCACATAAAAAACACGTGGCCCCTGTGATCAGTGACACTCAAACTCTGAGCTATTGCATTAAAAAATATTTTATCAAACGTGCTGCATTCCCGGTGATTTTGTGCTGCAAAATTCAAATGATTTGTTAAATTTTGTAGGTTATTAAATGCATGAGGCTATTATGCTATAATATGCTATTTTAGTAAGCAATTTAATTTAGATCAAAACAATAATAATATGGACAGCAATCATGTTTAGCGCAGTGTCAGGCTTCAGTCTCCATAATTATCCATCAATTACACGACAATTGGCAGTAATGTTTTCAGGCATCAATTAGGGAAAACGCGAAATCAGATTAAAATACATTTACATATTTCATTACTTTTCATTGATTAATTTATTTTTTCAGATATGTTGTATTTTCCATTATTAACATTAGAGTAAAGGGGTTATCATTTTAAATCCATGCCACCTCCAAATTCACCAGTCCAAATAAACAGTGTGACACAATTTTATTCAACCATATTTATCCATTTGCTTTTGGTTTCTGATTCATATCAGACAGGCCTACTCTTCACGTCTAGCATGCAAGTTTGGTGTTTGATATTGTTTTGTATTTACATAATCTGCAGCCTATTTAAATGCGCCAGGCCTTGGCTTTAGCTCATGATCCCAAGAGCCAAGGTAACAGGAATTGATTTTAAAATTTACACCAAGATTATTAGCAATATTATTTGCTTGACCCTCTCGCGCTGTGTAAGTCATCTCCTGTGTTATTGTTCTCTGATATTGGAAAATGCAGTTAATAACCAAAAGGTTATAGCGCAACACTGGGGCCTTAAATGGTCATTTGGTTGTTTAAATTAAAGTAGGCCTAATTAAGTAGACCCAATTAAAGTAGGCCATGCTCATTTATTTAGGACTATATGGATTTTTAAGGTTCTCATCCTTGTCATTTTCAGGTGTGTGGTTTAGGCTGTTGTTTTTATAGCCACTATGCCCGTTTGTAATTCATGGCTTTGTGCGCGTTTCTCTGTGGATGCGATTTGTCATTTTCTATGAAATATTTAGCAGATACATTTTTGTTATTAAAATAAAAATCCTCATTCTTCTAGCGATCACACTGAAGGCCGCAGGGAAGGGATGAAAACAGAGGAAAGTCAACAGTCCTGTCTACAGCAGCCTCCGTCCTCCACGCCTTTTGGTGAGTAAAGCGCAGCGCGAGGCCGCACGCTCTGCATCCTTCTGTTCTCACACATTACACAACACATAACAAACGTTTTCACTTAAAACACGTAGTCTAATGTATAGCATAGCTTATAAGTTCCTTTGTTATAATATACATAATATGCCATTAAGACTTTGTAATGCGCACTTTCAAAGGCTCTAATAGGCTCAAAGAAAAGAGAAGTGACGCGCCGGAATAGCCAAATAAAAAGGTTTAAATTTAAAAATATTTAAAATGAACAAAACACGAAGAACACATATACGATTTAAATGTGTACTTTTTTGTAATTTTAGACAGCAAACCATTGTGACACACAGAAAAATGTATTTGTCTCTGGTTTGCGTGGAATGGTAAGGGTAAATAATTACCCCAAAAAATTAACAGAATGACACACAAAGGCACAGCACTTGTAATAAACGGTGTCGCGTCTACTCGCTTACTTATGTTAAAAATGCTCTTGTACCTTTTTGTCCTTGTGTGGTTGCTCGTGTAGGTCCAGAGTTCAGAGGTGGGGGAGAGCTGTGCGCGGGCTGTGAGTCGCCTATCGCCGATCGCTTCTTGCTGCGCGTAAACGAGCGCTCTTGGCACGAGACGTGCGTCAAATGTGCCGTGTGTCTGAGCGCTCTGAGCGGCACCTGTTACTGCAGGGACCGTCTTCTCTACTGCAAGCACGACTATGAAAAGTAAGTTCTGTCTCTCATCACAACACCTAAAACTACACAATAACAACAAACATCACGCAATGGAACAGTGTATCATATGCAGCCACAGAGAGTTTTTATCAAGATAAAAATACAGATTCCATTATTGTGAGTGTATTTAGTTTAATCACCTATCACCTATCATCAACTATCTGATTGAAATATACATTTTATAGCCTGCTTGAGGTCTAGTGTTAAAGTCTGGGGCAGCCAATTTTGCTCCTGTGTGAACAGTGTAAAACAGTATAAAAAGAAAAGTGCATCATCTTCCACACACTAAAAAAACGCACTTTGTCTCAACACGAATGTTGTGACATGAGTGTTATGTTAGCTTATATACTTATCTTTCTTTCTTAAAGTATTATAATTCAAAGTAAAATATCTCTGTTACATGCAGCATGCATTAACAGCGTTACATGCATTGGCTGGAGGCAGGACAGCAGTGTGGAGCTTGTTATCATTGTTTTGAAAAGTGTCAGACGGCTTCCAGCGGCTCTAGCTCTCCCACTGTACTGACATCTGGAGGAGAGGCACTGGCCACGGACAGGGCTATTCTGACGTTTATCCCAAAATATGAGTGGGAATTCACTAACAGACAAAGTACTGACCTCAAGTTAGTGAGTGCCAGAAAAAGTGTATTTTCTCATAAACATTCCCGGTTTACATATGGCAGACTGGCTTGTTGTCGGAGTCAGTGCCAGTATTGGCACAGAGCAGCACTGGTGACCTTCAGCAGAGCAGCAACAATGTCTCCTTGTTTCCCTCATGCCCCTCTCAGCCCCTCCAGCAGGTGTGCACTGTAACATGTGGCCAATAACATACAGTATGTGAAGGAATTTGAAGAACTTATAACTTCATTGTTCGGCCAGGTGTTCTACTATGTACTTGAAATAGTGACACCCAAATTTGCAATAAAATATACAACAATTGGAATATTTATAACAATTTAGTTAATAATTTGACAATATATACAATCAAGGTTGGTTCTATTTTATCAGGCCTTATGGAAAAATAGTTAGGGACACATACATTAACAACACTTCAGTCTACGATGATGTTAACAATATATACATTACACATGCTTTGGAGGGTGGAAGCCAAAGAGAGCAATGAGTTTCTTTGATAACCACTCTGCCACTCAGACCAATAGAGTTATAAGTCCTATTTCAAATTTAGAATTTGGAAATCTGCATATTTCAAGTGGAATTTTGAGTTAGAAATAAGTAATTAGTAGGTGATTTTTAAAAAAGGTTGCCTGTGCGTATATAATATCCAAAATATATCTTCATCACTTCACTACAACAAATAAAATCTATACTTATTGATAAAATCCCTGCTTTTTCTTCAATGCTCCAGATAATCTTAAAAAAAAAAAGAAAAAAAAAAAATTTCTTCTGTCTTTGATTCAAATCTGACCCATCCCCCTTTTCATATATATATGTAAGCCTCGGGCAACAGTTTAGGCCAAATTAGCATAAATGAATAAATTGAACTTGTTAAAAAGTCAATGTGGCTGGCTCCTATTTTTGATTTTAAGGACGATATAAACAAAGAGGTAAGGCATTTAAAATATCCAGTATTTTGAAATGTAAAAAAAAACAACTTAGGGATATGGCAATATGGCTGTCTCCTGGTCTCAATCTGTTATGGAAATGAGGGATTAGACACAATAAACTCAAGTACATCGAGGACTTATTTTTGTTTTGAAACCTCGAGACATTTTATGGAAGTGCGTTGGATTGTAGACCAGATGTTCAAGACAAAAGCTTTATTACAATACACTATTGTCGCCTGGGATATAGCATGGATAGCACTTAATGAAAAATTGTGTACAAATTGAGGAGGAAGGTTTGAAAGTAAATAATCTGGATATTAGCAGATTAAGCTTTCACTAACTATTTTAAATAATTGCACAAACTAATTAAAAGTTTACTATAAATTTTAATTAACATATTATGACAATGATACAACTTACTAGAAGAATTGCCAGTAGTATTTATTCCTGCCAGTTACTGTTATGAACAAACTTTCAAAATAAGTTTATGAATTTGCACTACCTTGTAAGTAAATAAAAAGGTTTAACTGATAATTCACTTGTTGGTATAAGGTAAATGTATCTAATATTTTAGTGCCTAAAAACTAATACAAATGGCATTCAATATTAACCATCAATTGACGATGAACAATACAGACTTTTTTTTTATCTTTGCCAACACAAAAAAAATCACATTTCTTCTTTGTCTGAACTCTGCTCCAGACCTCTCCATTTAGAAGACCCGAGCTGATCATTGACAATGATTCTTGATTCAACTTGCCTGGCCCTAGTGGAGACCATTGTATCACATAACTGAAAGAAACATATTGCCACAGCATAAGAGAACTATATTCATATAAAAATGTGTAAATCATGAAACTTCTAAGTGTCTGGTACATGTTATAACAGCAGCAGACCATGAGCAAAGACGCTAATGTCAATCCCTGAACCCTGCAGTCTAAAGCCACTTCCCCCGGTCAACTCTCGTGAGCCGAGCAGAGCGGGCAGCAGAGGAGCTCTCTGTGTAAGTCCCATAAGGAGAGCCTCAGGCCAGAGAGAGAACAGGTCATAGGGGGGGATCTGCTCTAAACCTCAGCTTTAAGAGGGGGTACCAGCAGCACAGTTTGCCCTCAGAAGAAAGACCATAAGAACATGCAGACAGTCTCCCACTGTTAACTATTAGTTATAACAACACGGTTAGACTGAAGAAAAACATTCTCACGTTACATATTATTTCTGGACTTTCTGCAAAATGTAGAACCATGTAATTTTGATCACCCTTTATTTCCACTTTTCAGCCTCTGTCCTTTTAGCCAGTCGTTCATAAATTACTTTTCCTGGGATCCAGAAAACACACTTTTCCAATACAGAAAAATATAATTCTGGTTCTTTACATGTTTATGGGGAAAACACAACCCAGTGTACCCTACCCCAAGACCAAGATGAGAGGATTGCATCATCAGGTGTAAAGCATATTTTGTTAGCTTTGTATTTTACAGTGATGCTCCTCCAGAATTGTGGTATTATAATATATTGCAAGATACAACTTTTTTTTTTTTTTAGCTAACAATTTTACAACATGCATGCAGCCATTGGGGATATGTACATTCATGCAACTCTCAAACCTGGATAAATGCAGAGCGTGGCATCAGGAAAAGGACAAAACAAAATTAAAATTCACATTATGTTGTACATTATTTATCACAGCTTTTCTAAAAGTCTATAGGTAGTATAATATTTCTGCTCCCCCTCCCTTCTCTCCACTCTGTCCCTCTATCCAGTGGCTCATTTATCACTGTCTGCTTTGTAATAATATTTCTCTATTCTAAACCTCATTTCCTTCTTGTTGAGATTGATAGCAGTGATGACACCAAACAGTTTATCTCTCTCTTTATCCCTTGTTTTCTCTTAATCGCGCCCCCACCACACCCCCTTGTGCCCACAGTGCCTCCCAGTGTCTCTTGAAGGCGCTAGGATCCAGAGACTGATTGGGTGCAGTGCTAATTATCCAGTCCCCCGCTGCGGTCTTGTGATGACAGCTTTGACAAAAGAGCTACTGGGAAATACTATTAAGAAGAATTATGTAACAGCAGTTTAAAAGGAGAACATGTGTTTGACTGCAACATGCAAGAAGCCTAGTCAAGACACATATTATTAACACTTAACACTACATCAAGTAAAATAGAGTTGTAAGAGATGGCCTCACTGTTGGAGTGTATTCGCTCTAAGGATAATTTGGCTTTTTCCCTTGTTGTGTTTTTATTCTGTAGATTTAAGTAGATGCAGATGGGATCCATGTTGAACTCTCTAGACTTTAAGGTCTGGGTTCAGTACTAGGTTTATAAATATTAAAGGTGCATTATGTAACTCTGATAGGATGTATGCCTCCATGGAGATGTTATTGCTATGCCTGGAATTTCCCACATTATGGCATTAAAGAGGGGGTGTTTTCCTTCTATCTGGTATTAATTGCTAACATATTTAGATCACCATGTTACTTTTTATTGTTTTGGAAAATGCAAAATTTGCTGAAAACAACATATTAACATGTTTTATATAAGTTTCACTTGCATTTCTGACACTCTGAGTCAAAAGTCACTCCCCCTTCACTGCACTGTCACATTCCAATTGGTATACATTCCACTGATGAAACTACTGCACATCACATCAAGTTGGTAAAGCTGTAGTGTCTTGTTTTGTATCATGTTTTTGTATATTTATGGAGAACTGTTGTGTGGGAGCATGGGTGACATAAGCTTGTGGGCGGAGCATTGGACAAATCTTACAGTAGACCGTACAGTGGGTTTGGAAAAGATCACCAGATTACTCAAACATGCATGGATGAAATATAAAACCACTTCAGGGGGTGTTTTTTGATGAGGGAACAATGTTATAATATGGTTGAAACCTCCAAAAAGGTGATTTAGCATAATGCCCCCTCTTTAAACATATTCATCTTGCTATTAGTCAATAATTACTATGAGAAATGTACATTCTTACTGTGATCAGGTTAAATGCCTTATGACTTATCAGGTTAAATGCCTTACTGTGGAACATTCCAACCAAAGCAATACCATCCTCATAGAGACAAGCAGGTGGCAGACCCTCCACCAGAAAAGATACATAGAAGATGTTGGTTCCTGAGACAGTCCTAACTAAATGGGTCCCACTTTGGCCTAGTGGTTGGATAGCACCCTGCTCCACAGTAAAGTTCTGGATGAGGTCTTCCTGTATGGAGCTTGTATGATCATGTCTGCAAAAAAAATCACTTCTGGACCTCTTACCTTCATCTGACTGCCTACAAATGTGCAACTATGATGATAATGATAAAAAAAAAACATTAAAAAAAAAATCTAAATTAATTTAATTGCCAATTTAATAGTCAAAATATTGCCAAAATGCACTGACAAAAAGACTTATACTTGCTAAAAATGTCCTCAGAATAGCTTATATCCTATCCTTATGTCCAAAATGATGTGAGAAGGCCCAAAAATAGCCAAAGTTAGAGAGGTGAAGATGTGAGAATCATCAAACCTCATGGTGCTCATGGCGAAGAGCTGGAGGGCCATTGTGCAAAGTAATGCAATATTTATTAGCAGTTTTAATGAGATCCTAAACTACACCAAAAATCACTTTCATATAGTACTGTAGTGTAATCACCCAAAAAGGAGACAGATGTGAATATGGACAATGAATATGCCTACTTGTGTATATTTTCATTCAGAGCTGGAAAACTCCACAAAATAAATTGGCCCACACTTGTGTCAAGACTCTGGAAACCTGTAGCTGCTCTGATGATGGCGCAACTTATCTGATACTGAAGCAGCCTGGGAATATTGTATTTGATCGAACGCCATAGAATAATAGTGTTTGTGATAGAAATGACAGAAGATCGATGGAAGATCTCAGTGATGGTCAGAGAACGCAGAGAAGAGGATAAAGAAGCTGGAGATACGACATTTATAAGAGGGGGGGGGCGTAGGTTTTGGGTGGGGGGGTATTGCTTGCCACTGTATTTGCATAATGTGAGATGAGACCCCATCATCTTACCACCCCCACAACAATTTTATAACAGACAGCTAATAAATGTTTCATGGCAGAACAAGCTGCTCGCCTCGGCTTTATTAAATCTGAGATAATAAAAGCAGAAAGAAAAAGTGGGAGAGAAAAGGGGGTCGCGCCGAAGAGGGAGAGATAGTGAGATCGGCCGAGACTTTTCCTCAAATCGACCGCCTGTATCTGCTGTTTCTGGGGCAACGGGTCCCGCTGTCCCCCACTGGCCCCTCCCCTCCGCGCCCCGCTCCGCCAGAGACAGACAGGAAATGAGAAACGCGCAGACAGGATATTGCGTTCTGGTGGCCTGGGGATTAACTGTTTTATCTAAACTAACACACACATACCAAGTCCCGCGCACACACTGCCATTGCCTCAAACATAGAATTTATTCTTAGTATCAGGTGTATTGTGCATTGACAGCCATATTACAAGACCCATACATTTTGTAGAGCATTTTAGTCATTTTGGACAGGTACAGGCACTAGAGTGGGTTCACATAGAGATAGATCCATGGTGTGTAACTGTATAACTGTGAGACTGGCTACAGGGTCAGAAATATTCACTGCACACTCCAGTGCTTATTGCTGCTTATTACACAATTGCACAGCGTCGCGAAATTTCTGAGAGTATTCACCAAGCTAGACGACCTTTGATTTTATTAGTTAATCTCATCTGAAGCACAAATGACAGACAGCATCTGCCAGTGTGTTATTGATGTTTGTATGAGGCACCTTATCTGTGTGTACACAAACTGTGCATATCAGTGTTTACATGTGACTGTATACAGCCCCTGTGACTGTACTATATAAATATATATATCTGATGTGTGAGTGTGAGTGAGTGGCGGCAGGGGTTGCGAGTATCGTGGGGAATGCTGGGAGATTTTAATAACACAGAAGCAGTGCAGGGAGATTTAATAAAAGGAGATGATGTGATTACTGAACCCTGGCTCTGAGCCATTTTGCTTCACAATGCAATATCCGCCTAAAAGTGTGTGCTCACGCGCACATGCAGTCTGCACAAATATATCTAAGAAACTGATACTTAGCATAAAACTGCTTAAAATGTGATGCATATCATTAGTTTTTTGTATTAATCCAAAATATCTTTAATGTACTTTAATTTCTAACATACACTTGGCAGAGTTTGGTCATTCTGGACTATTGAAGGAATTCATATTTTAGTGATTCTTTTGCTCGCTTCCTCACAGATCATATAACTCTGTCAGATGCACAGACTCTGCAAAGACACAAAATCTCACCATCTATGTACAAACTATAGGCTCATATAGGCTCTGTTTAGACCAATATTAACTCTGCAGCCAGTTTGTTTTTTTGGACTAAAGCTTCTCAGCAAAACCAACACACAGTTCATATCAGCAGTGCACTGAAGATGTTTTAGGAAAGACTCAGGATTCTGCTTTTAAAACAAACTGTGAAAGAAAAGTGGATCGTACAGCTGAAAAGAGGATTCATTCTCCTGTAGTTTCTTCAAAGATAGGCACATACTTTAGTAAATTCTTGTTTTTCTTTTTTTTCCTCAAATGAATACTTCAATCTTACTTTGTCAAACATCTTTAGAAATACTTTTTCACTGTCCTGTGAGAATGCCAACTGATTAAGAGAAGACATTATGATCTAAGATGTATATACATTAATGTTAATTCTGCAAACTTGAGACTATCTGACCTTGCTGTGTTCATGCAGAATTCCTAGTAGTGCAACAGGAGGCAACACTCTCATTCTGATCAGAGCAGCTTCTGTATAAATATTTATCAATTATGAACGAGCAAAACAAATGTAATCACTGTGAGATGC
>JAIEZT010000019.1:23007127-23084627 GCA_019594935.1 Periophthalmus modestus
CTTGTTTCCACTCTCGTTTTAGTATTGGTTAATATTTGAATATTAATTTGTGACAACCCTACACATCCCTAATATTGTGTGCATGTGTGTGGTCACCTTCAGGTTGTTTGTGAGGAAGTGCAGCGCATGCCTGCAGGTGATCGGGCGCTCGGAGCTCATCATGCGGGTGCTGGGACAGGTGTATCACTTGGGGTGCTTCAGCTGCTGCGAGTGTGAGCGTCGGCTTCAGAGGGGCGATGAGTTTGTGCTAAAGGAGGGCCAGTTGCTCTGCCGCATGGACTACGAGAAGGAGAGGGAAATGTTAGCTGCTATAAGCCCCACTCCAACTGAATCAGGTAAAACAAGAGAACGTGCATATTAACAAGATGGAGAGAGTAGAGACATAGGGCTTCAACGATTAATGTGAATAATCAGGATTATTTAAATAATTGTAATCAGATTTTGATCATTGTAGTCATTTTCTGGGCTTTACTGTACAATAGAAGTAATTGTTTGACTAGTCATCTAATGAAAAAACAAAACAAAACTTTGCAGCTGGTAAAGATGAGCTGTAATTTAGTTAGAGTAGTTGACTGCAGCTTTTAAATTATGATGATCATGTTAACGAGCTGTAGAAAATAATTGATAAAAAGAAAAAAGATTAAACACGACACGATGCGTTAAATCATTGCTTGGACACAAATATCTGGTCTTTGCAATTTCCACATTTCTGGACAAATGAAGGTTTTCATGTGTTCTTATCTTATGTAGATCTAATCAGATCAAAACAAAATAAAGTCTGTAAAAAAAAAAAAAAAAAAAAAAAAAAGACTTTTGGGGCAGATATATAATTGCTCTTTGATCCTTTTCATTCTATTCTGTTCATTTAATATTGTGACACTGTTGTTACTCTGTTTTATGAATGAAATGAATATATATTTTTAACTGAGGACATCATCACACATAATAATGACTTAGTTTGTAGCAAAAAAAAAAGTTGTTGAAATGGAGCTCAACATCGACTGCCCACCCCTAGTTCTGGTACTAAATTTCTCACTTTTTTTCTCATAGACTTACAGAAAATGATATATACTTTAAAAGTTCATAAAGCTTGCTCTGGGCTAATCAGCTATGAGGTAACTAATGACCACAAGACCTATCATTTTATTGAAAATCTATTTCTAAAACATTGTAAACTGCTAAATTATTAAAGCATTTTAAATGAGCTTTTTGGACTTAAACCGACTGCATTGTGGATATTAGTTACCTGTACCTGGTAACTAAAATCCACAAACATTAGGTACGAAAATTGGGTATCATTTTTGTTTCATTTAAAAACTGTGTCAAAATTTTTCAGCTGACTAATAACTACTGAGAACTCTGCACAGAGCACTGAACCAAATCTGTGCACAGGAGTGATCTCGGCTTTGGTCAACCCTAAACTACAGTGACCTGACATTTCACTCCTACTTTGGCCAGCTTTAAGGCCTTGTGCAATGTTTTCTATCATCTCTGTGGAAACCCCTGTGTCTCATAAGGGCTCATTGTTTTTCTGTTGACCTTGATCAGTGAAGAGTGAAGATGAGGATGGAGGAGGAGGATCAGGTGGAGGGAAAGGGGGAGACGAAGGCAAGGAACACAAGCGATCCAAAAGACCTCGCACTATCCTGACCACGCAGCAGCGCAGAGCATTCAAGGCATCGTTTGAAGTGTCCGCTAAGCCCTGCCGCAAGGTGGGTATAGTAGCTTCTGAACACACAGATAAATATAATTGAATTCACCTGATAATCTCTTTTTATGGTTCATTCATGGAACATTACACAGCGATTGCACATTATATGAACAAAGCAGAAACAAGGATATGTAAGCTGACCACCCCAGCATGTTTAAGGCAGTCAGAACTAAAGTGGTTAAAGAAAACGACTGGCATTGGCTTGGGTAGGGTGGAAGCATTAACACCCAACAATTTATTGGGTAGTGATCAAAATGTTATGTCTGCTTGTTGTTGTACTAATTGTATGTCTCTGCAGGTGAGAGAGACACTAGCCGCTGAGACGGGACTGACTGTGCGTGTGGTTCAAGTGTGGTTTCAAAACCAAAGAGCCAAGGTCGGACTTCACCCTCTTTACAAACAATATTTAGTTAAACATGCATTATGTCATGTTTCTGATGAGAGTTCACCACCTGCTGATCTGCATGGAGATGTTATGACTTTGCATGGAGCGATCCACACTATGGCATTTCAACTTATCTTTCTTATATTTGAAAACTAAGACTTAATAATTATAGTAAGCGGGTTTGCCTCTCCATAGATCTGACCTGTAATTTGGGCTGATAGTGTCAAGTGCTTATCTCCATGGAGGTAGATAACTTAAATCCATTCAAAGTAAATAACTTCTACATGAAGACAAACAGGTGGCGGACCCTTCACCAGCAAACCCTTGGCAAGGACATATCTGATCATAACTAAAATGTGGGTGCTTGTGTGTCTTAGATGAAGAAAATAGCCCGCCGACAGCAGCAACAACAGCAGCAGCAGCAGGAGCAAGAGCAGCTGGGAGGAAGCCGGAGAGGGCCGAGCCGAGGAGGGCGTCAGAGCAACGATGACAGCGAGGGTAAGAATTTCAAATGTCACACTGAGGAAAAAGAAAATACCATTTAATTTAGTTTGACTGAGGGGGATTCTTGTCTCAACAAAGACGGCTCTAGTACCCATGGAATGGATGGTATCCTGGGATATCCTTCCTTGCCACGTCAGCAGCTACTGGCCTTGGACATCTACGGAGGGGAGTCCTTTCGACACGGTCTTACACCCCCTCAGCTGGGCAGCGAGCAACTTCATCCCTATGGTAAGACTTAGAAAATATATTTACAGGGCAGGGCATCTCACAAATAATAATAGAGGATATACAGTGAAACTATATTTGGTGATTGTACACAAAATACACTGAAAAAATAATTGTATTATTATATGAACTTTCAATGCAAGAACATTTTTAGGTGCAGTATGTGATTGAGAGACCACAATGGCTGAGTGGCAAGCGCTCCTGCCTCACAGCAAGAAGGTCTCAGGTTTACCTCCTGGCCCACCCAGGCTTTTCTGTGTGGAGTTCAAACCTAGTTCAAAAACTAGAGATGGGTCCCTATCCCCTGCATGGAAGCCCACAGCTTGTGACTGACTGAAGACTGGGTCAAATGCAGAGGACAAATGTAACCAGAATAAGATTTAATTAACCTATGAAACCAGAGTAGATCATAACGTAATGGTTACACTAAAAATAAATGCTTAAAACAAATTCCTCTTTGTGGAAGATCTTTAAATATATACAAAACAGGCATGTTCTTTATACTGAATCTTGAACTAGGGCTGCGTTATTCTCTCCATTGGGCTCATGGGGAATATTGGACAGAAGAAGCAAATATAACATATTGAAGAAAGCAAGGAAATATTCATAAAATAGTCAGAGCTGGGACATGTTGAGGCTGACAATACGCCATCTGTGCCAAACCCCAAGGCCATTGCAAACTTACATACATCAAATCCTTCACTGTGTGAGTGTGAGAATAAGGTCTATTAAAACTGTTATTTCCTCACTGCAGATTCTGAGACCGTGTTCCATGACCTCGACAGCGACGGGAGCCTCAGCCACCTCGGAGACTGCCTCTTAGCAGCAGGAGATGGTGGGCTCCTGCCAGGCCGTGTGGGAAACCCCATTGACCGCCTCTACTCCATGCAGAACTCCTACTTCACCTCCTGACCCTTATAAACTCACTGCTTTCAAACTAAGTCCACTTTCCACCTCAGAGATGCAGCTATCAGGAGTCTGAACATTTGGACACTGCTGCGGAAACACCATAACAACAACAACAACATTTCTATGCTTTTAACAGAGGCCTGAAAATCCAGTCATTTATAATGATATACCCATGCATTAGACTCTCGCATTCTTCAACTGTCTTTCCTATAGATCATATGCTGGAAATATAAACATGTAAAGACCTCAGTTTGGTTATAGAATTGTGCCATGGGAAAATGAGGCCTATCTTAGATTGCAGAACAAAGTAATAACTCTTCATTAAAAACAAACACACTGAATGGGTAAAATATTGGAAACAGGCTTGTTACTTTTACGACGGACTGCAGGTTATTCAGGACTGTATGGATTAGTGTACAGTTTTGCTCTCAGGTTTGTGTGTATGTTTATGTTTCCTGAGCTCATACTCAGGATATTGTGCTGGCCTGCCCACTGACTACAAGTACTGCATTAATGACAATTAAAATACCCATCGCAAGATAACCTCTCTAGCTTTTAATGCGTGGCATTTAGAAAGGTATGTGCCAAAAATATGAAAAAAAAAAAAAAAATCTTCTGACAGGGTCATTTAAAATGCCTTACATGGAAACAGGGTTGTTACTTTCCCTTTCTCATTTAATGTAGTCTTAAAGACTCATCGAACCAATGGATCTTAAACCCCCAAAACATAGGACACTAGGCACACCATGTGCACAATATGTAAATGTGAGTATCACTGTGTTTAATTATTTGTTGTAGTTAACTTCTTTAACATCTCAATAAGAGGTTGTTAGCTAAATATTTTGTACCTACTGTAATAATCAACTATTTAATCTGTAGCATGATATTTATGTGTCACCGCGTAGGTCTTAAAAACTGCACCTTTGTTGGACCATGTTCAGCGGACAATGTGGTGCCGAGTAATATAGGAATAGCAAGATAATGTCTCATTTAGGCATCATTGAGTGGCAAAAGCTTGTGACATTTTCACTGACGTTATGTTTAACTTTAATCTATATTTTTACAGTGAGTTTCCGTGAATGTGCTTTGTGTAATACTAAAGTCTAAGTTTCTTCTAAGTTTGTTCAGTAACTGACAGTGATGTTCTTTGAATGTGATGTTGCTGTATCCTCAATACAACGTGCGGTGCCACCTTTTAAACATGTGTGAAAATTATTTTGTCCTAAACATGACACATCTATTATATCGACCTTGATGAACCTCACTGTAACACACACTACACTCAGCTTTGATAAGTGAACCTGAAATTTCACAACTCAGTGGTCACAGAGCTCATAACTCACTATCCTCCCTCTGCTCCTGCCCATTAGATGTCCACACAGCGACCTCCTCCTCTGACCCTCCTCTTCTCAAACTCCCTGTGTCTTTGTCAATGAATGGCCAAGAGCCTGTGAGTGGGAGCCACACATTCCAGATTAACAATTCACCAATACAACTCAAAAAAGAATAATGACTAATCTAATATGGCCTTAAAATGCACTATGTCACATTTTTGGTGAGGGGTCCACAACCTGCTTTGCTTGGAATGCTCCACAGTATCCTCTCTATCTTGCATGTATTCATAATGTATACATTTTACTTTCTATTGCTCAAAAAAAACAAAAACCTGCATTTTTACTGTGAGCATGGCTCTCTCTCCACTCATTTCACCGGTAACTTCACTCAGAAAAGCTACATTGTGCCCATTTAATACAAACAACCAGGGCTCATTATTTATTATTTTGCTGCTAGTAGTGACAATAAATATTGTACAAAAAGTCATTTGAAATTCATGAAAATGTCCTTTCTCTCTTCCATGATAAAAGGTTGAATGATGTTGTAGAGGCCAAACATGCAGCTATTTTACTATGATGACTGAGGCACTGCACTTGTATCTGCAAAGAAAGGGGAAAAAGAAAAATACACACACTTAATCTTGAATATTATTCAAGCCTGTCTGGATTGAAAATGACTTACCCACTTGACTGAGATCCACTGTCTCTGCACATGCTAGAAACCGTGCCACATGAGGCGAACAAGAAGCAGGTTTGTCCTGGTTTTCTCTGAGACACTTTTCAAAGTCCACAAACTCCTTAGAACATCCTTGTCTAATCTTCTGGATGACTGGGCTTCAGACAAAAATATACTGTAAATCCAGCATTAGAATACCATAGCTGTATGTTTATGTAATAACAAAACTGAGCATATTTGGTCTTCTTACTGTGAGGAAGTGCAATGTGCAACCTTCATCTTCAGATCATGGCAAGTTTGCTGCCAGGAGGATGGATTTGAAGCTACACAGGACCCATACGCCTCCATTTCCTTTTGACAATATTTAGTGGTGATATCAAAAGCAGCTTGCCTGAAAGATCAAAAAAGCAATTAACAACCCAATAATTACCACAAAATAAACATACTACATCAAAGCAGAATTCATTTGACTAAAACATGCAACCCCATATAGATATGTGGGCAAAGGAAAGTAAGCTACAACCACATTATTCTTACATTTTCCGCGTTCCTTAAAAATCAATCAAAAGAAATCTCATAATCAAGATAAAACAATAGTCCTTCAGCTGCATGTGAGGATATGGATCCTTTTACTACCGCTCACACCCCTTTTCTCGAGGATTGGCTGAAACAACATTACCGTCAGATATGTTCACAATGTGATTGGTTCAGAATACATCTGTCAAACACAAACACCCGTCAACGGTGAGGTTTTAAAGGGATATACACATACTAGGATACGAGTATTACGTTGAATAAAATAGAAAATCACATTGTTTTCCTGCGCATTCCATTTCCTATTTTTCTAACTATAATCAACTCAAATGGACAAAATGTGCAAATGAACGACGCCTATCCACGGGTTTGATTCACGTCGATTGCGTGTGACAACGCGCTTACGTATGCGGAAGCCTCCATCACAGACTGTGCGATTCAGTGAAGGGAATCTGAAAGCTCGACCTGGCACCGCTTCTCTTAAGGTGTTTTTAGAGGCTACAGGGGGCCGGAGCTGTGGTGGGGGACAGAGGGGCCCGGGGTGAGAGTAAAGAGCGATGAACGACGTTAAGAAAGACGGGAGATCAGACACAGATGGGCTCCTGGAACCGGGTGAGGTGCAAATGGCCCCCTCTGTAAACCATAACCAGCATGACAGCGCCACCGGGGACGAGCTGGTAAGCTCCGTAACGCTGTATAGGCGAAGACCCCGGTTTCTACACGGCACTGTTCTTCCATTCTTGGCTATTCTGTATCCTGGGTGGCTGTACGTGTGGTTGGGAGTGTACGGTGCCAACGAGTATCCGGAGGCAGGCCTCCTGTCGTTAGCGGCCATCGGGATTGCGCACGTCCTCACCGCGCTCTCTGGTTATTGGTCAGTGCACGCGCACTGTTGGCTCACATGCTCTAAGGTAACATAATACAAAACAACTATATGTATTAAATAGATTATTCTCCCCAAAGCTTTCAAGTGAACACACACTGTTATGTAAACAGAGGTGAAAGAAAGATAGATAAATGATTACGCCTGTTAATAAATCTTAAATCATTTTATTCTATTTATGCCCAGCTGCACTGTAATTCACATTTTATTTACTAATCTTGCTAGATCCAAGTGAAAGAAGCAGACATTCTTCTATAACCAATACAGAGTGACCAGCCAATGCGTGAATCATGCCACCTGTTTTATCTTCACAGGAACCAGACCCTAAAAAGGCTACACTTGCAAAGGTCATACCCACTCCCAACAATGGGTCAGCTGAGCTTGTGGCGCTACAGCGGGATCAGGTTAGCCTACATTACTCTTCCTCTTGCTTGTATACTGCCCAATCAAGCACATTATCCAAGTACTGTTTCAGAAGATAAGATAAGATTTTCTTTTAACTTTCATTTTATGCAGTCTTGTAGATTTGGTTGTTGTCTGTTGAAGAACTATTCAAGACGTTAAGTCATAGCATTAATGTACCAAGTGTGTAGACACAGTCCCTAACAAGAAGTGATGAGACGGAGCATTTGCATGTTCTGTTTCTTTCACTAAAAGATGAATCGTGATAGAGAAATAATATCCCTTCACCAGTAGTAAGAGTTAAGTCACAATTCTTTCTTCATACAGGATGAAAATGGGGAGGAGATTCTTGCATTTGAGTTTCAAAAAATTCGCTACACATTTGACGACAAAGAGAAGAAATGCTTTCTCCCAATAGCTTTTCCCATCAACCATGCCATTGGCTACTTCCAGTCCTGGCGGGGGTACCAAGAAGAGTCAGAGCTCCGGGCCGCAGAAAAACGTTATGGCACCAACAAGGCTGAGATGGTGGTCCCAGATTTTCTGGAGCTATTTAAAGAAAGGGCAACTGCTCCATTCTTTGTTTTTCAGGTAAAGATTTAGCAACAGTTATATCTACTTGTATACTGAGTCAAAAACAAATTTAACTTGCTTTTTTCATTTATAGGTGTTTTGTGTGGGCCTTTGGTGTCTGGATGAGTATTGGTATTATAGCGTTTTCACTTTGTTCATGTTGGTGGCTTTTGAGGCTTCTTTGGTTCAGCAGCAAATGAGAAATATGTCTGAGATACGACGCATGGGAAACAAGCCCTACATGATTCAGGTAAAAAAAACAAAAAACAATGTTTTATGTTTGAAGCACTGTATCTCTTTTAGAAGACTGCCCCATTTGGCACTGTTGGTCAGTGTTCCAACCAGAAAGTCATCAAAAGTGCCCCCATCACCCAATGCAGTAGAGGAAGGGCATGTGATGCAAACATTAAAACATCACTCTGTGACTGCTTTTTTGTGACATCCCTTAAATTGACAAAAAAAAATTTCTTTTGCAGGTTTATCGTAACAGAAAGTGGAGACCTATTTCAAGTGATGATCTTGTCCCTGGTGATATAGTGTCAATAGGTCAGTGTACTATACACATATTGACCCCAAATGTTTGGAATGTGTGAAATGATTTAAACTGTATTATATGTAGGGAGGTCACCTCAGGACAATTTGGTTCCCTGTGATGTTCTGCTCTTGAGAGGCCGGTGCATTGTGGATGAGGCTATGCTAACAGGGGAATCGGTACCGCAGATGAAGGTTTGTTGAACTTTACAGGATCTGTGCTGTAACTTTGTACGCTAGATCAAACCAGTGTGTGTTTTCAGGAGCCTGTCGAGGACTTGGATCCAGAGCAAATCTTGGATCTCCAGACTGACTCTCGACTTCATATAATCTCTGGAGGAACAAAAGTGGTGCAGCACAGCCCACCTATGAAAGCTACTGCTGGACTCAAACGTAACTAGTTATTCATTTCTATCTTACTTTCTCACTGTTGTCATTAATGTGAGCTGTAACATTATGTTTGTTTGCAGCTGTTGACAATGGCTGTGTGGCCTATGTACTGAGAACTGGATTTTACACATCACAGGTGAAATTTCCATCTTATACACATTTAGAACAGGCTGATGAGTGCATTAGATGAAAAGGGAAATTGTCTCCTCAGGGTAAACTTTTACGCACCATCTTGTTTGGAGTGAAAAGGGTCACAGCAAACAACTTGGAGACTTTTATCTTCATCCTGTTTCTGCTGGTGTTTGCCATTGCTGCAGCTGTTTACGTGTGGGTGGAAGGTATGATCCACATAAAACTATCAAACATTTCTAACAATAGCTCACATGCTTCAGAATATTTGAACACTATCTCTTTTAGGCACCAAGGATGCCAGTAGAAACCGTTACAAATTGTTTTTGGAATGCACACTGATCCTCACTTCGGTGGTTCCACCTGAACTCCCCATTGAGCTGTCCTTGGCAGTCAACACATCTCTGATAGCTCTGGCTAAACTATGTAGGGCTTTGTTCATGTATGAGCACTTTGTGCAGCATTTTCTTTTTTATTTTTCAAATTTTTTTTTTTTAATCTTTTTTTTAGATGTGTTTTGTACAGAGCCATTCAGAATACCATTTGCTGGGAAAGTTGAAGTATGTTGTTTCGATAAAACAGGCACACTAACCAGTGACAGTCTGGTAGTACGAGGAGTGGCAGGACTAAAGTACGTTAAGTGCTGAAATTATTATATTTTTAATGACTCTAGACTTGTGGTAGTCATGTTTTCTATCTGTAACAGAGGGGGGAAGGAGGTGATGCCAGTATCAGATATTCCTGTTGAAACGCACAGAGTGGTGGCCACGTGTCATTCCCTGGTGACTCTTGACGATGGACAGCTGGTGGGAGATCCGCTTGAAAAAGCCATGCTTACTGCTGCTGACTGGACCCTCACCAAAGGTATTACATAAACTAATAATTGTCTTTAGCCAAAGACGAAGACGTTTTGCTGCTCCTTCAGTTCTAAACATTATCTTAATAATAATGCCTTACACTTGTAATGCGCTACACTGAAGTCATTATTCATTCATTCCACACTTGGTGATGGTAAGCTACTATTGTAGCCACAGCTGCCCTGGGGTAGACTGACGGAAGCAAGGCTGCCAGTTTGCACCATCGGCCCTTCCGACCACTACCCATAATTCATACACGCACCACTTGTGTCACAAGTGTCTTACCTAAGGACACAACGACAGAACTTGGTCCGAGCTGGACTCGATCCTCCGACCTCCGGGTTGGGAGACCAACACTCTAACCACTGAGCCACTGTCATCCATATCTTAACATGCTGAAATAAGTTTTAGTAACATCTATCTTAAAATGATGATTATTTTATGCATGCTTTTTACTAGATGAAAAGGTGTTTCCTCGTGGGATCAAAACACAAGGATTAAAGATTCACCAGCGCTTCCACTTTGCCAGTGCCCTGAAGAGAATGTCAGTCCTGGCCTCCTATGAGAAACTTGGGTCTACTGAACTTTGCTACATCTCCACTGTCAAAGGAGCTCCGGAGACCCTCAGACCAATGGCAATATTATTTATTTATATTATATATAATTTTTATTTTATTTATGTTTTTTTTTTTTTCACATAACAGTAAAGGGTTTAGAAATTAATACCTGTTGTTATTGCAGTTTGCACAGTGTCCAGCCACTTATGATGCAGTCCACAAAGAAATGTCACGAGAAGGAGCCAGAGTCTTGGCTCTGGGTTACAAAGAGATCGGACATCTCAGTCATCAGCAGGTTTTAAGTTAAACCTTTCTAAAACCATTTGTATCTTGCAGATTTTACTGTATCAATAAAATATCTATTGTGTGACAGGTTCGAGAAATGGGCCGTGATGCACTGGAATGTAATTTACACTTTGCTGGGTTTATGGTTGTCTCCTGTCCACTCAAGACTGACAGTAAAGCTGTCATTAGAGAGATCCAAGAAGCTTCTCATCATGTAATTCATATTTCAAGCATATTTTTCTCAAATATATAATAATAATAATAATTTTATATATTACAATAGTATTTCCAGATTTGAAGAAATAATTGCTCCTTTTTGTTTACTTTTAGGTGGTGATGATAACTGGAGACAATCCCTTAACTGCGTGTCATGTTGCAAGAGAGCTGCATTTTATTCAGAAAGAGCACACCCTGGTACTACAGCAGATCCCTGGACAAAGTAAGATTTATTTTTGTTCTTTGTTATATATAAATTATCATGCTGTTTAGGTGTCCAGTTGTCACATTTTATATTGTATCTTTTTAGCTTGGCAGTGGGAATCCATTGATGGCACTGTCTGTATACCAATGCCCCCGCCTTCAATTTCTTCGCTCGTTCAAACATTTGATCTTTGTGTAACTGGAGAAGGTCTGAACAGACTAAATCATGAGCCTCGTTTACTACACACCCTCTTACCTCATATACAAGTCTTTGCCCGCGTCAGCCCTAAACAGAAGGTATGTTATGAAATGCAGTCTATAATGGACTATGTGATGCTTACTGCTATTTCTTAAGGAATTCGTGATCACCAGCCTTAAGGGACTTGGTTATGTGACGCTTATGTGTGGAGATGGCACTAATGATGTTGGGGCCCTAAAGCATGCCCACATAGGTAACAATTATTTAAAGTACACAAATTCATTTTTAAAAAGTGTGGTTATATACAAAGTGTTGTCTTTTAGGTGTGGCTTTATTAGCAAATGCACCTGAACGCATACCTGACAAGAAAAGAAGGGGAAGGGAAAAGGACACACAATTAGCAGAACTAAGACCAGCACCCCCTGTCAGTTCAGGAGGAAAACTCAGCTCCAGAGCAGCCAGGCAGAGAGTAATGGCTCAAAGAGAAGAGCAGTTGGCAGCACAAAAGGTTTAAACTTCATTTAAGCTTTTTACTGAAGGCCTCTAAGTGAAATAATACAATTAAGGTGTTGTTTTATCACAATTGTATTACAGGAGAGAATCAGTCAAGTTTTGAGAGAGCTGGAAGAAGATCAAGTACAAGTGGTGAAATTAGGAGATGCATCCATTGCTGCTCCTTTCACATCAAAACTGTCTTCAATTCAGTGCAGTGAGTATAAGCCCTTATACCTCAATACCTAACCGTGGTATTGATTGGTAACTATAAATATATTTTTGATTACAGTTTGCCATGTTATAAAACAAGGACGTTGTACATTAGTGACCACCCTACAGATGTTCAAGATCCTTGCTCTAAATGCCTTAGTGCTGGCTTACAGTCAGTCAGTGCTCTACCTTGAAGGGGTCAAGTTTAGTGATTTCCAGGCCACTCTACAGGGTCTGTTGTTAGCTGGATGCTTTCTTTTTATTTCTAGATCAAAGGTAAGTTTGCTGATATTAAATATCATATTTCTTTTGCATATATGCATTATAGGACATGTCTCATTTTCTTACAGCCTCTAAAAACATTATCTCGAGAGCGTCCATTGCCAAACATATTCAATCTTTACACAGTGTTGACTGTGTTGCTGCAGTTTGCAGTTCATTTTTGTAGTCTTGTTTATCTATACAGAGAGGCACAGAGCAGGAGTCCACCTAGGTAAAAAACGCACAATCCTTAATTCACAATGGCTGCTGTTCGTTCATAACCATGTTTACTATTTTTAGATTGGAGCAGTTTGTTGATCTGTACAAAGAGTTTGAGCCTAGTCTAATCAACAGCACTGTCTACATCATGTCCATGGCCATGCAGATGGCAACCTTTGCTATAAATTACAAGGTATATTTTCAGCACTGAATAAAATAGATTTTTTAAATTACTTATTACAAGGTCAACATTTCCTTCTTCTCACAGGGTCACCCTTTCATGGAGTCTCTTAGTGAGAACCGACCTTTACTTTGGAGTATTGCTCTGTCTGGTTTGGCCATTGTGGGACTTCTGACTGGATCTTCTCCTGAATTTAATGAACAGTTTGCTCTTGTGGATATTCCAACAGAGGTCTGTAGACTACTTTTGCTGTAATACATTGCATACACAGTAATCTAAACCACTTGTTTCCCCTCTGCAGTTTAAATTCATCATTGCCCAGGTTCTGGTTGTGGACTTTGCTGCTGCTCTGTTGGTGGACCGTGTACTTCAGTTCTTCTTAGGAAAAGGAACTCTCAGGCTGCCTTCTTGAACTTAGTGCCAACAGCAACTGCTGCCCTTATAAACCAGACTGTAAAGGAGGAAAAATATACTGGATTTGGGGATTTTGACAAACAGCTGGGACACTCACAGCATAGCATACCATTCCCCTCTATTATTCTGGCTCCTCTTTACAATTTCTTTGTGTTATTTCAGTAGATCAGTCCAGTAGTTAATATTATTTTATTAACTTTTTTCCACATTTTCTTTGTTCTGTCGACCTACTGCTAAATTCACCCTGAAGACAGCAGTATTGAGTATTGCGTGTGCCAGGTAGAATGAAACACAGGTTGCACAAAGGAGCTCTCCACACGAACTGCAAAGTGTTTTTTGACTTTACTGATTCCTATACTTCCTTATTTTTTGTAAAAAAAAAAAAAAAGAAAAAAAAAGAAAATCTTAACAGGCTCATAAAAAGACTTGACATCTTTTTATGTATTTTGTAATATTAGAAACATGCAGCAACTTGACCGTACTAAAAGGCAAAACAACCCTGTCTTTTCCACTTGACAAGCAAAGAAAAAAAATGGGATGGGACACACAATACATCAACTTTAAAACCAATAAAAATACTTATAAATAAACATTTGAATACAAAAATATTTTAGTCTCTGTATAATTGTTAGTTAATATGAGTACTCTTGTTTTTGGTCATGCAGAAATATCAAAGAGACAAACAACAGCAGCTATTATGTTATGCTACAACTTATTCCATTACGAAAATTTATTCTAATTCTGTTGCCTCCTTTTTCCCAAGTATTTGCATTTTTATTTTTTACGAAAAAAAACCCCAAACAAAATAAATAAAATTATTAAACAAAGCTTACTCTCTGGTGACATCTGGCGGTGAGTTTGCATTTAAAACTGCCTCATTGATTGTATTCATATGTTACCAGCGTTTCAGAATAATGAAAAATTAAGACCCTTGCTATAAGTCCTTCAATTGTCGCACCAAACAGGAAGATGAAAACATGCCTGAAACCCATGAATATGGAGATGTGTTGTTGGGTATTTGTAACACTGTCTCATGTGACCAAAAATACTTTGTATACAGTCAATACTATGTGATAGAAAAAGGCTTCAGACGTACCTCATGAAAATACCAGGAAAAATCCAACATAGGTCTTGGAACTACATTTCCCATGGTGCAACATTTTGTGAAGAGATGAGCGCGGTGTGACGTAATTATTTAAAAACAAAAATGGCGGAGAAACATTCTGAATCCGAAGTAGACAGGTTTGTATTTTAGCAAAAATATTGATGAATTTGATTAGTTACCATTAAATATGCTTACATTTCTTAACAGTATAAACTGCGTTTGATATCGTATGGTTTTAATCTGATTTTTTAACCTCGTACATTCTAAAGAAGTTATATCTTTTTTTTTTTTTTTTTTTTTCCCAGTGAAGCGAGTATCGTAGATGTTGAGCTCTTGCAAAAAGAGGAGGTAAGACAGTCAGTAACATACATTTTGTAATAATGCCTTTAACAAATGTTGCTTCTTTGTCTAGGTTAAAGCAACCACTCGATCAGCCAAACGATGTTCCTCCGAAAATATTGCTCCACCATCAAAATCTCCGCGCACGGACATCCCATTTCCAGAGACCGATGCACGACCAGAGACTGAGTCACAGGAGCTTGAGAGTGAAAATACTGAACTGCAAACATGTCCAACTCCCCCAGACAGACGGAAGTCCTGGAGAAGGGCCACCATAAGCCGCCGCTCTCTCCCTGTCCTCCCCAACCCATATCAAGGTAAGATGTAACTTTTTATTTTAAAAATTCATTATGTTACTTTTCTGAATGGAGGTTCCAGTGAAGAGATGACTGTAAAAATGCATGTTTTAAGGTATTTGCAATAGAAATCTCCTAGTGACGAAAAATGGTTTGGAGGATTGAGACTTTGTTGACATATCATGCATTATACTTTTTCAACATGTTTAATGGATAAACGTGTCTGGGGGTTTAGTTCTTTGCAGAAGCATAAGCACCTCCTTGCCACAGAACGAAAGGCTGGAGAAGTTGATGGAGGCTTCAATGAAGGTAAGTCTGGAGAGCACATATACTGATTGATTTTGAATGGTCATAATACTGCAAGAGAGAATGCTCTCACACTGAAGTCAAAGTAGAAGTAAGACTTGTGATGGGCATCTAGTGTAATGCCTATGCCAAATCTGTATAGGTATTAATGTAATTTTTGTTATAGGTTGTAAGTGTAAGGCATATGTTACACTAGAGAGAAAGAGAGAAAAGCAGAAGGCAAATTAATAAGTCAGGTCTATTCATTCTATAGCTTTTCATAACAATAAATGAGGTTACCAATTCACATTTCAAGCAAAGTCATACAAATAATGTGTTAATGTTATCTGTGAGCTACTGTGTCCAAGTAATTTCTATTGTAGATGAATAAAGTTTTCCTCAGTCTAACACGTAGAGTTATGATATTATGATAGTATTGCTTAAGAACTTCCAAAAATATTTCTAACTAAGTCTACATAATATGTAAGACTTGACATTTTAAGAAATATCCTTTTTTAATTTGTTTTCAATTGATTAAATTTGTCCTTTTAATTGCTTTGATCAAGAAAGCCATTGCTAGGACCCAGTCTTCTCTTCAGACAGCAGCACACTCCTCTATGGAATCATTTCAAATCAAAGGTTTGTATTCTCAGTATATACTTTTCAAGACATTTATGTAAATATTTGTTGTTGAACATTTCATTTTTCTGCATCTGTAGTTGATGAAATGCTCAAAGAATGGGATTGCCTGGCCAAAAGTATACAGAGTGATTCTCAGTCTAATGGTGATGCAGCTTGGTATGCATATTGTTTAATTCTATAATGATAATGTTTTACAAATTATTATTTTTGTATTTATGTTTTTTGTGATTCTTTTTTAGTTCAGCTGATTCTTCAATTCAAAAACAAATGGAAAAAATTAAGAGCGCAATTAGCAGGTATAAAGCCCTTTGTTCTTTTTATAGTATATTTCTTATTACAAAGTTTATCATTCCTTTCTGGACTTTAAAGTCCCCTATGGACAGGTGTTGAAAATTAGCACCTGTACTATAAACACTTAAAACATATTCTTATGTTTTTTTCAGACTTGAGATGGAAAAAGAATCATGGGAAACATTGCTGATTAAACACCAGGACAAAGCAGAGCAGTTGGAAAGGTAAATGGAGTACTGTATAATTTGGCCATATCTCTGGATTTGCATGAACTTTTTGTTCTGACATCCAATTGTTGTTTTTGGATTCTGAGATTAGTATAATTTTTTATTTTATTTTTTTTTGAGTAGCCTGATAATAATTCAGGTGATATTTTGCCAGAAATATTCTAAAATGTGTCTACATTTATTAATATCAGAAAAATGTGAAATTACCCACAGAAATATCACTTTATACTGTTATTTAGAAGTTGACAAAGCTCTTCTCTCATTTTTTTATTTAAACTCTTTGTACAACTTTTTGAGATTTTTATCATAAGTAATATGGGTATTATTAGTCCTACAGAGTCTGGACGGGACCAGGAAGTGACCCAGGTCTAGCTCTGGTCTTGCAGACAGGACAGTCTTTGAATCATAAACCAGACTGTTAGAGCATCCCCTTTAGAGCCGTAAAGCCTTGTGCACAAGGAGCCATAGTTCAGTGCCATGTTCCCATCAGAACAGAACTAGAACTCAGGAGCTATAGGCCATACTTTTACTGTGATGTTTGTTTTCGGAATATGTAAATGGTTGTTTTGTTTGTTTGATTTTTGTTTTCTTTTATTGCTAAAATGTGTGATTGATTTTAGGAAAGTACAAAAAGGCCAAGAAACTGGCATCACACCTGACTCTGCATCCCTGACTCAGTCGTCTCAATATGGAGTCATCAAGGGCAAACCCGACTATAACCTTGTCCTCAGCAGACAGCAACCCAGGCTTCAGACCATGGCTCTCATTGTAAGAACTCAAATGTGTACAATAGAGACTAGTGTAAGAAGAGTGGGTTTTTTTGTTTTTTTTTATTAAAATGGTTTGTGTTTTACTTTACAGATGGATACTCAGTGCAAAATGGTTAAAAATCTTCTTTCAATCCGAAACCAATCAAAGTTGGTTGTGAAAGAGACCAGTGGACAATTGGGTAAATAATTACAATTTTAAATAATATCTATATTAAAATGTCTATATACACCTATTTATTGTTTATATTTTGTAACAGCTGCAGAGTCAGGATTGCCGGAGCTTTCGTCTGACCTGGTCAAGGGTCTAATCACACAACCTTTGGCCTCTGCAATGCAATAGACTCAAATCAATAATCAGTGGACCACAGCTCTATGGCTCTCTGACATCCCTGCGACCTCCATTATCTACTTACTGGTGGATTCTTACTATTATTACGCTATATTTTAAAAATATGTTAAATATAACGTGGTATGTAAATAAAATACCTTTTATAAATGTTCTAATGGGTATTTTAGTTTTTTTTGTGCCAGTAATGCCTGTGATCAACACCAGGTGGCAGCTGTTGGCTATACAAAATATGAAGAACGTTGGTGGCATTTTTTTTTTTCTTTCACAATCCACAAAAATAGCTCAATTAACCTGTAAACAAGGTGACTATGCTTATTAAATTAATTATACATTAGCGTAAGCAACAAAATAAAACTAAGAAAATATGGTGCTATATTTAGAGGGCATTTGCATCATATTAAATGTAAATTGCAAATCTCAGGCACTTTGATAATAACTTGATGTTTATTATTATACATATTACTCAGGTGTCAAACTTGATATCAAACAATATGATCTGATTTTACACTTGCACAATATAGCTGTCACAAACAAAACTGGAACACAACAATATCTTCAATGCTATCATTTAATTCATTGTGCTACGCGCTCATCTTCAGTCACATTTGCCGTTTGGTGTCTCATCTATTTCACTTCATCGGTGTCCCTTGACCATTGAGGAGCAGGCCCCTCCCCCACTGTGACTCACCCCCATCTCGTGTTTGGCTGGAGCACTGATGCAGAACGAAGCTTTGACATTGTACCAGTCACTCAAAAGCTTTGTTTGCTATCATTTCTGTCTTTGTGGAACCATTCACTCATATATATTAATACACCATTTGTTTCCCCTGCTGTTTTACAGCTGCAGATGCTCATAACAGTGTCAGTATCATAATAAAACTACAAATGTTTTAGGCCTGCACAATATCAGAAAAGGCAAGTGATTAATAATGGAAGCTGAAAAAACAAACTTGTCAATAGTTGGCTTTTTATTGGCAGAACTAAACCTATATTATGAATAACTAATACTCAAAGTATAATATTGAATTATCACAAATTGTACAAAGGCCAAATCTTTATTAGAATAATCCAAGAAATGCATCTGCTCACATGTAATTTTAATAATGTTCACGGAATATTTCGCCATGTGCCTATTATTATTTTGTATTTTGCCTTCTGGTAAAGATGAAGATTATCAGGTATATTCAAGGCAGTGACTAGAGGCTACAGGGACCAGCAAAGAGAAGACAAGTGGGGTTATGACCATGCGAGTTGAGAGTAAAGGGAGGATGGAGCCCAGCAGGAGAGATCGATTCTTATTTAGATGAAAATGAGGCTTGATGCTCGTAAGGTGAGAGGAGGGCAGCCTCGCATCTAAATGAAAAGAACTTTCACAGATGACCCTTAAATGAATCAGTAACACTAAAACCTTAAGAAGTTTTCAAAACCAATGACACCTTTTCACTTTTAGGAAGAACTCTTGACTTGATAATGCCCTTGGGGTGATATGGTAACAAGCTGTTTTGTATTTAATTGTATAAGAAAGAGACACCTTTAATGGCTTTAACAGTCCACAGTGTGCTCTGTTAAAAGCAACATAAGCATTTGGTTTGGTGTCATGTTATTTATTTGATGTGTTTGTCCCAATAAAAGAGGTAGAAGTGGGAAATATTGCCCCCTCTAACAACTACAAACCGTAAAATCCTTTTATACTGACATGCGGGGAACAATTACTGTTTGGGTTTACTGTAGCTATACTTTATTCCTGTTGTCCCTAACTTTAGATTGATTAGCTCCAGATTGTAGTAGATGGATGTGAGGAGAGTCAGCATAAACCAGTGCCAGTTTGGTCGTACTCCCTCATGCACACCCATCATCTCTCCTCAGTACAGGAACACTGGGCTGCTGCTCTTCTCTACATCCATCCATCCAGCCATTCGTCTTGGAAAGCTGTCTCTCTGATCTGAGTGATAAACTACTGCAGAATTGCCCAGTTTGCAAAAAACAAGGACACTTGTTTTCAATCTGTGCTGTCAACATTTTCATACTGAAAACTGATGGGATGTTTCATTCATAGGGGATTGGGAGAACAATATAAGGCCAACCTTCTTGAGATGAATCCACCCTGAACCACTTTAGTTACGCTTGTTTAACTGTCAATTTTTAATTGCATTAGCTGTTATCAAAATTGAGTGATTGATGTGTATGCATAGGTAATTTTATTATTGTGGAAAAATACATTGTAAAACATGATCTTGAACTAGTGTGAGTCAATGAATGAGGTAAACTTTATTGCTATCTTTTGACATTTGCATCTGTGCAGGGCAGCTATAAAGCTATTACAAACTAATGACTTTAAATTACCCTGGGCTTACATTCCGAGTTGGTTTAGATTGCTAACAGAGGCTGTCCCTATTAACGTACATAAGGTACTGTAAGTTATTAATATGAAAGAAAGGATTGGTGACGCAGGGAGGTGTTACCAATAAAGGCGGTGCGGGAGGAGCTCACCTGAGAAAATGCTAAGAAATCCTGAAGAAAACTAGTATCAGATCTACAGTCAACGAAATATGTAATTTTTTCTGGATGTCGGTTGGATTTTTATCACTAACAGCCCAGTCATCTTGATGGTCCACCCACCCGCAGACCTGCGCTCTGTGCTGCTATGAGTTCAATGGTCAACGCAGCTCAGTACATCCCACATACTCCCGCGACATCAACAACAATGGCAAACCGTAGTGTGTTTTGGTAGGAGCGTCTTTGTTGGGGCTAGGCGGCCCGAAAACTCTTTCATTTGGGTCACGAATCGTTAATTCTTGTGTTATTACGGGAGGACCGTTTTCCGTCTTCACATTGTTTCTGAAAATGTGCGCGGCGCTGTTGGCGAGCTTACACTGTCCGTGCATGTGCGTCCCTGCTGCTGCCTTTCCATTGCTGGGCTAGAGCTACTACCCTGCCTAGCCGCTCTCGCTCGGTGTTAGCTTGCATTAGCCTGGTTGCTCAGATAAAGATATCACTGGCGAATGTAAAGCGACTTTATGCGATTTGGTTTATAATCGTTTTTTTCTGCGTTTTGACGCTTATTACTGCCAGAAGACTTGATTGCTGTTGTATGATTTGCAGTAGAAAATACTTTGCTGGCTAGCTCGTAAGCTAGCTATTTGCGTTTTTTCTTCGTCTGAAGAAAACGGCGAGTTTTCTTTGAAAGTATGGATGACCAGACCAGAATGCTGACGGGATTGACCGGACTCAGTGGACTAGCACAAGCCGATGTCGGCGACCCAGACGCGGTCAGAAAACAGTCTCTTGGCCAGCCTCAGCAAGACATTGGGGATATCCTACAGCAAATAATGGCTATCACGGACGAAAGCCTGGACGAAGCGCAGGCCAGGTAAGAGCCATTTTCTACTACGAAAGAAAGCACTTTGGTTTTGTGTATACGCAAAATAATCTTATTTTTGTGCGATGTTCACGTTGAGATATGTGTAATTGTACATTTATAAAGGCACCTACCCGTTTCTTGTGATCTCTTGTTAAACCAGTATGTTGAGTGAACAACTTGAACTGCAACATAACAGTGCAGTTTGTAGAAGACTCTTTGTTACTTCACATGGCTCTTTATTTGCCAAAGTTTTGTGATTACAGCTTTAACCCACTTGGACTGAGAAAAAGTTTTGAACTCATTTTAACAGTTTAAGTTTGTATAGGGTACAAATCATATTACCTTATTTATTTTAACTTTTCCCCATGACAGTGCACAATATGATGTATAATTCATAAATTCATTTTCCACAAGTGGGTAGAAATTACGTCTACTTTCATTAATTACATGGTAATGGGTACATTTGCGCATTGTAAAAATATGTTTATAACTTTACTCTTCACTTTGTTATCCAGATGTCTATAAATGAAGATAAGGGCTTCTCTTCCCTTGTCTTGGCTGCTTTCATCTGTTCTGTTTGCGATGACAGCAGTCATTCAAGACTTGAACCTTTAGTTTTACGTTAGAGGCATTTCTGCGAATAATTATTGCGTAGTTTGCGCCACGATGTGCAAATGACCTGCGCTCATTTGCCATGTGGCTCAAAGAGCATAAGGTCAGTTTGGGAAGAAGCGTCAGTATTTCAACAATAGACAACTGTCCAGTGCAAGACTGTGGCCACAGTGTGATGTGTCATTAGCTAGTGATTTTCCACCCAACATTTGACCACCTGGTTCTCTTAATTAATTCACTCCTCTTTCACTCCCTCCCTCCCTGGTGTTCATCCTTTTCATTGTGTGCTGGGTGCAATCAATTCTCCTATAATGTGTACGCGAGTGCAGCTGTCCGCAAATCGAGTTTCTATTAATGAGATGGTGCTGAGGGGGAGGGATGATGCTATACTGGCAGCCTATGAACACTGGATATTACATTTTCTACCCAACTTTGATCTCTTAATTATGTCTCAATCTTGCTCCAGCTCTTTCTGGACACTTTAATGGCCTGTTACAAAGTCAAGTTTGGGTTGTTTTTTTTTTTTTTTTTTTTTTTTTTTTTGGGTAATTATCAAAACCATTAGAGCTGACCAACAACAATGAAAGAATACTGATACTTGCACTTTATCAAACACCTAAGATCAACTTTTGAGTATGTTTTGGCTAATTACCATAAACATGAAATCTCATACTGTCATGTACCCTTCAGTAAGTTTATGTAACTTTACTATTATTGTTGTTGATAGGTAATTTTATATTTGACAGGGCGTCTGATGGTGAAGTGTCATTCACAATTGCAACATTCTATAGGCAAGTCTCACAAAAAGTGATTTTATGTGCATATTTGCTGATTCACGCAGTTGTGTGTTGACAAAAATCCCCCAAAATAGAGGAAAATTTTAATTCTGGACACCTCACTGCTTCCTCTCGTCACTCTGTTGCCATATGTTCTGATGCTGGACCACTCTGGGGTGGATCAGACTATGATCAGCTCTGGTTATCAAACACACCTCCATCTTATTCCCTCAATCAAAACACAATATTATATTCATTAATTAACATACCTAATAATGTGTGACAAGAACTTGACCGATTGGTGTATCCTGATGTCATCTCTCTTTTTGATCCTGTGCTGCCAAATAAGTTTACTTTTTTTTTTCATTATTGGAATCTGGCAATAAACTGGATGTTTCTTATCAAATTAACATGGCAACTCAATCCCCTCATCCAGCGCACCATTTATTTGTGGGGAGCCAATGTTTCTACTAGAGGGGACAAAATTAAATTAGCCAGTATTAACTGTGGAATGTGGTGCCCGGTAATGATGACCTTGAGGTTTGGCATCATTACCTGTCCCCCAGTGCAAAGCATCATAATGACAGCACCCATTGGCAGGTCATCATGAAGAACCTGGGATAATAAAGCCCTCACAAAGACAGATTTTTGGCTTTTAGGTTGCACCTATAATACATTCAACCTGTACACTTTTACATAAGAGAACATAGATATAAAAAGAGCTTTCTATAGTGTGCAGCTTTTCAGTCTCTGCCTTTCTCACTCCTCCATCTCTTTTACAGGAAGCATGCCTTGAACTGTCACAGGATGAAGCCAGCCCTCTTCAGCGTGCTCTGTGAGATCAAAGAGAAGACTGGTGAGTTCATACTGCATGCTTTTGTGTTACGCACCCAGCACCCAGTTAAACTTTATACGATAATGCACTTTACAGTTGCACTAAGTTTGGAAGTTATCATTTCATCTTAGACTTAAACTTTGAGTTAATTTTACAAACTTTGTTGCTCCATGAGAAAAAAAAAATGTGGACACTAACTCAAAATACTAGCTACACTTCTAAGAAGAGCAAATATAATATATTATGAATAGTAACTTAGGATGCACCAATTCAACCTTTTCAGTTCTGATACAGATTCCAACACTATAGCTTGTAAGTATCTGCCGATACCTGATATCAACCGATACCAGGACAGAGACTAAAAATGGCAAAAATAAAATAAGACAAAACTGATTCAAATGTGTAGGTGATATTTACTGCACATTTACACAACAACTTTGTGTAAAGAAAAAATCAAACATTATGAGACTTTCTAGGCTAACTGCAACCAACATGAATTTATATGTCAAACCAGGATATCCGCTAAACCGATATCTGGAAGCTGCGATCAAGCAAATTTTTCAGTATTGGCACAGATATCTGATACCAGTTTCTGATAAGTGCATCCCTAATAATAACAGTAAATTGAAAAATGAGTAAAACCAATGTATCAATAATATATTTATTCCAGTTTTGTTTGTGAAAGAATTGATACATGGATACTTGGATACTCATTTGAACTAGTCTTTATACTACAATATAGAAGTGCATAATTATCTGACTAATCTGGACCTTTCCTGGATTTGATCTATATCAATAACAAAAAACATAACATAATTTTTTTTTTAAAAGAAGTGTTTTTTTTTTTACTATCATTGTGGTAATACAGTATTGACTTTTGATTTTAGTATTGTGACAACACTACTACCAATGAAATAGAAGTACGTTTTTTCTCTGTAGATCAACGCATTTAGAAGTTTATCTATGAATGCCCTGTGTCCAGATTTTACACTGCCCAGCTGAAACTAATTTTAGCAGATCAGGTCGTTTGAAACTTGAGGCAGACGCTACAACTTGTTACACATTGTAAATCATATTCAATTTACAGCAGCTGCAGCTAAGGCCGGCTTTTACCTGTATCCCTTGTGATCCGGTGCTGCCATGTTATTGTAAAGTAGTTCAGCGTATTGTATCAGGATTAACACAGAAGACAGAGCATTTCTTTCATTCAATTGCTTGCAGTTAGTCATTAAATTATTCAGGGTAAACAAGTGTGTTATTTGCCTCTTGTTAGTTATTCCAGTCAGCTTTCTGCCAGTATTTCAATGGAGGCCCGGCCTGGTTGGCAGATTGATGGTTATGGTAGTGGGAATGGGGCAGCCTTTTTGAATCCTCTCCCTTCTGCGAGTCTCTTTTAGCCTTGTGTTAGTGGGTACATAGCGCGTTCTCTCAATCACCACTAGCCCTGTGTATCTCCTCTAATACCAAGCCTGTCTTGTTCAAACACAATTTGAAAATGCTGCGCTGCCTGCCTGTTGTTGTGGCCCTCTGTCAATAATGTATTATAGCTCTCCAGTGATTGGACAAAAGTAAAGGCTAGGCTTGAGTGAGTGGGGCTGGGTACACTGTTTCCCAGGCAACCAGTGGTCTTATTTACCCTAATGCCATTCACTTTGATTTTCACATTTAGCCTGCTAGCAAACCAGAGAAAATGTCCATACTTGTACAGTGGGGAGGCGCACTTGAAAAATCATCCAGTATGATGTCAGTTTAACGACGCATTCACAGTTGAAAATATCTGTTGTGAGATGTAGAGCTATCTGGTTTTGCTGGCCATCTGCATTGTGTACCTGCTTAGGCATTTCAGAGCTCCCCTAGACCCCCCGTAGGCCCCTTCTGTCCCAGTGGAATGTGAATTGGTACACGACCCGATCAGTAGTCTTGTAGTATCTCTCTACTAATAAACATTCACTTGTGACTGTATTGCTCCCACATACACACTGCACATTGGAAAACAGGATAAAAGCTAAACCAGAGTCTTGGGTCTTGTCCTCTCCTCTCTCCCCCTTCTCTCCGCTCTCTGTGCCTTCGCTCCCATTCTTGAAAGAGAAGACTTGCTCTGAACTCAGGGCTTTGATATGGTAATGTAATGGTTCTGGGAGGGGGGAGGGAGGGAGAAGGAGAAGGAGGGCTGTGGGGGATGGGGAGGTAGATTCCTCTTGAGTGCTGCAGTTGGTTAGATTGTTTTCATTGTAAAGGAAATGTTCTTCAGAAATGCCAGTACGAAACCCCTCCTCCCCTTCTGCAATTTTAAAAACAGAGCCTGTGTTGTCCTTAGCGCTGGTGTTAAACATGATTTCCATCTGCTTTCAATTACATTAATATTTTATGAACTCCAAAACCGACATTAAGTACTTTTGAGCGCAGCGAGGGACGATCAAAGTTGAGAGCCAGTTCTGTTCTCCCTCTGTCTCTGGAGTATTTGCTGTAAAAATAGCTCTTGGTGCAGTGGGACAGCTTATGCCAAAATCTCCCACAAGCCATTGCAGTCACACTCAAAAGTTTTTACATTCACTTTGCGCATGTTTCTAGACATTTCTCTTCCTTTTTATAAAAATGGCAGATCTGTCAGTCGTGTCACATTATAGCTGTCTGTAACTTTATGGTATATTTTAAAGGCTTTACGGAGACAACAGAAAAGTTTAAATCTGTAGCACTTTTATCCCTTAAACCTGGGAGAGTTCTCACCTTATCACTTGCTACTCATCTTGATAAGCCGTCTGATAAACAACTACAGGATAATGCAGCTTATTGGCTTCAGTGGAAAAAAGGCAAACCAACTAAACAGCATCTTATCTAACATGCTACCAACTTTATTGCATTTGTACAGTAACAGTAAATGGCACACATGTAGGGCTGTAGTTAGGGTTGGGTGGTAGCAAAGAGTCTATTATCACAATTTTTTACTAATTTTTAATCATAAGTATGTATTTCTTATTAAAAACAAAAATGGCATTGAATGTTAATTTCTTAAAGAAAAGACAGACAGTTAATAATTTTCATTTAAAACAAAGTCAAATTTCTTCTCCCAAAGTCTGAACTCTGACCTCTCAATTAAAATGACCCAAGCATTTGGCAAATAGAAATGGTGGAATTTAATTGATTTTTACTTTTTTTTTTTAATAGTCGATTTTATTAGGATTACAAGGAGTGAGTTGACTATATTTTTTGGGGTGACGATGAGGTTTACTAGTACTTCTCAGTGAACATAGTTTTTTGAGCAAGAGAGCTTTTGCCAGCGTCTCGCCACGCCCCCTTTAGTCAAATATTGTAAGTCGACCAAGCTCTTCTGTAGTTGACTAGAGCCCTACACAAATCATAGTCAAATTTAGAGTGTAATGCTGCACAGTCTGTAGCATATGTAAGTGAACTGAACAAAATATACAACTGGAAAAACTGAAAGAGATTTTCAAATTGGCATCGTAAGAACCAATATTGCTTTGTATGTTGGCAAAGCATCTCACTGACAGGCTATCATCACATCCTGTAACAGCTTTGACAAGATGGATGAACTGCATTATGCTCCCAACTCGCTAAACTTCATACTGAAATGTGGTCAGAACCTTCAGGAAAAGTAAGGCCTTTTCTTGCACTGCTTGTCGGGCTGTGCAATCATCAAATTTTAATTGACTGAGATTCAGTCGTACCCTAATAGGTCTTTTAATTGAAAGGTCCACAGCCAGTTCTTTGTCAGTAAAAGCATGCATATTTGAGTTCATACTTTGAAAGAAGAGATTAAACTTTTTTGTATTTTAATATGCAAAGTTATTTGTTTATAGTAAAGTAAAATAGAATAAAACAGAAAATCAATCAATCAATCAAAATTAGGAAAAAAGTGGGATTCATGTTTTTGTCATGTTGCATGGCCTTACTTGCATGTATTGTTTTAAATGTACTGTAAACAGACTCATTCAATCAAACTCATTATTTAGATAACAAAGGTCATTCTTTTGTTGTTATAGAATTGCATAACACTGCTCCTGAGCACAGCTTCCCATTTGCTGAATGCATTACAATAGGAAAAGAACCCAAATGGCATCAGTTACATGTTAATTCAATTATAGTGTGTAATTAAAAACACCAGAAAAAGACTATGAATTCCCACTCACTTGTGATGTGTTTATTCACAGGTAAACAATTAACCTTTATGACTAATTAAAATCAATTATGTTTAGTTACAATTTTATTACAGTTGTATTAAAGCTGACAGCAAAACATTTACAACAGAATGTCAAAAGCTTATAGATCATTTTAATTACCTCCTTATAGTTTCATCATAAGTGTATATTTCTAGCTAATTAACAAAACCTGGAAATACACATTAACATTAGTCATACATTGAGAATACAGATCAATATTGCATTGTATATTGTAGTCTGGGTTATAATTTTGTAATATGCATTCATCTTTTAAATCTATCTATTAATCTATCAATCTATTAAATATTAACATTTATGGCTGCAATGCTAGATTATCTCATTGGCTTTTCAGGCCTGTGTTTTGTGCCGTCATGCCACTCAATGTATTTTCTCCTTTGCAGAAGAGACTGTGGAGAGATAGTGTGTGTTGGGGGGTGCAGGAGTGATACAGGGAGATTGATGAGGCAGTAAGAGCAGGAGTAATTACTCGGTGTCCATTCCCCGAGCCAGATTGGCAGACGGCTAATATCACACAGACCCCTGGCCCTGACTGACAACCCCCTCTCCACCGCTGTCACCCCCCTCAGAAAGCAAGAGGCAGCACCCCAACCTCCAGCACAGGGCTCCGGTGTGTGGCCCACTGATTTCCCCATGTGGTATTATTCCAGAAGGTGTCTGACATATGGACAGGTGAAGAGCTCCCTTTAAGTTGAGACCATTTCTTTGACATATTCAAGTACAAAGACCCAGTAGAATGGTAATCAGAATAATTATATTTACAAAATATGTAAATTAACTAGAAGTATTTACCTGTATGTACCTGCACGTATCCACGGGTTTCCAAGTGATGAAAAATTAGGACTCTTGCCATAGCGATAAACAAATCAAAACAACATAATATATCTTTATATCTGAATGGTGAAAAGTCCTCCAAATGTCGCCTATAAACATGAAGCTTAAATCATTAGTTCAGGAGGTTGGTAAGACAAAATTGTGCAAAGAACGAATAAGGGCACACTGACACAGCATAAGGTTATCTATTACATAAGGGTGATTTACACTTCAAGTGGGCAGAGTAATGTGTTGTCCTTTTGTTAAAATGGTGAAAGTATCATTCTGATCCGTCTTTCGCCGACTCTCATCATCATTGACTTTCTTGGCAAACACACACTGACCTTTGATTATCAGTGCAGACCCAGGATCCCCACAGGGCGAACTCTCACCTTTCATCTCATCTGCCCTCCCTCTCAGCAGGCTCATCTCAGTCTTGTTTTTATTCTTTGCTCTTAAAGGAGGCCTGTGTCTTTCTAATTAAAGATATGTAAATGTGGTCTCAGCTGGATTGCATTATTTTGTTGGTGGGTGGAGAGTGTCGTAGCCTAGCGCCTAATCCTGACTAATTAAGGATTAATTACAATTGATAGGTGCCTTCCACCCCTCTGCATTGAAGCACATTGTTGTCTCAGTGTGTGTATATTTCACCCTGTGACATTAATATACACAACAGATTGAAATATCAGGGCTGGTGATTTCAATTGAGGGTCTTCATACGCTAGTAGACCACCAGCTTACTATTGGTCCTCTAATTATATGAATTGCTCAATGTCGTAGTGAACTTAAATAATGAAATGCTACTTATTCATGAAATATATTAAATTAACATAACAGTATTTTTCCTTGCCAATTAAACATCCTTTTGTAGTATGACCTCCAGTATATGTTGGTGACTATCAGCACCTTGAGGTCAGTGAATACATTGATCTCTAAGGACCAGGTACTACCGTTGTGCCACTGTGTTCCCTGGCATCTTTGGCACCATCTGACGGTGTCATAATGCTTGTTCACTTGTTATAAATGGGCGCTGCTCTTCTGATCTATCGCTTAATTGCCACCTAATTTGCATAACAGTGCAAATTAACGACCTCTCAAATGAGTGTTCATTTTTCACAAAGTCTTTAGGAGCTCCTTAAGAGTCTGTGCTAATGAGCGCAGGAGGCAGCTGGCCTGATGAGAGTTGACTGGGGGAAGATTCGAGCAGCTCTGTAACAAGCCTCCTGTTTAGGTGCTCTTCGTCATCCTCGTCTTCCTCCTGTGACATTTCAATTTTTCCATGTTTTGCTGAACTGCACCGGGCATGTGTTTTATAGGGCCATACACAGGTGCTTGTTACATGAATGCACTGCAGTCTTTATTTAGGCTGCTGTGCTTAAATAGCATTTTCTGGGACATACACACACTGAAGTTCATTTTTACATATTGCTCCACATTTTTAGTAAAAGCAAATACAATTAAAGTGGTTTATAATCCCATTAATATAATTTTTTTTTCTTGCCAATCTTATGTCTCAATAAATGAAGAATTTGTCATTAGATAAATCCTCTACCTCGAAAAAAATGCAATATTTAAATCATTGCTCACTTGATCAAGATGAGATTAACCCAAAAGTAAATACAAATATAGCCAATATTTTGAAATACTGTTTTGTTCTGTTTTTAAATGTAAACATAAAAATTACAGTCTGCACATGTTCACAGAAGCTACATGACAACCCAAATTGATTCATCGGTCTTTAAATTTGGGTGTTTGTTTGGTGCAGGACTGTTCTGTTGTGGGGGGGTCGTCCTCTCTCACTCCGGAGTCGCCCTCTTTAGTTAATTAAGGCCTGATTAATGATGTGTTGGACTGGAGTGTTGTATTTGCCCAAGGTGCGAGTTCTTCCCTTAATTTGCACCTTTAATCCGCGCGCTGTGCTTACCCCGGATGCCTCCCTCTCTCCCCCCTCTCTGTGAGGAGTGGGGGGGAGCGTGCAACAGGACTCCTTCAGTCAACTACCTAAACAGATGCTGATTAGCGTGAGCTGCTTAAAGTAGCAATGAACATATGGATTGGGCTCATTAAGTTGACTGTAGTCCACAAAATAAGGCTTGTAAAAAAGAAATGGGAAAACCTGTTTATACCCACTATTGTCAGAAGGAATCCGCCTTTTACTCAAATTTATTTGGCTAAAAGCCCAATGGGGAAATTATTCATTTTTAATGCCAGCTGTCCAGTTTGAATATTGGAAGCCACAGCTAGCCCAAGGCAACATTTGATTCATTTTCCTTTTGCCTGTCATATTTTACTAGCATGTTAAAGTCAGTCTAAGGCTTCATGAATGTCAAGTATATAGACCTACTTCAGATCTGGCCTGACTCCTTTATGAACTTACAATCTTTTCAATTATGTATAACTTGAATTTTTATGTTTCTTTTTCACAGCTAAGGCATGAAAGTTAGCATGTGTTACTGCTACAAAATCAACCCTGGATTAATCTCCCAATTAAATTTAGTGTGTTATTATATTTAATTAGTGTTATGCACATGTTGTTATGTACTCCATCTTGTTTCGTTTAAGATTAGAACAATGAAAGTAGGTGTTCTGGCCCAGACAAACGTGTGAATTCACTGCCAAGACACACTTTACCAAAACCAAAAACACCAAATAATTTCAGCATGTTCACACTGGTTTACCTATTGTTTCGGGAGCTGGATTTGAATTTGTTTTTGCTTGTTTTGTCAGCTCCATTTGCATATTCATGTCGTGTATGTTTTATTGTGAATGCTGTCCTTTTTCTGAGCCCAGTCTTTTTTTTTATCTGAATCTATAATGAAAGAGGAAAACTGATGTTTCTATAGTGCTATCTTTACTGTGTTTGGCTGCTTCCCTGTTTGGCACGTCTGTATATTCCCGTAGTCCCTCTCTCCCTCTCCTCCTCTTCTTTCTCTCTCTCTCATTCGCTCATTCTTTTGCTCTTTCTCTCTCTCTATATCTCCTCCTCTTTCTCCCTCTCTCGTGCTCTCTCTCACGCGCACACTCTCTCTCTCACGTATCTTCTCTTGTGACTCCGTTTTTTTCCAATTCTCCTTGGCTCTCCTTCCACCCTCTTTCTCTCCTTACCTTTTTCGCCCTTTTTTTCCCTCTCCCCTCTTGCTCCCTCTCCCCCCCCCCCTCTCTCTCTCCCCCAGTGAAAGGCTGAGAATACCCAAGGGAGCTGATGCAATTAAAATGCTAATCCTGTCTGTCTACAGAGAGAGAGGAAGAGGGGGGGCTGACAGCATGAGGAATTGCGGCTCACATGGAGAACTCGACTGAAATGGAGAACAGAGGAGTGGTGGCAGCCGTGTAGCTGCTGTGGGGGTGCGCCGAAAAGGAGAGACAGAGAGAGGGATCGAGGGGGGAAGGGGCAACTGCGATGAGGGGAGGGAAGAAGGAGAAGGAAAAAAGGGAAGGGGGGTAGCAAGTGAGCGAAAAGACAGACAAGGATAAAGCTTGTGCCGTGAGCTGAGCAATGATATACTGACTGCGTTTAAGTCTTATCTCTCCCTATGTGCGGAAGGCATTACAGTTAATGTACAGCACTGCTCTATTGGTTAGGTGGCTCGCCCTCACTTGCACCGCTTCATATTTTTGCTCTGTGTTGTCTCTTGGTGCCGGTAGCACACTATTTCAGCTTGAAATGAGAATGATTATGCATGCAGTGAAGGCCCAGCTGGATACCCTGAATATTTCATAGTATGTGTTGCTCCGCTCGGGCTCTCAATGCCATACGGCCCGGTGCTGGTGCTAACATGCATAATAGTGGGATTTCTCTTCGGGCCATGGAGCAAGAGGTGGACGGCCTTTTGCTGTTTGACTACATTGATGTTAGTATTGCAGCTTGTACAAGAAAAGGCTCCCTGGTTTAAACAAAGATTTGCTGGGTTTCAGATAGTGTTGTCACATTACTAAAATAACTTGATTTCAATACTAAGGAACTGAGTCAATACTGGATACTGATTACAACACCACAATGAAGATTAAAAATGCTCCTTTTTCAGGAAGAAGGGCATTTCATTTACAAAATAATAGTGCTTTCTTTATCTTTGCATGAAGTCTTATATTTGTGATGATAAAGCTTAAATTGTATCCTGATATTGTGATTTGTTGCAGTATCGATGCTTGCTCAAATGAGTATGTAGTTTTGATAATATTGTTACTCTTGAGCAGTATCTGATTTTTGATACATATACTACAAGCCTAGTTAAAGATGACATCACAACATCGTAGAATCTTTAATAGAGATTGGGGTAGGTAAATTTCATATTGCCTGTTTGTAGATTTTGTAATATATCAAGATATGGTTTCTAGTAACTATTGTAAAGGATTAGGTTCAGCATTTGTAGATTGAATTGGATGATATGGCAAAAAAAGGAATCCAATTTTTTTTTCGTATAAATCCATTTTTGGTTTTGGTTCAAATATTGTTTTTTCTAGGGATGCACTGATTCGGTAATAGTATTGGATATCAGCGCCGATATTGGAATATTGATGGGTCAGATATTGGTTGAGATAATGGTTGTAGATATCTCATTTTGGTAGATACATAATAACACTACTGACTGGCCCAAAACACCTTGTAATATTGAACTTTTTGTATTCTATTTTTTCAGAGCTGCTCTGTAGTTATTTTAAATGATAATTAACAGTTACAAATCACATTTGAATTTTTTTTTACCCTATGCCATTTGTATTTAAAGGAAATAAATATGTCTCTGCCCTAGTATCGGCAGATATTTACAGCTAAAATATCGAGATTGGTATCAGAACAGAAACAAAGTTTTAAAAAGGCCAAAATATTTTATGAACAAGGGTTAATTATTATTACAATTTAACACCAAAAATCAAAAGTGTTGCCTTCTGCTCCAAAATGCTATTACTAAGCTGTAGTCAATCAAAAAGACCCAGTCTGCTCATTGACGATTGGAGATGACTAAATCTTAATTTAAATTCAATTACACAGCTCTGTTAATGGATCTACCTTTTGAATAAATCCGATGAAAATACTAAAGAAAAGTGTAGTCAGAAAGCAATACTTGGCTGGCTTTTTAATTGTATATAGATTTGAAGCTTACCACAAAGACTCATTTTGACCCGAGATGATGCTAAACATTATCAGTGTTCTATTTAATTCATTTTAACAGCTGCTATAATACCGCTAGGCCACTAGACTGTGCATGAGTGCAATTGTGGGTAATCATGGCTTAATTGGAGTAATTAGGGGAATGTAGGGGCATTAGGCTACAGCTGGGGGCCATAATGAGCAGTGGGGGCAAAAGGGAGGAGGGGCTGGGGAGAGGTGAGCAGCTTTAGGAGACTCTGTAGCCCACTTCACTGTTAGCGGCGGAGTGTATTAAACTTGGAAAAGACATTGCAGGTAAATGGTGCGCCACAGTGGAGACATAATGTATCATAAGACTAATGTCGGGCCTCTGAAATGAACGGTTGCAAATTACCAGATGAGAAGTAGACTGGAAGTTTGGTTTAGAGTTGTGATTATAGAAATGAAATACAAAGCTTATTTTTTTAGTAGTCGTAGTTTTTGTTACTGTTGTCAATGGTTGGTCTAATTATTGTTCAACTGGCAGATCACATGCCCAGGGCATTAGAGTTCTGATAGATTCAACAGGTAGAGAAATTATATCTGTGATCAGTGAATCAGTGAGTGGTTATAGGTTATCTGCCCGAGAGCTGAAGTGAATGGCCCAAAGCAAAGAAAAAGAGGAGGGAAAGAGATGGGCGAATCAGGGTCATTAGTTCAGGCGGCTGGGTCTGCTGCATTCCTGAGCCCTGAGATGGGGGAGCAGCAGAGCAGGAATGTGCTCGCAGACAGGAGACCAGAGCACCGCCAACCCAACAGCAAGAAGGAACAAGAAAATAGGAGGGGGCAGTGGAGGGAAAGTTGGACACTTTGCTAAAAGAGGTTTTAAATGGTGGAACAGACTCATTTATCAAATGAAAGTTGGAAAAAACAGGGTTTTGTTCTCGGAAACAGTTCTGTCCTCATTTTGTTCACATCTGTTGTCTGTGCAGTGTGGTTAGTCAATTGTGAGCACTGGCTGCAAAGCTCCTACTATTTACTTGTTCTCTGCAAACACATTATTCGTCTAAAGTTATATAAAAAAAAATACATTGTCCCATAAAATAATTTCATAATGACAAAATGATAAGAATATTTTAAATTATGTCAATCTACAAACTTATAAAGCTACTAGAGATTGCTCCTTCAGCAGAGGAGTCACTTAACTAGTGTCACCCAGCCTGAAAAGTATTCCTTCAGATATTCACTTTGTATTTTTTTTTCTTTTTTCATCTCTTGGGGGAAAAAAATAAAAAAAGTCTATTGCAACAGAGATAGCATATCCAATACAATCTCAAGACTGTTGCAGTGAATGAGTATAGAAGTATAGATGGTAAACACTGTATGGTTATGTCATAATAATTTGAAGCAGTTTTATTAAATATTGATGAAGCAGTGGAACCCCAGCTTTAGAGGCAGTTATTTGTGCAGTGGAGTTTTTGGTGAGGGCAGTGTGAGAGAGATGAGGGCATGGCTGCAGGCTGACAGAGGTTCTGCCATAATACAGTGGTGGAGAGCAGCCACTGATAACTATACTTATGGCCACTGGGGCTCACAGTGACAGCACATGCACTCCCATTACTGGTCCCATGCCTCATGCCCTTATCTTTGGCAGGCTGCCATAGAGGGGCCACAGTGCCCTCTGCTGGTGATACAGATGAAGTTCAGGCTCATTGAGCATTCAGCCAGGCGCTCAAAGCAATGACTCAGGGGACCAACTTGACCAGCTTTGACAGGCCAGCACATCTTTGAATGTAGTCAGTGATAAAGCATTTTTTTCTTGCCCACGTATAAACCACAGCATTAGCCTCTACCTGTCCATTATTGACTACTGTCTTCAGCTATCCTGACTTGTGTCTCTTTTCCAGTGCTGAGTATACGAGGTGTGCAAGAGGAGGACCCCCCAGACCCCCAGATCATGAGGCTGGACAACATGCTTTTGGCTGAGGGTGTGTCGGGGCCAGAGAAGGGAGGGGGCTCGGCTGCGGCCGCTGCAGCTGCAGCTGCGGCTGGAGGTTCGCCCACTGACAGCAGCATCGAGCACTCAGACTACAGAGCCAAGCTCGCCCAGATCCGCCAGATCTACCACTCTGAGCTGGAGAAATACGAGCAGGTGTGAGACTTGTACCCTCTGGCAGAAGCAGATCATTGAGAGGAAATGTAATACACTTTTGCAGATATTTTATCTTTTCTGTCCTTCCTTTTTGCAGGCATGCAGTGAATTCACCAACCATGTAATGAACCTGCTGAGGGAGCAGTCTCGCACGCGACCCATCTCTCCAAAGGAAATCGAGCGAATGGTGGCCATCATCCACCGCAAGTTCAGCTCCATCCAGATGCAGCTCAAACAGAGTACCTGTGAAGCTGTCATGATCCTGCGCTCTCGCTTCCTTGATGCCAGGTCTGAAAAACATTATATAAACCACTAACTGTAATCTTGTCCTCTGGGACATGGACATGTCAGACTGAAGTATTTGAAGCATGTTGCTCATTATCTCTTCTGTCTGTGTCAGGCGTAAGCGGCGCAACTTTAACAAACAAGCCACAGAGGTGCTGAACGAGTATTTCTACTCTCACCTGTCCAATCCTTACCCCAGCGAGGAGGCTAAGGAGGAACTGGCCAAAAAGTGTGGAATCACTGTGTCTCAGGTGAACTGCCATCAAATACATGACTTTATTACAGTTATATAATGATCGCAAATGTGTATTGTTCCAGCTGAAGTAGTTTGAAACCTCCAAACTACAATAAAACTGCTACAAGAAAAAAACAAATATGAAAAGATGATGAATTCATATTAATCAGTGTTGGCATTGACTTTCTGACATATATTTGCTCCACAGGTCTCTAATTGGTTTGGTAACAAGAGAATACGCTACAAGAAGAATATTGGTAAATTCCAGGAGGAGGCAAACCTTTACGCAGTTAAAACAGCAGTAGATGCTGCCAATGTGTCGGCACAAGCCAGCCAGGCGAACTCTCCTGCAACACCCAACTCAGGTCAGTGTGAGATGACTATGCTTTATTGGAACTGTTCAATGCTGCAAGAAAGTGACTGTAGTTTTATCAGCAAAGCCAATTTAAAAATACTGAAAATGCACTGAAGATCTTGCCCTTGGTTGTTCTGCCTTTTATTCTTCCAACAAGGGCAACCTCATGTCCTCTGCAGCCAGACAGTTCTGCCCAGTGTACCCTGACACAATTATGGGCAGACAATGGCAGACAAGCGCACCACACCCATAAATTCAAGATTTGTCACCTGTGAATAACAACCTTTTTGGCACTTTTTACTGTATGTTTCAGTACAAAGTAGTATCTCTCTGTGACAAGACTGTAAAACATTTTTAACTCGCTTATCAACACTCGACCCACATTTTGGTTTGTATTTTGTCCAAAAACGCCAGCCCAAGAGCCCAGGTTACGTCTGGTTGGACCCTCGGCCTGGTGCTACTGCTGATCGCGTCTTTGCTATATATTGCCCACAGGATCACCGGGGTCGTTCACTTTGTCCCACTCAGGGGACACCTACCTCGGCCTGCGTTCCCTCAATGGGGAGGCCCTCAACATCGCCCCCTCTCTACAGCCGCAAGTATGCACTGAGGACAGCTGCACAGTTGACCTCAATGCCTTTAACCCAAGCCACCCAGAGTCCCAAACACCCACCTGTAGAACTCTAGTTCCAGCCCCCCTTGACCCCATGAACTCTCCACCTGAACTGTTTTTAGAGCTGATCCTGCGACCTCCCCTATTTTAGTGTACTTGTCCTGTATGTTGTATTTTTCAGTACAAAAACAACTGATATCCAAAATACCCTTGTGTCCTTACTACTATTATTTATGTCTTTTTTAGCCAGAATGAATGTATTCATGTTTCTTTAAAGTTGACCAATAGAAACTGAAGTAGTTGTTTTGTGTCCTTTTTAAACAAAACCAAGCTGTTTTGTCTTTTTCTGGAATTAAAACATAATCGAGGAGTTTAATTTTTTTGGTCTCATGATGTATTTTATCTCGTAACAGGTGGATACCCTGCACCCTGCTACACACCTGACGGCCGGTTATGAGGAGCTGTCAGGAAGTGCCCTCTATACCCCTCATCGCCTGGATGTAAGTTAGGACGATTTATGCACGTATTTTGCATTTATTTTGAGTCTAAATTTAGTATTTGTTAACATGTGGATCGCTGCCTGAATATGTACACGTGTCTCCCAACAAAGTTCCATCTTTAGTGTTTCACAGAATTACTTAGCAACCCTTTCTTTATTTATTTTTTGAAGCAAAGTTGTAACTTACAGTGCCTATTAAATATTTGGCTGTTCTTTTTGAAATTTGAGATTGTTTTTAAATGTTCAATGAGCAGAAGTAGAAGTTGTAATACAAATTTACTGGTTAGCTTAGACTATGTGGGTGCGCCATAGATCCCTCTATTAATGGGAACATTGCTAGTTGGATTGCCTATTGCTCTAGTGCAGCAGTATATGTATTTGATATAATTTCACATTTGTCATTTTCTTTTTTTCTGTGTAGGCTAACAGCTGGCAGGACACCACCAATACTTCCTCCGTCACCTCCCCTCCCGGTCCTCCCAGCAGCGACCACTCAGACACGTCCAACTGACTCTGGCACTGTCCGCCATCTTTCCATTCCAACTGTGGTCTGCTTGACTCACCACCTTCACTACCACGTACTACGCCTGAAATCTTCAAGTTCAACTGTGTTCAACAACAACAACATACAGACTGGACAGCGATATAATAGTCAGCAAAGGATTGTGGTGCTAACACATGTGACACTGAAAACAGTGTGGTATGGAGCAAACTGATGCTGAAGCGACATCTCTTTCAAGGATTTTTTTTGAAATCTCCGACACCCAGACATCTTTACATCACCCATATGTGCACGATACCTTTGAACATAGATCTACTCCACAGGACTTTTTGCTTTGGAAAACTGTGCAATTGCCTGTATCACTTCAAACATTGGTTACGTAACAGCCAAACTCTTGATACAGCCCACCAGGGGCCTCTGCTGTGCTCACCTTGCTCGTACCAAAGTGCTACCCCGGTAGTTGTCAACGCATCTGTTCCTCTGCCATCTCAACACAAGACACTGCTGTACCTTTCTAATATGTTATCAGCTTTCCACATAAACACAGATATTTTAAAATGGTTTTAGAAGTGAGCTAAGATTCTGTCAAGCACAAACGTTAGCATCCTTGTAATGGGCGCCTTCTAGTATAAAGGGTAGTCAAAGGGATCATGGTTCAAAGTATAGCAGGACAAGTAATAATAACCAAACTGGAGGGATGAGGATCAGGCAGACAGGCGGAGTGGATGTAATAACTACATAGTGCTATTCGTTGCTAACCAATAGAGGGTGTTGGTAGATGGCTCTTATATTTCTTGCTTTCTGTCCACTAGTTTATTTGATTGTAGGCTATTTTCTAATGCTGTTTCACCAAGAATGCACCAGCCACCACCAAAAATGAGCTCAATATAGCATCTCTGTGATGTGAGGAGAGGAGTATAAGAGGAGATTGTGGGGCACTGATGTGTTGTTGGAACAAATGTGACATGAACTTAGAAAGTGACAGTCTTCCATGCATGTAGGACTTCTAGACGTGATATTGTTTTTCATTACGTTTTTAGCTTCATTTTTATTAATAAAAAAAATAAAAGGGTATAATTATTACAGTCAGACCAAAAAGGAAAAACCATGTATAGCTACGATGTGTGTCTCTGTGGGCATGTGTACAGTGTTGGGATGTCATTGTCCACCTGGGGGCGCCCTCTGATCTTTGTAAGCATTAAAAACACTGGGTGCTTCCTTCTAATGGCAAAGTGGGTGGGGCTCAGCTTCAGTGTCCCTCCCATTAAACCACAACACACTACAACCTTCTGTTGTAAACCAAAAATACCACATTCAGCAATGTAATAATGCCACCTTTTTAGTTTGAGGAGAGGGGGACTTATATTTGTATCTCGTCTTTCTGTGTGCTGTAGTCATGACTCAAACTGAGAAGGTTTTTTGTTTCGTTATTTTGGGGACTTCTTTTGGGTGGAGCAGGGGTATTATATCACATATTATGTCATTTGATTGTCAGTGGAGCATCTACTCCATAAAAGGATTTGCGTTGCCCTCTTTTTTTTTTTTTTTTTTAAATACACTAAAAAAATAAAGTTTTCAGTTGAATGGCCGATGGGAAAGGGCTTCTCTCTCTCTCCTCTATTACCAAAAAGAGGCAGTGCTGGGTGTAGTTCTAACTCATGTTTAAGACAAAACTGCAACTTTTCAGAGGGACTTTATTCTTTGGAACTATTTTATACATGGTTATGTGAATAATAAAAACACATTTTGATAGTTAAGGTAAAGCCTTATGGAAATTTCACTTGAGATTTTGTGTTACAGAGCAAATCTTGAGGCGTGTCATGTGATATCCATCATTTGTTTTTTTTCAGTGCAGTTTGTTTAACTGCATCTTATAATCTCATCATCACACCAAATTATGCTCCCCCTTTTCTACCTGTTATAATGGATGTCACTGTACAGTTTGTGTAAGGTTTCAGTATTTTTTATTTTCTTTTATAAATGTTTTTTTTTTTTTTTGTTTTATTAAAATGCCAGTTTTATTTGGCTTCGTGTAACACTCACAATAACTATCATTTTATTTAGGTATTTTGTTACATAACTGGGTGCAAAGTGGGGTTTATTGTGTAACATTTGATGCTGTGGAAAATTAACCAATGTTTCACTTTTCATTAAAAAGTTGTCCAACATTGTTTAATACCTTTTAAAGTGGCAACCTTCTGTTTTTACAATACAACTTTGTAATTACCATTGTCACTTAAGGCAAAACAAGCGTCAATGTAGCATATAGATTTTTATGCAAACAGACTTTCCAACATCTGATCTGGCTTTTCCATAGCACCAAAGTGTTGTTAAACCTTTTGATTTTTGTTTAGTATCTTTGTAACTTCCCTCTTTTCCTTGTATTTATCCCTCTGTCTACCTCTGTCAGTCATTTTTCTTGTATATAACCCCACTTTTTTCAGACCTGCGCGTCTGTACGAACTCCTTTTATACCTCAACTTTAGAATTGTTCTAGAAAGAGTAAAACAAAAGGAAGAATATGACAAATTGTAGTGTTCTTATTAGAAAATTAATAAATGATTTAGTGTGTTTTTCAGTATTTGAGTTCCAAATTTAGGAGTGTTTTATAAGTTGTCACAAATGCTCTTGTGATAGTCAAATGTAATAAAAGGAGACACTGCACCACTTGATGAATAATGTTTTACAAAACTTATTATAATGTAATGACTTGGTTCATCAGACATGTTCATTCAGTATTTGTACAAAGAACGCCAGACAATGTACTACAACGTTGCTTAACTTGTAGGTTGCAGTGGAGCCTCAGGCATAGTCATATAGTCCTTGCTATTTGTATTCTGAGGTGAACGGCAAGCTTCTTCTGACTTGCGCACACAGCCAAGAGTTTCCTGCAGAGAAAGAGAAAGGTGCTCAATATAAACTTTGACATATGAAGGTCTCTTGTGTTATTAACTTGTTCATAGCATAATCAAAATGTGTCTGTTATATAATGCAGGTTTTTGGGCGTTAAAACAAGTAGTATATAATTAGTGTTTTGGCCACATTTACCATGGCATCGCCCTAACTAGAAAGTTATATTTATTTTTACTTTAGCTAGGGTGGCCACCAAAAATTGTAGAAAAATAACACCATAAAAATATGTTATGTATGTATGTAAATCTCACTTTTTATAATTCATGTAGCATCAACAAATAAGTGGGGCAAGAGTCATGGCTGTGCAGACTCTTGCTGAAAATCTTGGAACAAATACTAAATATAATATGCATAAGCACTGTGGGGAAACAAAGAGATCTGTTGTCCCGTGCCCAGGGTCTTAGGGACCCAGAATTGGGCCCTCATCCTAATAATATATATTAAACGGGGCCCATGTGAGGCTTCCTGTTCCGGGACCCCAAATTTCTGTTGACAGGCCTGCAATAGGCATTTTCACAATTGTTATATTGGCAAATTATACACTGCATGGCTCAGTGACAGGAAATATCAGAAATCAAAACTGTTGAAAGGAAGCGATACAATGAAGTGGATCAATTTCAACTGCATGTTATCACATCCTATTTACATACCTCAGGAAACGGTGGGTCTATCTCAATTGGGAAGGGCGCCCTCTGCTGGCCGGAACATCGTCGACACAGACAGCACAGGATAGATTTAAAAGTGCTCCTCATCTCTTCGTCACGTAGAGAATATATGATTGGATTGACCATAGAGTTGCACTCTGCTATCACCAGGCAGAACTTCTCAAAGGCATTGGCGTGACTGCCTTTTCCCAGCAGCCCATCCAGCAGCAGGGTCACCAGTCCAGGAGTCCAACATATCACGAAAGCACCTGTGCAAACAGAAACTTTAAAACATCGTGGATAGCTCTGTGCACTGATCATAGACAGTTCATGGTGTAACTTTTCTGGTCACCTTCTTATCTCCTTGGAGATGTTATTACTTTGTGTGGAATTCTCCATAGAATTAGATTCAATGTATCAATCTTGTGTTTAGTAATTACAGGTGTTTTTTTTAATAACTCAAAAATACCATTAAAATTCTTACTGTGAGCACAGTCACCTCTCCACAGATCTAACTTGTAACTTTACCTGGTGGCATCACCTGCTTTTTTCCATGGAAATAAATAAAATGCCCTACTGTGGAACATCCAGATCACATCACCATAAAGACAAGCAGGGGCCAGAACCTCCACCATAAAAGTTACGTAATGCATGCTTTGTTAGCACTCAGCAGTTGTTTTATTCAGCATGTTCAGTTTTAGTTTTAATAAACATACTTATACTTATGAATCTGATATAACATAATCACGGTGCAGCCTTTACAAGAATTTGACTAACAAGACGTATGTAGAAAAACTGGTTTATAGAGGAAGTGGGAGGTGTCAGCATTGGACCTGAATGAACAACAGCAAAGACATAACAAGAGTGATCTGACGCTCATTTGGAGAGATTAAAGGAGCTTCTTTGACAGTTGACTATTATGTCTGTTCACAATACACTTCAGTGACTTGTTGAGAAGAAATCCTACCTAGAACCAGGAAAATAGTCTTCATCAGGTTGTCAACCGCCTGACTGCTGGTGTGCCGAGATGAGTATCTGCTTCGGTATCTGACGTAACAGAAGATACGAGTGTACATCGCCACCATGATGAAGAATGTGAGCAGGTTCAGAACTGCCCAGAAAATAAGGAACCTGCGACTGTAGAGGGGCGCCACAGTGGAGCAGTCATTCGGGTAACACTCACAGTTCCAAAACATGGACGGGACAAGACCCATGAGGATGCTCACCACCCAGATACACACAATAAGCAGCAACACACGGCGCTTGGTCATTTTACTGTGTTGCTGCATGGTCATGATGGTCTGATGGCGCTCCACTGCTACAGCCAAAAGATTTGCTACAGAGGCAGTGAGGCTGATGTCGATCAAAGCTCCTCGGATGTACCACTGCTTTTTGGTGAGCTTACTGGTCCAGGGTCCAGTGTTCAGCATCAGGTTGGCATAAGCCACACCAGCAAACAGGTCTGCAGCTGCCATGTTGCTCAGGAGGTAGTAAATGGGAAAATGAAAGCGCTGGTTCTTGAAGATGGCTATCATGACCATGAGGTTTGCCAGGATGACTATGAGACAAACTGTAAGTCCCAGTCCAATGACCACCGAGTCTCGAGGGGTCCATTCTGTGCTGATCTTTTTCCCCACCCAATTGTAGAAGAAGCTGACGTTGTGGCTGTTGTTGCAGGTGGGCCACATAATCTCCAAGACCATAACATGCAACACACAATAAACAGATATTTAGAAAAAGAGAGGGATAGTGTCAGCTTCATAACACTAACATTGGCTAATTGTGCAGTTATGCAATAACCAAAACAGACTCACCAACTCTCAAGGAAATTGGATGTTGACATTTGACAGCAGGTCAGTGAAAACCAGACACCAACTACACAAATGAAAAGTCTTTTATCAACCAAAATGGCGTCAAGTTGAAGTTGTGGCCAATTACTCATAAGTAGCAGGACAGTGTCTGAAGTGTATGTATTGTATGGATTTAGGCAAATTGTTTCCTAAGAACAAATCCTAAAACTGTCTGGTTGTATATCACCATAGACAGCAAAATCCTAAATCCATGCTTTCTAGACAAACACATACTTCCACAAGCTAATGGTAATTTACATAAGTCACTGGCTGCTGTGAATTTGTGGTTAGTTTCAATTCAGACATGTGCACGTAGCGGGCTGCCTAATTGATAATGATTTATTAAGCCTCTTGATTTTCAAAATTATTTTTAAGAAAGATTACCAGGATTTGGATTCCTGCTCCATCCAGTCGGTCAGCGGTGAAAATCAGCAGTGCTCGAAACAACACAAGCTGGAGGAACTTTACCTGGGACTGTTCTCTGGCGCTCGGAGGTTTGGTGCTGACACCGCCCGTGTGATTCACACTGACACACGCCACCTCCAGGTGCACACGGAAATGTAGGAAACTGCAAACTCAGAGCCTGCGGGTTTGACTGTCGTGTGCTTATTTTCGTTTTACTTTTTCAAGGCGTCTGGCATGATAAGTACGATACGAGCATACACTCAGTATTTTATATGGCCCACACGTGAACAAGGACATTTAAAACCGACGAGGAAAAAAAAAAAAAAAGATTGGTGAGATTGGGAAACTAGCCTGCACGTCCGTGTTAATGAGAAAAGCCTGCTGACGTTTCAAAACGGAATATAAAATGAAATATGAGAAAGCGGCATGTATGTGTCCCGTGTGTGCATAATATGACCTCTCTTCAACTTTGCCTCGCGCTTCATAAAATTACTTGTACCTTAATGAATGAGCCACTGGGTGGCGGCAAAGAGTCATTCCTAATGACCAACTCTTGGAAGTGAAGGCTTTAACCCAAACCCTTATTAATAACTAGCAGCCTTTCAACTTTGTAAATAACGTCCCAAAATAAATACATTTAAAAAAATAATGTACACGTGTTTTCTGTGTCCAGTTTGTATATTTTTTTTTCCCTAAGACACCAATTTACAGGTCTATAGCTTTTTGTTTTAACAGCACACCACACTATATGTACCATTGTTTGCGCATGATACCCCTTTCAAACTTAAAGTCCTCCACACAAAGACAAAATACATTTTTAGTTTATTTTTTTATTTTCTATAAAAGAGATGAGTTTATTCAATAATCATAACAGACTGAATCAGACCTTCAAAAGACCACTCACATACCAAATAATCGAGGAAATGTTTGAACAAAACCCCAAAACAGACCAAATGTAACACAAAATAAAATACCTGAATAAAGCAAACTCCAGGCTGAATTGTAGTCAGCACATTCTCTGAAGAAACCATGGCACATATGTCCAACAGTTATTGTCAAAAGACAGCTAAAAGGAATGAAGTGTTTTAGCCTATTCAAAACCAGTCTGATAATAATAAAAATTATATATTTATATAATGTGGACTTTATAGAAATTAAAAGGTGACTGAAGAAACGTGTTCTTCTAAGGTTTATCCATTTAATCTTATGGTCAATAGTTGCTTATCTACATTAGGGAACATGCCTCCCTCCACCACACATTAAAAAACATACAGGCAAACAGGCATCCAAATGTACACAGTCACACTGACGGAGCAGACAAGAACGAGAGTGGCAACGCTGAAACTTTTCTATCTAAAATCTGCTGATTGAAACATAATGAAAGTAGTTGACAAGTGTACACTCATAGCAGTCCAGCTAAAACTAAATTTAAAACCCGAATAGTGACGACGGGTGAAATATAAAAATGTTGTCTTTTACTTTATTATTTTCTCTACACAAATGCTTTCAAAAAATCGTCCTCCCCAATCAAATATTACACCACCCGGTTCTGACCCTTTCTGACCCTCCCTCGAAGTGTAATGTAAGCCAACAAAGAATTGCAATACAATACAGGCACTGGAGAAAACACCATGAGAAGAGCAGAGGATGAGATCGCCTTTTTTTCCAAATCGAAGCATAAGGAGCCTCCCAAAACTGAATTTTAAGTCACATCCACTATCATTGAACAAAAACAAAGATAAAATCAAAAGGTTATTTATCGTATTTTGTGTTTTACTCTCTGTATTTGACTGTTAAAAGAACTTGGTAAAGACAACTTCTTTAAAACAATTCTTATTTACTTAGGACTTTTCCACGATTGTCCCATTTCAAAATCCCTTGTTCAATTTTAACTAAGTTGTGATTCTAAGAGCAGGTCAGTGACATCTGAGCATTGCCAACATGATGCCTAAATAATACAAATAACTTTGTAGATATCCATAATTCAACTAAACTGAGGGCAGCTGTTGTTTTGCTATTTATTTCCTGTTTTATTTTTTCCATAAAGACACAATGCAGGTTGCTGTTTTTCCCCTAATTCCATTTTTGGTGAATACTTGGTGGAACTATTATATGCATATATTTAAGAATTTTCACTACCTACCTACTGTGGTTCAGGACAAAAAGGTGAACGTTAAGAGTATGGGTAGTTTGGCATAGACATAGGTGGTGGAGTGTATTGGTGTGAAGTTTCATAGGTCTAATAAAGGAAATAAAATATTGAAAATAACAGTTTTTGTAGTATAAGAAAATACTTCTTTACAGTAGATACTAAATGATGAAAAAGGTCTACACGCTGCTCCTGGTTGTTGTGTGTTATTGGTCTGTATCCAGGCCACAGAACATAATGGTCTGTTTAGGAAAAACATGTAAGGCAAATTGTACCTTCTCTGCTGAGAAATATACATGATTTACAGTATGGAAGTTCCTCCAAACCATTGGATGTGTTCACTTGCAACAAACAAAACACAACATAAAAGACCGGTCTTCTTCAACACCAAAGACATCTGGGCAGTTTTGAAAAGCTTCTGCGCAGTCTGTCGTACATTATCAGAGCATTTATTAAGTTACTATGGTGTCTCTCGTCTGGCCAAGACAAAATGTGACAAAGGCAACTGTGCCAGCATGGGTCGCCTCAGTTCAGGAGCTTTCAGACAAGTGAAGCCATAATTTCAGGCCAACCACATCCAAAAAGATGTGTCCATCCTCCTTTCACTTGTATGCTTTCAGTCAAGCTGTGGAGCCCAACCGGCAGCCCGCCAGGCTTAGAGCGGTCCATGCTCTTCTGGTCCATGATGGCTAATCTTTAGAAGTGTACATCATCAGGTTTTAGTCTCTGATTTTTGCAGGTATGTTTACCATTTCCTCAGAATAGGTTCTCCTCAAAAATAGCCATTAAGTCACTTTGGAAATTCATGTCAATAGTTGCTGCCATCTGAAAAAAAAGAGAAAAATATGAATTAATAAAAGTATTATTTGTCTTTCTAAAAAGAATACATGAATGATACAAATTAAAAGTGCACTATGTATTTTTTGGATGGAGAGTCTGCCAGGGTCTGCTTTTCTCAAAGGAGAGGTTATTGGTATGGAACACCAATATAACCTCTCCCCAGCCCTCCCCAGTATGGTACTAAACTTATCTTTTCTCCAAGGAGATTATGCCACTGGTGATCCCACCAGGTCAAGTTATAGACAATGCAACTCCTCTCACAATAAGAACATTTGTAATATTGCTAAGCAAGTGCAAGTTGGAAACATTAATAATGCAATGTGAACAAATGCGAGATAGATACATTAATGTAATACTGTAGAACATTCCCAATAAAGCAATAATATCTCCATGGGGACAAGCATGTTGCAGGTTACATTTGTTCACATGTAACACTGAACATACAGTATTGTTCAAAATAGTAGCAGTACAATGTGAATAACCAGAATAATCTATGTTTTTAATATATTTTTTTTATTTCTACAGGGCAACAAGTTACCAGTAGGTGCAGTAGATTCTCAGAAAACAAACAAGACCCAACATTGATGATATGCACGCTCTTAAGGCTGTGCAATTGGCCAACTAGTTGAAAGGGCTGTGTTAAAAAAAATAAATAGTGTCTGCCGTTGACAGTACAAACTCAAAATTATTTTGTCGAAACATTTTTGTTTGTAGGATTTAGCAATCCTGCGAATCACTAAACTAATATTTAGTTGTATGACCACAGTTTTTTTTAAATAACTGCTTCACTTTTGTGTGGCATGGACTCAACCAACTTGTGACACCTTTCAGGTGTTGTTCCACTCCATGATTCTTTAACAACATTCCACAATTAATTTACATTTCTTGGTTTTGCTTCAAAAACAGAATTTTTCACATCTCCCCCACAAGTTCTCAATTGGATTGAGGTCCGGGGATTGGGCTGGCCACTCCATAACATTAAATTTGTTGGTTTGGAACCAAGACTTTGCTCGTTGACATTGTCTTGTTGAAACGCCCATTTCAAAGGCATGTCCTCTTCAGCATAAGGCAACATGACCTCTTCAAGTATTCTGACATATGCAAACTGATCCATGATCCCTGGTATGCGATAAATAGGCCCAACATCATAGTAGGAGAAACATGCCCATATCATAATGCTTGCACCACCATGCTTTACTGTCTTCACTGTGTACTGTGGCTTGAATTCAGAGTTTGGGGGTCGTCTCACACACTGTCTGTGGCCCTTGGACCCAAAAAGACCAATTTTAGCTTCATCAGTCCACAAAATGTTCCTCCATTTCTCTTTAGGCCAGTTGATGTGTTCTTTTGAAAATAAATTAGCTTCACACAGACGTCTTCTGTCACAGCACTTACAGGTAACTCAAGACTGTCTTTGATCATCCTGGAGCTGATCATTGGCTGAGCCTTTGCCATTCTGATTATTCTTCAATCCATTTTGACGGATGTCTTTCGTTTTCTTCCATGTCTCTCTGGTTTTGCTCTCCATATTAAGGCACTGGAGATCATTTTAGCTGAACAGCCTATAATTTTTTGCACCTCTTTATAGGTTTTCCCCTCTCCAATCAACTTTTTAATCAAAGTATGCCGTTCTTCCGAACAATGTCTTGAATGACCCATTTTTCTCAAATGCATGTTCAACAAGTGCTGGCTTCATCCTTAAATTGGGGCCACCTGATTCACACCTGTTTTTTTGTTGTTTTTTTTTTCACAAAATTGATTACCTCACTGATTGAATGCCAGGCTGCAATTTTTTTTAACACACCCCTTTCAACAAGTTTCCCAATGGTTTTCTGAAAATCTACTGCACCTACTGGTAACTTGTTTGCCATGCAGTAATAAAAATATACTAAAAACCTGGATTATTCTGATTAGTTACATTGTACTGCTATTATTTTGAACATAACTGTATGTATTCAATCAAAACTGTTTCTCACCGCTTCTCGCCTCCTCCTCTCCTGCTCCCGCCTTCGTGCCATTTCTCTCTGTTGGTCGAGGGAGTTTTGTGTGGTGGGCTGAGGTGGCGTAGGGGGCTGTGCGGGTGGCTGCACAGGGGTGGCAGGGGGTTCTGGTTGTTGCTGAGGTGATGGTTGGGGTACAGAAGACAGGTGCTGTGGCTCGTGTCGTCTGCGAGGCTCCTCGTGCACCCGTCGACTCGTCTCCATCACCTCGTCCTCATCTCGACTATAGGAATAAATAAAAATAGCCACAAAGCATTATGCAGATTTTCCCTTTCTTAATACCAGAATAGCAGGATATAGTTTGGGTAAGGATGTGGAATTGATCACAAACAATATAAAAACAAATCGTGATAAATGGTATATCTAGGGCTTTTTTTTTATCTACCAGCCAATCCTTGCAAGATAGGACCTTGGAAGAAATTATTTTATATTTTGTGTGTTAAAATTTTGATAAATTAATAATTATAGTTTTTGATATCACTGTCTTAAGTGGCCTACCGTAGTTTGTCTTGTTCTCGCCGTAATCTGTCTTTTTCGGCTTGTTCTGCCTGAGCTTTCAGAGCCTTTTCCCTTTCCTCTTTTTCTCGAGCAGCGCGACGGAACTGCTCAAAACTGTCACTGGATGACTTCACAGCAGAGAGTGGTGTGGATGTTGACTTTTGCGCCAGACTCGCCCATGAGCCCATATTTTTAACTTTCACATCCTGGACAAGACAGGAAATTTCACAATATGCTAAAAATCATTATTGAACTAATGAAGAATAGTGAAACTCATGCAGTATCCAATGTGAATTATAAACAAACCTGGACTTTTTTGGGAGCCACTGCTGCCTTGGACTCTTGCTTGTACCTTTCCTTGTCTGGATTTGAGGGTGGAGGCCCACTCGGCTCAGATGAACGAATGACAGGTCGTGACGTGTTGTCCATAGACTTCGAGTCTATCCTCTGGTGACTGTGGCCTTGTTGAGGGGGCTTGCCTTCATGTTTGGGGTGGTCTGGTCTCATGGCAGGGTTAAAAGGCTCTCCTCTCATCAGTGGGGATGGAGGGAGTTTTTCCTCTTTCACAATGTCTTGTGGTATTCTTTGCTAAAATATACAAAAACTATTGTTTTACACATTGGAATTAGTATGAAAAAGCAGACACCATTTAAGAGGCGGATTACCTTTTTAGATTGGATGCTGTGAGGAGGGGACGGGTGAGAGACTGGAGGATATTGTGGGACTTGGGGGGAATGCATCATGAGTGGAGATGGGTTGTCCCTCATGTTACCTGTCAGCACATGAGATCAAATTATACTGAAATGTAACAGCAGTCACACAGAGCTAAGAGTATCGATACCATTCTTCTACCTGTGTTGTAAGGGTCCGGCTTCACAGTCCGTGACGTGGGCTGCTCTTGTTGCTGAATGACTTGCTGTGCTTTACTGATGGGCATGGATACTTTGTGTTGTGTTCCTTGCGACTGACCCGCTAGTCCAGGAGTCTGCTGAAAGTTCAGTTGCTGCGGTTGTGATGGCTGTTGGGAGGGTTGGGTGTGCTGCAGGTGGCGGGGCTGGTGAAGGGGCATTTGTTGCATGGGGGGCTGTAGTGGGGCAGCTTGTGGACCCTGGGACTGAACAGGGAGTTGTGGAGGAGGCAGTTGTGGAGGAGGAAGCTGTGAAGAAGGCAGCGGCGCCTGAGACAACAGCTGCCCCGGGACAGTTTGTAAATGCCCTGGTTGTGACTGCCTCTGCCCCTGGAGCGGGGGCATCTGTGGGGGCTGGTGGGCCTGCTGATACTGTTGCAGGTACAACTGTACAGGGTTCAAAGAGGCGGGGGTTTCCTCATCGTCCGCTAGCAGCAACTGTGGGGGCTGCGACGAGAGCATGCCCTGTGGGGTGAGCGTGGGCGGGGACAGAGGCCGCTGGTGCAGGGGCTGAGAGGGGTGGAGGATCTGTGCAGGGAGCTGATGCTGTGGAGGGGGAGCAGCTGTGGGCAGTTGAGGCTGAGGTGGTGGTGGTGGTGGTGGTGGTGGTGGTTGTTGTTGTTGGGGCAGTTTAGGATGAAGAGGCGCTGCCTTGTGGCTCGGTCGTGAAGGCTGCTGAGGCATAGAACTGTGCAAGGCTACAGTGGGAAAAGGTGCAAAAAAATTGACAGATCAAAACACTGTTTATGTGTGCTGTTTATTGGTGTATATACATTAAATAACAATTCAGTATGTACTCTAATCTACAAGACTGCCTTCACATTTGTATTATGCTTTTCAAACTTCAGAGGCTACACTGTAGTCAATATTCATTCCCCTCACAAAGTGGTGATAAGGGTCTTCTGTAGTCCCATCTGCCCTGGGGTAGACTGAAGTAAGACAATATGCAATCAGCTCCTCCAACAATCACAATCACACGTAGGCGTATATAAAGTGGGTGAGCCCACCAAACTTACTTGGTGGGCAATCACCACTGTGCCACTCCTGCCACACTTATCCATTTATTAGTGCACTTTTTGTGGAAACTAAATGCAGTTTTCCGTATATTACCTGGGGATTGTAGGACGGGATGCTGATTGAGGAAAGGGTGTGTCTCTGGGGACACTGGAGCAGCAGAGTGGGTGTTGAGGTGGGGAGGTGGGGGAGACGACGTGTTGCCCGAATGATGGGACAGATGCATGAGAGGTGGGCCAAAAGGGGGCAGAGAGTCAAAACTGGTCTCCAACATCTGCGATGACTCCAGAGCAGCTACAGGGGGCACCATGAACCCAGCAGGAGAGGGCTGATGCTCCTTGATCTGACAGTTGGGCTGAGGCTGGAGACCAGGCTGTATGTGAGGATGTGTCTTTTTTGATTCCTTCCCAGAATTACCCTTCTTTTTTGTCTGTTTCATCATTCCTAAAAATCAAAAAAATAATAAAATAATAATAATGATGACAACATGGATGTGCAAATTGTACTTTTTCGTAACGTACCAGGCCCCTCGCTCTCACTGTCAGAGCTTGAGCCACTACTTTCTGAAGAGGACCCAGTCTTTTTAGACATTGCCTCCAGAGGTTTCTCTGCAAAAAAAAATGTTTTATTCATAGTTCTTTATGAATAAAGTTCCATTGAATAAGTTAGAAAAGCTCACCAGGGGCCTTCTTCTTTTTCCGGAGACAAGACGACACATATCTCTCCAGCTCTCGTAAAGTAGAAGGTTTGAGTGTTTCAAAGTCTATTTCAATCTCGTCTGGGTTTGAGTTTTTGAGTGAGGGTTCTCTGGATTGTATGATATGCACTACTCTTCCAAGTTTGTCACCTGGAAGTTTGTTAATGTCCAAACTGAGTTGTCTCTTCTCCTCATATGTCATAGGTTTACACTTCTCTCCAGCAACAGCCGCTCCAGCAGCTGCAAGCTCCTCCTCCAGAGATGGGGCAGGAGGCAGAACTGGGGGGTGGCTGCCTTTCACCCACTCCTTTTTGCTGAAAGAAAAATAAAGAAACAACTTTTTGTGATCATCATCATTTACCTAGTTAAGAATACAAAAACTAAACTGAAAAAAAAAATTACCTTTTCTTCTTAGAAGCCTGCTCTTTATTGTTTGTACTACTGGTCTTGTTCCTCTTGGGGAGCTGTGGCACTGGTGTTGCTTCTTGTATTTCATCAACAAGACTGGGCACACTTCCTTTCTTCTTATGCTTTTCCTTCTTCTTCTCTTTCTTATCCTTTTCTTTTTTCTTTGGTTTGCTGGCTTGAGGTTGGGATAAGGCAGCCAGTTGTTCATGGACAGCTTTCAGCTGTGTGAAGACATATGACATTATTTGAGTGTAAAACCTGTAATTTTTTTTTTTTACTTTTGTAAAACAAACCTGCTCTTGAAGTTCAGCCAGCCTCTGGGCACGCTCCTCTTCAGAGTCGTCCGTGGACGACTCAGACTCTGACGAGGAGTCGCTGGAACTGTCTGACGAGGAGGGGGCGTGGCTCAGAGGTGGCTGTGGTTTGACAGGGGCTGGATGAAGGAGGGACATGGCCGGGGCAGAGACCAGAGGCTTGTTCTCGGGTTCATCAGGCATTTTTGCAAAACGCATCTCAAAAACATCCTATCAAATATTTTAGGTCACATTAACTTAGTATCACTGAAAGTCAAGTGGAATTTTTCATCAGTATTGAATTCACTTTAAACCCATTTACCTGTAATTTGCGTGCCATAGCAACCACCTCATGGTCAGGTGGATTGTACTTGTAGCAGTTGGAAAACATTAATCGTACATCTGCAGCATATTCTTGGGGATCCCGATATTGCCTGTTCTCCAGTTTTACCTGGCAAACAAATAAGGCATGTTACTTTTGAAATACTGTAGCAGCATGTCAATCTATGACATCTAACACACCTTGATGGTGCTGAGGTCCATTGGATGCTTAATTATGTCATGATAATCATGTAGTCCAAGTGCATCTACATCAACAGGTTTGTAAAATGGCCAAGCATAAGCCGCATGCTTCTTAGAGAGCATCTCTCGAACCAGGCTGGCGCAGTATCCCATTTGATCCTGTGGTTTAGGACTGAGACCTCCACTTGGTCCCAGGCCAATGTGATGCTGGGAGTCTGGAGCCTCCTTCTTCATTAGTTTTGAAGGCCGGGTGCTCTCTCGCCGAGGGAAGGTTTTCCCTGACTTGGACTCTGCCGGTGAGGATTCACTCAGCTGGTCGTTCGCTGTGGGTGTTGTAGTGTCTGCTTTCCGCTTCTGGCTTTTTCTTTGCTGGAATATGAATAAATGGAAAGTAAATTACCTGTACTATATTTCTCATAATATGCATACTCAAGCTCCATGTTTCAAACACACAAGTCACTTACTTTGGTCATGGTCATGGGGTTTTGCAGCATAGGGGCAGTGCTCTGCAGGGGCGTGGGAGCCAGGGCGGTCTGGGCAGGAGGAGGCACTGAAGTCATGATGGGAACTTGGGAGGCGCATTCTGGCTGAGTTAAGGAAAAGGGGGCTCCGAGTTGGGGTGCATGGTTGGGTAGCGTGGGGGGCACATGGGGGGGAACGTGGGGAGCCACGTGGGAAGTCACATGAGGAGCCATGTGGGGAGCCACGTGGGGGAGTAACATGGGGAGCCACATGGGGGGCCACGTGGGGAGCCACATGAGGGGCCACATGGGGAGGCAGGGCCTGCATTACAGGCTGAGGAGGTAGTGAAGGCGTGCCCTGTGCGGATCCTCTGCTCTGTGGTGTGGCTGACAGGTTGGACAGGCCCCGCGTGGTAGGAGTTGTGGATAAGGGATCGATGATGGCCCCTGGTTTAAGGCTCAAACCTGATATACACAAGAGCACATAGATTGATTGTTTTATCTGTTACAATAACAGCATGCACCTTCTGTTTTATAATGAAAAGTTAAACCCACCTGCATCTTTACGTCCTCGACCACGTCCTTTTCCAGTCATAACAGCAATCTCAATTTCTTCTTGAGGCATTTCTGTGACTTTTTGGAGGAAAACCTTTTCTAAAGCCTCGGCCATGAGGACAATATCATCGCCAGGCTGCAAGGGGAGAAAAACAAAATCAGATGTATTGAAAATATGTATTACCTGGCATTTACCTGGCTATAGTTTGTGAATATTACCTTGTTGTAGATGTAGCAATTAGTAAACATCGTGTTGAAGTCTTGGATACATTCTTGGGCATTCCAGTAGTAACTGTTCTCAAGCCTTTTCTTTATTGTGCCCATGTCCATAGGGGTTTTAATTATTGTATAGTAGTCCTAAAGGATAGAAGAAATTCACAATTGAAACAAAGTTCTTTATGAAGCATCATTAAAAGATCCACATACTAGAGTCTGCTCTGGAGAGACGGAAGTGATAATGTAGCTCTGGTTGCCATGGTAATGGTACATCTGTTGCTATGACCAGGCCTAAACTGTTATATTTTTTTACTTTTATGGTGTTAAATCGGGTAAGGCTATTAGGTGACCAATTCGTTTTTTAAAGTTACTGTAGTACATGTTAACTAAACCAACCCCTTTTCCTGACCCTAACCTTAACCTTAATGTTAACGACCAAACAAACTATAATCCTGTTCCTAAATGTAATAACTCCAAAATGCCAATCAAGGGAGAGTGTCCCTTTGGAGCTTACGATCTTGCATGAACCACCTACAACGCATTACTCACAGGCAGATTCAGTTTGATAGCATCCACAGGGGCATGAAAGGGCCATGCAAACTGGTGTTTCCACAGAGCCTTCACCACCACTTTGAGGAGGAACTGCAGCTGATTGGTCTGCCGTTTGGGGCGAGTCAGGTTGATGTACTCAGGGGGCGGGGGGTTGCCTGGTCCCCCAGCCAGGCCCTGGCTGCTGCTGTTGCTGCCCGACATCTGTGCTGCAGTGTCCACGCCGTCCCCCATCCTGATCCTGACAGGGCTGGCTGTGGGGAGGTGCCCCTGGACAGGTGCAGAGGCTGGGGCAGGGGCGCTAGCAGGACACCGGTTCAGTCTTGGCCCCGGCACAGACTCCACTGACAGAGCACCGCTGATCCCATTGCACTCCTCACTGGACTCTCTGGGAAAGGAAGAGGACATTCTAAGTACATGACTACTGTTGGAAAGTTAAGCACAACATTTTCCAGATTTCAGTAGTTGAAACAGTGAATTTAGAAATATGCTTGGATGACAGGTAAAGACAAGATTATGTGATGTATGATAATGCTAAGGAAGTGAATTAAACAGCTAACACTGTTACAGAGCCCCACAGCTGCCTATTTTTATTATTGTCTGTCAGTAACTTAATTTTAAAAAGTGTGTCCATGTGTAATGACGGTAGTAGACTCTCTGCTTTGATTATGATGAAGTAGTAGTAGTAGTAGTGGGGATATTTTATTTGGGAAGATCTTAGTCACAAGAATATTTTGTCTCCATAGACAATCTTGGAATCTTGGAGACAGGATTTTGTTGTTTGTGGCCTGTAGGGGACTACTTAACTCTCATAATAGGGTGGGATGATATGACAATTACATTTTTTGTGTGTGTTTGGGGATCTAATCCTGTGACAATATACTATTTTGATGAAATTGTGATATCACGATTAAATGCTTTTCTGCTGTTGAGCTTGCGCAAACTCAGACACCCTCTTCTCCTGTTGGTTACTCTGAGTGACAGGTGGATTTGATTGATGAATCACACTGATTCATCAATCAGTGAACTCTCTGAAGAAGAATGGAGGATAAAAGAGACTAACTGCAAAAATTGTGATCAAACAGAAAATGTGATATATATTCAATATTTCCCAGATGTATTTTTTATCCACCATTACATAGTAGCTCATTTCATTTCATCATTAAATCAAAATCACTGATATGACCATTGACCAACAACATCTGGCTCCAACATCTGCCATCTGCAGATGAACATCAATTCTACTTCCCTATGCAGCAATTCCCACTGAGGTTTCTAAAGACAAATAAGTCATATCAAACTATACAGGAAGCTAATTTCCAAAAGTTCAACATTGTAATACTGTTTAAGCCCAAAATGAAACCATATTACTCTGACGGAGCATTGTCTCATGGCACATGTGAGCTGTTTTTAGAACGCATCTGGGCCAAGTCTGCCTCCATGATATGCAGCTCCTTTTGGGGTTTTCAGTCTTTTCCACCAAGTCTTTGGACCTGGGAGTGTTTAGAGAAACGTGGGTGGACAGAGGTGGAGGGGGTGGGTGAGTGGGAGGGAGGGAGAGAGGGGGAGTCTTGTCATCTGGCAGCTGAAGGTACTACATGTTCCTTTTCTTTGCACAGGGCCAGAACAGCCAGGAGAAAGAACATCTTTTACAGACGACAAACAAAAGCTGCCCACAAACAAATCGATGGATAAATGTCATGAAAAGGGGATTGGGTTTTCTATGTTGTGCAAGTTTGGTTCACTAGCCTTTGTCCAGCACCACCCCTCAACAGGGCCCTAAAGATAAACACACAACTGAGCGCACTCTGACTAATCTCATTCTAGATGAGTCACTTTCTGAGAAGAGGGAAGCAGTTTGCACACCACATGATTGCTGCTTGTATCTCCCTCAGGCAAAAAGACACAGTGGAGAATCTAAGTACATGAATGAACATTTATGACTTACACAGAGATTTAGGTATTTCAAGTCTTTGTTATCAAACTACATAAACACAATAATATCAGTGAAGAACTGACACAAACCACATTTAAAGTTAAGTAAATATCAGCTACATGGCTCAGAAATGAGCAAAGTACTTTTGCTTTCTCGAATTAAGTTTGGAGGAAAAGCTACTTGATATAGACTTGTCAAACATGGCCAGATACTAATAGATAAATAAAACTAGTATCAAAACTAGATACTGATTTTGAAGTATCAACTCAACATTAATCAAATCAACAGCAAACCAAAATAAGGATCTACTGAACGAGACCAAACCTGAATGTCAACCTTTGAGTTGTGAGCAAATCACAGGATGAACTTGTATAACCTGCACGTACCAACAGGAAAACAAGCCTGACACACAAAAAGTGTTTTAACTACTGGTATACAGTTAGATAATCTTGTTCTTAAATTTCAGTTATTTGAAGTTTTGAGTTTGCACACAGGCAATCTGACTACACAATATGAAATGCTGTCCAAGTGCACTGTGTAACTTTTCTGGTGGAAGGCCAGCCACATGCTCATCTCTATGGAAATGTTATTGCTTTGCCTAGGATGGTCCACATTATGGCCTTCCAACTAATCTATTATCCATGGGAACAAGGAGCGTCACCTTACCAAGTTATGCAAGTAAAAATTCAAGTTATTATTAGGCAATAAAGTAAACTATAATTTAATAATTGCAAAACAATATATTTAATAATCATGCAGGATATTCCAGCTAATGCAATAACATCTCCATGGAAACCAGCAAGTGGCAGACCCACCCATCAGAAAAGTTGCATAATGTTCCTTTAAGAGTTGCTGTGGAATGAAAACAAACAGACCTGAGCCATGTGGGAAGTCTTAAGACAGTCAGACAAGGTAGTAAGCAATAATATGTGAACCCAGTCCAGATGGCCACCGGAGCTGTGTAGTCCCTTCATATCACTGTAATGGAGACAGGTGGCACACGATGGCTCATTAACCACTGCTCAAGTGGGAGTCAATAAGCTTTTCAACAGACTAATTCACTAAGTACTACAAAAGACGTGAATGACTGACTTTTGCTTCTTAAATGCTCAAAATGACAGGCACTCCTCCAGTCCAGACAAGTGCACCTAAAACTATACAAATGAGCTGAAACTCAAACTAATGGAAAAAGGCTAGAGTGATTAGGTTACCAACTCATCTCCCATCATGCTATGTTCATCACATGCGGCTAAACAGGATAAATTGTTAATGAGAGTGAGGCTTCAGTCTGTTCTGCATCTAGACTGCATGTAAACAAAATTTGTTACACAGTAGTAAGCCAAACGTTGAGTCTTCTGAATTGTTACTAAAAATGCATAAAAACTGAAGCTGCACAATTTTGAGGGGGGAAAAAAGTAATTGCAATTTTTCTGACAACTGTTGTGATGAGATTTGTGCTGAACATTTAAAAGTAGGATTCTGTTCAGAGCGCACATTTGTAAACAACTCCAGGAGCACAAACATTTGAGAGAAGACTGAAATATAAACTGATTCTCTTGAATTTCAGAACATGTCTATAGAGGTCTAAACTAAGGTTGTCAAAAGAATCAAAAACCAGCATTGAATTCCTTAGTATTGAAATAGAGTTTGAGATTTTCGTATTGTAACCACACTAACCTAAACATGAGTTAGTCTATAAAAAGACAGGATATTATGTTCTTTAAAAAGAACATTCTTTTAGCTAAATAATTTTCCAGCCCTTTGCGATTTGATAATTGGACTCAAAATTCTGATTCTATTGCAACATCTTTGCAGTGTGTGTATTTTGGACAAAGAGCTATGAATTGACAAAGCACTGTGAATGGAGTTAGAATGTCTTCAATATCAAACTAATACTTGAACCATGACAATATTGCTAAATTGAAAAATTATTGTGGGAATACCGTTTTCTTTGGCTACTGCAGATCCAATGCTAGCTGTATGGCATGTGAGACTAATTAGCTATGACAAGGCCACAAACTGAGGTCTATGTGGTACAGCACTCTGTTGACCCCTGACCTGGACATACATCACAGGCGACTGCTGTGGAATGTCTGTGTGGAGGAAGTGGCTCAGGTTACAGAGGTGGGGGGATGCAGCCTGAACTTTCAAGGAAATCGCGGGAAAGCACCACCGACATGTCTGCGTTCGGCAGTGAATCATCAATCATTAACGCACTGAGTGGGGTCGAGTTCAGGCAAAAGTGCAGGACCATGCATTTCTCTTGGGACTCCAGCTAAGAATCAGAACGATGCGCCATTTTTTGTTCTTTTTTTTTTTTTTGAACATGCAAGACTAAATTATTAATCTGACCGCAGTGGCAAGGCCAACAACAATGCCTTGTGGTTAGACAGCAGTTGTTACTGTCATAACATAAACCTCAAGTATTGATGTTAAAGAATATTAAGTATCAGAGGTGTACAGGGTGTTTTTCATTCCATCTTTAATTTAGTTGAAGTGTGCATAGCGTTCATACGTAGATAAAAGATAGATTAAAGTGGTGCAAGCAAACTGATATTATACTGCTTTTGTAGGTATTATGTGTCAATGTAACAAGCATTTTAAACAAAGAAAGTCTGGTCAAGTCCTGTGCATAATATGCACAATTAATACAAAAACTGACACATTTAATTGTCTGGGTAGTTAGTCTTGCTTGGTTTACAAAAGTAAAGTTAGACTTGCAGCCATGACCCTGTCAAATTGAGTGTGTGAGGAAATTGGGTCATCTGGTTCCAAAGAAAAAAAACAAGTTCATAAGAGTTTTGACTGTCCCAGAGTGAGTATCTGCATACACAGTCTCTCAAAGTCCCCTGGAAGATTACATGTATTTACCGAATGAATCAGACCTCGACCCATACACAGTCTCCACTGAGTGACTCAGCCGGATTTCAGGAACCTCACCATTTCATCTCCCACTTTCAGCTGCTCGAGTGGGACAGCCAAACCCTTCCAGGAATCCATCTTTACCAACACACAACCCCCCTCTTCCTCAAAACCCCTTCCCCCACACCCCCCGAGGTAGGTCCACGGCTTCAGGCCAAAATCTCAATCACAATACAGTCCTAAACACAAACAAAATCCAAGATTTGATATATAAACTGGGAGATGAAACATTGACGCCACCACAGGGCTCACAACTCAAAAAGTCAGTACAGCAGATGCCATAATCACTGAACCAGAATAAGCCTGAATGTTTGACCATGTTAGTTATATTTTTAATTACTAAAAAGAAAGCATATTCAGACCTTTACAGACATACAGGCCTTAAAAAAGCTCTGAATGAGCTTTTACAGAGCCTTCAAACTCAAGTTTAGTCCCAGCTACATTACCTCTTGACAGAGACTGAATGTGCAATTTTTTCTAGGAGAGCGTCCAGTTTTTGAAAATCCAACAAATCGTTTGACTTGGCGTGCATCATGTAATCCATTTAAGAACTTCACAGCAAAAAGGTAATTTCCAAAAGAGGGCCTTAAAGAATTACACTCAAGTTGGTCTCTCTTTTTACTTCTCCAAAACACAGAGGGGTGTCATCCTCAGGCTCAGTTCACTTGCTAAAACAGCAGAAAACATAGCGAGTAATTCTAACGTTGTGGGCGCAAAGTTTGCTCCAGGAGTGTCCAGGCTGTGGAGCCTCCAGCCGGCAGGCTGTGTTAGCTGTGAGAGCCGGTCCTCTCTCCACCCCATCCCCCTCTCAGTAGCACAACGGCCCAGTTACCACAGGCTCTCCGCTCCATTGTGTGTCCTCCACGGGGCCTCCCCAACACAGCCCCAGCACCAACAAGTATGAGAGGTGAGGGGAAAGGAGACTGGCTTCAGCCGAACCAGAGGAGCACTTCCTGCCTCGCTGAGTCCCAGCGCAGCCGATCAGCGTGCTGTTACTCAACAGTAAAAATGGCTCTCTGCTTCCTCATTCAGCAGAGCCTCAGCCCACACAGCCCTCCTCCCTACCGCCCTCCCTCCCGCTCTCTCTCCAGCCCTCCCCTCTTTCCCATCAATAGCTGAAGGTCCTTGCGCTCTCCTCAGTCTCTGTTACACCTTTAGCACCCCACCCCCTGCATGTCGTTTCACTCTTCCATATGATCATACCCTGCCCCCCACACACTTTCTCCTCAGTCCTCTTGAATATGGCTTCCCCCACGAAATCAGGAGCTTGTCAACAATTACCACACAATAATATGATCTCCAAAATAAGCAGTCAAGTTTTTAAATCAATATGAAAGCAAGATCTCTCCACATTTCAGATAGAACTTTAATAACACAGGGTGAACCAATATCTTACGATTACCATGAATACGTAAAAAAATAAAAAAAGAAGCTACATTTAAATGTCAATGAAACTGATACGGTTCCTATGCCAAAACACCAAGCAACAAGTTATCTACCAGACCATCTAGGAGACCACCTGTAAATAACTATGCACAAAATGAATCTGTCATAAAAAAAAAACCAAACCCACACTTTACTGAGACAAGGATTATAGTCACAGCCATACTGCAATCATTGAGAGACAAGTAAATTACAAATGTAGGAATGCTTAATGATGAAAATCGTTTTGGTCATAATATAAATCATGCTTATTTGACCCTTATCGGTTTATAATATTAAGTATAAATGCCTTAAACTAACAATTCGTTGAAAGTACTGCTATCGCAAACATTTTTTATTTTAATTTTCCTTCATTTAAGATGAAAATTTTAAGTAGAATACAACTGTTAACAACAGCAACAGCTGAGTTTGCAATGTTTCTATTGAAATTGGGCTGACGACTTAAACATTTCTACTAGGCTCCTATTTGGTGTTTATTAATATTTTTTTAATGAACCAACAGTCAATTAAATCATTCAAAGTTAAATAAACGTATGGGCAGCTACCTGGTTGAAATGATTCTCACATCCATGTGCCATGTACCATTCTCACCACAAGACAGCAGCTGCAGAGGAACAAACCTTAGGGGCTGTCACTCTGCAGAGGACCACACACAACTGGGATTAGACAAGAGAACTGAGACTGAGTCAGGTAATAATGCCAATAGAACTAAATGAACCAAATCAATAAACCTACTCTTTGCAATTGTAAATAATATTGAACTGGAAAACAAAGGCCACTGACCTCACCATAAGACATTATACATGGTGTCTGGGTGGGTTTCTGCCTGGCACTCTGGTTTTCCCCGTCAACCCAAAACATGCACAAGAATGTGAAATCCTTCACTCAAGGTAGTCCTGACCAAGCCTAGCTCAAGATTTGGACATGGGTCCCCAGGCGCTGCACTGAGACGCCCACTGCTCCAGACACATTGCCCTAGCGACATTGAAGGATAGGTCAAACGCAAAGTAGAAATTTTATTTCGGGGACAATGAAGTTTACCACAATAAGATGATGTAGCTAGGGAGATATTAGATAGTAAAAATACAATAATCATTTGGAAATCACTGTAGCTTTTCTTGAGAAACAGTAACATACTTCAATAGTAATTTACAATTGCTGTCAGTCCAAACCCTCTGCAGGAAAATGTGCTTTAATTAGCCAATTGTTGAATAGTAATATAATATACAATAATTTACACTACTGTATATTCTAAAGTTTTGTTTAAATCATAAAAAGCACCTGATATCTTTAGATGAAAGAACTACAGGAATTCATTGTCTTCACCAACTACAATGACAGACAGAACAGTTTATGAAAAACTAGTGAATCCAAAAATGTGGTAAAAAATGTACAACTTTATTATTATCTGTCAACATTTCAGAAAAAAAAGAGAGAAAAAAAAAAAAACAACAAACAAAGGTGTACTTTGGTGGTGAGGAAAATTCAATTGAAATTCAATTGAATTGATTTCTACAGCATGCTCAACCACAACAAAACATCCAGACCTTTTTCAAGTTTTACTCAAATGCTTCACTCATTTCTCCCAGACCACAGCCTCCTTTTTATTCAGAGGTCATTCTCAACTAGGCCAAGGATGGAGTTACCATGGCAACACAACTGGAGAGAACAGAATAAAATATGATCTGAACAAGTAAAAAAAGGAGCAAGATGCGTACGCACAGGACACATTACTAGCCAATATTACATGGAAATATTATGCACAGAAATTATACAGCTGCATACAGTCCACATTTATTTCATTGGATGACTGGCCATTACGGCTCACAGTATATATTACATCATTATATTCAAATACAACAGGTAAAAGCAATTTTAGTTCAGGCAAGAACAACTTCTGACAGGTGGGTTTTAAGTGGAGGTATTATAGTGCACTCAAGTCATTGTGAGTAAAATGAACTGCAACATACCAGTAGTACAAACAGAGAAAACATCAAAGCTTTAGGAAGAGACAAATTGTTTCTGTTAAAGTAAAAAGACATAAGTAAACAGGAAGTTCTTTGTATGGCTTAAACAAGATCTGCAGCACAGATATAATGGGGCGAGGTGGCTTTATTATTTGAGCAATTTCATACGTTCAAATGTCAGGAGATTAATAGTTTGACATTTACACCGGTCAACGATGTATGGCTGTATAATACCCTAAGATAACTCATTTCACATAAGTACATGTATTAAAACCATTAGAAACAAACACATATGTGTGGAACAAACCACACTTTCCAGATGTGGCAACAGACACACATAAGCAAAGAGCTCCTGATCAAAGCTTATCCAAGGAGGCGATATCCTTCTTTAGGCCACGGGGACAGTCAAGTCATGGCTCGTAATGGACGTTAATGCTATATCTAACGCAACAGATTGCCACTTTAAGGAATGTGTTATTATTTCGAGTAGCCCAGTAAGCTGTGGCTCAAGAACAAAACACTTCCATTTTGCATTAGCCGTCCCATTCTTTGCAAAATGCCCAGACTGAGTGTGCGCCATCAGCGTCTCCACAACATAAGACAGTAGACGAGCAAATTAGCAATCCATAACTAACACAGTGTCTGTAGCCCTATTTCTTTCACTATAAATGCGTGATTTTGATCGTGAGTAGTATAAATGTGAATATGGGGTGAATTAGACGTGTATTATAGGTGCGGTTATTGTGTCTTTGGACAGACAACTGGCAGCTAGCTTTAGTTAGCACGTTAGCTAACCAGAGTAGGCCGCCGTACTGGTGAACGATCTCAGTGAACGCCGGGCAACAGCGATACCTCTTCGTACAATACAATATTGTGTACTTTGTGTCTTACCGTCTATGTTTACAGTTTAATGAGGCATGATGATAGGTAGATTAATGGCATTTACCTGGTTTTATCAGGTTGCCAGGGCGCGCGGGATCTTTCTCTCCGAGGATCCTGAACACCTCTCGCTGTCAGTGACGTCACACGCACGTCTTTCGTAACGTAAAGGACGTCTCACAAAAAGTTATGGAACAAAAAACACAGGTTTACACTCTAAATGTGGTACGGATCGTTTTGACATACATTTAATCTGTGGATAAAAACTTTTAACATTTTAAATGTATGATGTCGGTTATATAATAATAACGCATTATTATGTCAAATCATGATAGTTCACATCAACCTTTGCCATTGTTTATTCTAAGGAGCAAAATGACAAACTTTTTCAGTTTGTTATGTGTTAGTGAAGTACAAACCACAGACTATCTATATAAAGAATGAGGCAAATAAATACATGCAGCAGACTCGCAGCTGCACTCAGGGGGCTGCACTCGGGGGACTGCACTCAGGTGGCTCTCCTTTCTCTTTTTGTTGGTGTAGCGTCACCTGCCTATTGAATGGATACTTACTAGTTATAACCAAACAGCCCTTTATAGTTTTCTTACTTTTTATGGTGGGTCAAGGTGATTTATGTATGTTAAAACAACTTTTACATGATCTAATGTAGTGACACCAACCCGCACTTTGGTATTGTTATTGAAAACAACTACAGCCTTTTATTTTTACGACCTAATATATATATGATATATGAATCTGATAAATATTAATATCTCAAATGGAGGGCAGTGTTGTGAGTGAGTGGTGACACAACAACTGTTAATATTTAGTTGTATTTTGATGTATGCCTATTTATATAGGCTAATATTCATAAATCATGACATGACAATAGTTAAAAAGGTACAGATGGAAATGGTAAAGTTGTAGTAGATTCAGGGTTGATTGATTGATTGATAATGAAAAAGTAAAGAATAACATTCATAATTTCACATGAATCCCCATTGAAATAGTTAATTTTAAACAAATAAGAGTTGTAGTTCAGTTCAGTCACAATATAGCATACCGGATAATTATTAAAAACTTTAAAATAATGCCTAAAAATTCAATTTAAAATATTTGCATATGTTAATAAAATTCACTCACCACTAACCAAAAGCGAAAGAAGAAGGGAGTGTAGTCCTGCAGTCCTGTGAGTGCAGCCCTCTGACTGCAGCTCCGCGTTTGCAGACATAATAATATTGGGGCAATGGTTGACGACTGTTTCGTGTCGGTAGGTGGCGATATTGCATTGTGAAAAAAAAAGCAAAAAAAAAAAAAGCGTAGAAGATCCCGGAAAATAGCCCATGTAATGTAATCTTAATACTTAGCGTAGATTAGCAGCATGGGTGTCAAAATAGAGATATTTAGGGTAAGTATCTTCATGATTCTATAAAATTCTATAAAATTGTCGTAGTAAAATCGGTTAAATGGTTTCTGTTGGAGTGTTGACAGTTGAGCTGGCATGGCTAGATGTTAGCACGAGGCTAACTGAGGTCATGATTTGACAGTCGTGTTATGTTTTTACAGATGATGTTGTACTTGTCTTTTCCCGTGGGAATGTTTTGGATTTCAAACCAAGCCGAGTATTTTGAGGAGTATGTAATCAAACGAAAGGTATATGAAATGACGCTTTTTCATCTGACACTCAGCCTAACCATACAGTTATACAATTATTTCACTAATCCATTACTTAGTAATGTAACGTGTATTCGTTTCTGATATTGTTTTATTTCGTAACAGAGGGAAATCTTTCCTCCTGACGAAGAACTTCGCGTAAGTGTATATTACACTAAATGCATGTCTCTAAAGTCGGACAAATCATAATTTGGACTTGGCAGGATGAACTGAACACACAGAACTATTTTGTGACTGATGTTATGTTTTATTTGTAGAGAAAAGAGTTCGAGGACTTCAAAGAAAGAATGCGTCTTCGCAGAGAGCAGCGGATGTCTGTGGAATCGAAAAACTAAAGACTCTTTTTACAGTGTATACCAACGTACAATGAAGTTATTGAAGATTGAAAGTATGAGAAAATATTGCTTATATGCCTGAGTAAAGCACACTTTTAAAAAAATTATTTTTGCTTTTGATATGTCACTTTGGGTGGCAGAGTGGCAAACACAGCACAAGTTGCAGGTTTGAATTTAGCATGTTTCTCTCTGTCTGAATGGGTTCTTTGGCCGCTCTGGTTTCTCCATCAATCTATAACGTTCACAATAGGTAAAATCCCCCAGCTATGATAGTCCTGTCCAAGGCTATAGCTCATGATCTGGTTATGGGCACCTGGTTGCTGCACTGACTGCAGTAGCTCACTACTGCTGACAGGATGGGCAACAATAAAGCAAACTTACCACTATAACATATATTTATAATATTTAATCAAAGGAAAACCGCATTCTTTTGAACTCTGACGGTGTGCTTTTATTTTCTATATAGATGCAACAAACTTTATTCACAACTTGTTTGGTATGATTGATGTGATTATAAACATGATACATTTATAACACATATGGAAATGGAATGCGTAATGTCTGAAGTGTGATGTTATATATCCAGCTCTCTTCATCTGCGTTAGGACCATGGAAGTAGATCCATGGTTAGGGGCTGTCCCAGTGAAATGCCATATTGACAGTTGTGGGTAGACATTTCTTGATCTATCCCAGTCTCAGTCCATTCCTTGCAATCTCCTTAGAGATGTACAAAGCAGAGAATTGTTTTTAGTAGTATGTGTTGTAGCAACCAGTCTTTTTTCACGAATTCATAAAAAAAATGTTATTAAATAAAATATAGGTAGGTTACAATCTGTCAGCATTTTTATTCCACACATAGATGCAGCATGCACCTAAACAATACATCATGACATTGTGACGTTTATGCATTTATTGTGTATTGCTGTCAAATGGACACGAGGGGGCGTGCGAATCATGTTCAAATTACCCAAGCTTCATCAGCCATGTAAGCACTTGTAATGACATGATTTTATGATGTACTGTAGAAACATGCTATGCAATGCTATTGCTCAGAAAACACACCAAGCTAATTTGAAGTCACTGAAAAAATACTTTTTTTTTTGCTTTGTTTACACAGTATTTATTATGAAAAATAATAATAATATAAATACTTATTTATAGATAGCACATTTCGTAATAAATGCCGCTTTGTTTAACATCCAGGGCATTCATTCATCATAACTTATAACCACCGTAACTAACATCAAGCTGCATTTGATGGCCCCATGTGTTGGCCCCATGTTAAATAAATGCCTCCAAGGAATTTAGATCTCAGCAGCTGCCAGTTGGGTCTTGTTGAAGTTTCCTGGTATTAGAATGTCTAACCTCCAGCCAATTTATTATCACATTTCACTCTCACCATGTACTAATGGTAATATAAATGTGACCGTTAGAGGGCAGCATTTGGTCACTTTAGCTGCGCTGGTCTCAGCGCACACAGCAGCAGCAGCCACCTCAAACAACAAGGAAGTGAACAAGTGGCACACTCCAGTCGAGATGGCACCGAGTGGACTAAAAGCGGTCGTAGGCGAAAGTAAGTCACTAAAATATATCTCATCATCGGATAGATTAATGAGTATAAAAGGGTCATCATGTACAAGCATCGAGCAGGTTTGCAGAATGAGTCAAACCTTCTCTAAGAAGCCTGCGACATAAGGCAAAACCGTACTTCCTGTTACATCGCAGTTTTTAGACTTCCCAATAGTACACAGACGACATTAAAAACGCATTAAAACTTTATACTAATGTGATGCGTCTGGTTTGACATGTTTATTATTAAGATTAGGGCTTTGTTGTGCTGTCAAATCAAAGTAAGTTGAAAGCTGACTTGGCTCATTACTTAAAGTTTTCCCATGACACAGGTGACAATGTTCGGTTTCAGATACAACAACTGTATTTAGTGTATTCATATTAATTCATAGCCTAGACTAGAGATGGTAAACACGACAGAATAGATCGACATCCTGCAGGTGTGTCCCACTAACCTGTTTGTCTATCATGTGATCCCACCTGATGCACCACACACTTTAGACACACTTTTCTTCATGATTTACTTTTTATTGTTAGAATTGAATAGATTACATGATTCATGATAGATTAGTTTTTAAGTGACTGAATTTAGATTACCAACTAGGAACATTGCAAATAATTAATTCAATATGTCTTATAAAAAAGGTCTAGTATTTATACTTTACTGCACACACAGAGCTAATGTCTTTTAACATTTAAGCTTTTATTCCTAGAAATCATAAATGGAGTTATCAAGAGTGTGAAGAGAGATGGAGAATGGAAGGTAAAAATAATTGTATTATAAGCCATTATTAAAACCTCCTCCGGGTCTGATGAATTGCTTTGTTCTTTAGGTTCTCATTGTGGACCACCTGAGCATGAGAATACTATCCTCCTGTTGCAAGATGTCGGATATTTTGGCAGAGGGTGTTACAAGTAAGTTTGGACATAGGCAATTACCCAACTTTTAAAAATGGTTTTATTGATTATTCACATTGTTCATGTATAGTTGTGGAGGACATCAACAAGCGCAGGGAACCAATATCAAGTTTGGAGGCTATTTATTTGATCTCCCCCATGGAGAAGGTCAGCTTTTACTTAATGTTTCTCATGTAAATGAAGTGTAATATTGCATGCCTCAGTCTGTAGAATAAACTTTTTGATATTATTTTCAGTCTGTTCAAGCTCTGATTAATGACTTTAAAGACACTGCCTTTACTTACAAAGCAGCACACATCTTCTTTACCGATGGTAAGGTTAATTTTCTTTGTTTATAAGACCCACATAATATTGTATAAATCTTTTCTAACTTTACCTTTCTATTTGTAGTTATTAATGACATGTTTTATTTGTTTCACAGCTTGTCCAGATGGGCTGTTTGCTCAGATTGGGAAAGCCAGAGTTGCTAAAGTGATTAAAACTTTGAAAGAGATCAATGTAGCTTTTCTGCCATATGAGTCCCAGGTTGTTCTTTTTTTTTAATTTATAGTTCAACTGTTGCTTGTTTAATTTGTTGAGAACTAACTTTATTTGTTTAGGTCTTCACCCTAGATGACCCAGGTTCCATGCACTCCTTCTACAGCTCAAAGCCTACTCTGGACAGGGACAAAATGATGGAAAATCTTGCAGAGCAGATAGCGACTCTGTGCGACACACTGAAGGAATACCCTGCCATCCGATACCGCAAGTAAGACACATGTAGCAACCACAAAAATGTCATTGTAAATTTTTCAGATTTTCATTTATTTTATTTTATTTTTCTGTAATGTATTTTTTTTTTTTACTTAAAGGGGACCAGAGGAGAATGCTCGACTGGCCAATGAAGTCTACCTGCGTCTGAATGCTCACAAGGCTGACAACCCAAGCATGGGAGAGGTTGGTTTGTAATAATAAGACATTGGACATATCTTGTTGCTTTTTAAAATTTACTTTATGGGCTTTGGGACTTCTTCTACAATTCTATTTTCTGTCTTCACTGTAAGTTATGGCCTTTCTCCTTCCTCCAGTCTTTCCAAACTTAGATTTTCCTCCTCCAGTGATGTCTCAAAACAGGCATGTATGACATAGACTTTTGCTCTTCATCTAATCTGAATCACGTGCTTGCAATTCATAATAGTGACATATTAATACTTTTGGATTTACCCAACTTACTTGCTAAAATCTACAATGCATTTTTAGGGTGCAGACAAGGCAAGATCCCAGCTTTTGATTGTCGATCGTGGTTTTGATCCTATTTCACCCATTCTGCATGAGCTGACCTTTCAGGCTATGGCATATGATTTGTTAGAAATCAATCAGGATATCTACAGGTAACTACAAGCCTTAGTATGCTTTGTCATTTCATTTGCTCCTATTTTTCTAGTTTAGTTCCACACACTTTCTTTCAGATATCAGACCACAGGCATTGGAGATGCAAAGGAGAGGGAGGTGTTACTGGATGAAGATGATGAACTTTGGGTTCAGCTCAGACACATGCACATAGCTGATGTCACCAAGTAAGTTAAAACATAATAACAGTGTATTTTATGTCAAGTTTTATTTCCTTAAAGTCTCTAAATGTTCTTTTATTTTTCATCATATAACATTGAATATTGATGTTGTTTTGATACGCAGGAAAGTGACAGAACTTTTACGTGGGTTTTGTGAGAGCAAGAGAATGTGTACTGACAATGTGAGTTTCACTTTAGTTTACTTTGTTGGTAAATTTGTGACTAAAAATGTTTAAAAAAAATTTTTTTTTTTTAACTTTAGGCCAACATTAAAGATCTGTCCCAAATGTTGAAGAAGATGCCACAATATCAGAAAGAGCTTAGCATGGTGAGTGTGATTACAAATGTGTTTTAGTTAATTTACTGTGTATTGCAACTTTATAACATTGACATTCTCTGCATTTTAGTACTCTACTCACCTGCACCTGGCTGAAGCTTGTATGAAAAAATTTAAGGCCTCTCTTGATAAACTTTGTGAGGTAGAACAGGTAGGCAATGCCAGCATCTACTACAAATGTATTTTATTTTGTTTATTAATGAAAGATGGAAGGACAGAGGGATCAACTGCTATTATGGGATTACTCATCATTTCACCACACTTTACGTCATTTAGTTTCTATTTATAGCTGCTCTTATCTACACTGCTTAATGGAGAATTTGACTGTGTAACAAGCTGCAGACTGGAAGTGACCAGACTTACACATGTTTATGTAAATATTTATGGTCCTGTTATGTCATCACTGACTTCTAAGAGCATTCAATGTGGATGGGATATTTTAGTGGTAATGTGTAAATCCGTCATGCGCTTATTATTCAGCAAAATGATCCACTGTATGTACGAGATGTGCTTTGTCTCAGCAGAGCACTTTGTATCCATCTACATTTAGTCTTATGTCAGATTAGTCGAAGCACACAGGAAATCATAAGCTGTGCATTGCTGAGCCACAATGACATGCAAGTGTTAATGGAACCATTTTAATAGAGTAAACCACTGGCTTCACTAATGGATTGTCTGCATGTCTAAAAGTTGTCTCTTAAATCCACTGGGCATTTTTGGCTCTAAGCTAAAGCATGTTGTCCAAGAGCCACTGTCAGATGCCATCAGTTTGGACTGTTAGGTATTGTCATTTTGCTTTTATAGTCTGGCTTGGAAGCTGGAGGGCTTCTCTAGTTTCAGATTTCTACTATGTTGTCTATTATATTTTGATTAGTCTTTGATGGACTACTAACAGGGCTATGTCTGTGCCAGTGAAACTGTGATCTAGTTTTGTAATACTTCAAGTACCTAAACTTTTTAGACTCTTCTGTCATCCAACAATTAATTCAATCTTGATGTGGTGTTTTAAACGGTCTGTAATTGACAGGATCTGGCTATGGGAGCAAATGCAGAAGGGGAGCCTCTAAAAGATGCGATGAAGAGCATTGTCCCTGTGCTGCTTAACAATGAAATTGAAGCCTATGACAAAATACGCATCATACTGCTGTACATATTTCACAAGAAGAAGGGTATGCCACATCTAATTTGACTAAATTATAATGCAAACATCTGTCTAAAATAAACCCTTTTACTTATAGGCATCGGTGAAGAGAACCTTGCCAAGCTTATCCAACATGCTAACATACAGGAGGATAGAGGGATCATAACTAACGTGCAGAATCTGGGCTGCAACATCATCGCTGGGGTATTCGTCTTTATTGCACTGCCCTTGAAACTTTTTTTTTTCTTTTTTTTTTTTTTTTTCTTTTTATACATTTTTTTTTTAATTTTTATTCAGGGAAGAAATGCTGGAAAAACTCTACCAGACCGAAAAGAGCGCACAGAGAGCACATACCAGCTTTCAAGATGGACACCCACCATTAAAGATATCATGGAGGTAGTAAAAATATTGATCACGACATATATTCCTAACCTTTTACCTACATACTGTACATCAACTATGTTGATGTACAGTATGTACATCAACATAGTAACTGACGTAATAGTAACTAACTGTTTTAAAATATTTTGTCCAGAATGCTGTAGACGACAAACTGGACAAAAAGCAATGGCCTTTTGTTGCTGATCCAGCTCCAATCAATACAACTACCACTGCAGTCAGGTATGGCTTTAATTTGATGACTTTTATGAGGGGTTTTTTTCTGACCATGGACTTGTCTGTAGAGTCTTATTCAAGCATGCTTATTAATAGACACTGCAGATTGTTGTTACATTATTATTCCTGTAACTGAATTTGAGCCAAGCTTTGAGGAGTTCTAAGGGTGAAATTAAGCCATTTTGTTTTGAATGCTTTCTAAATCCCTTGTGAAATTCCTGTCATGATGACCGCACTTATACAAGCCCCTTTCCACTGAAGATCACACATAATCTGCGTAATGCTCACTGCTCATTTCACTTCCTGTTTAAGTGCAAAGATATAAATGTGCATGCCATAACACTGACAACTGTGGACAGGGGCACAAAAGGGGGGACAAGGGGCTCTTGACTGGAACCCAAAAATATAACAATAATACTAAAGGTTAGGATTCCACTTTTCTTTTCAAGCTTTTCAAGGGAACCTGGAGTTGGTCGTGACTTTTGGCTAACAGTGTAGCACTCATTATTGATGTCTTTAATATTGGTAAATTCTCTGTGGCCTTAACAACAAAAAATGGAGCAACCTGAAAAAGTTATATAAACTTAAATGTTGAAAGGTGAGCTAACTTCTGCACATTATTATTTATTTATTTGGTCAAGGCAGTGCATGTTAATAAACAAAATACATGAGGCACTTGCTGTAAACATGCCTATGGATTGTGTCATAGGTTAATTTCAATCCGCTGTCCCACATTAACTCTCACAACCACACTCTCACTCATACACTAATGTATTTCAACATTGGAGGCAAGGTAGGTGAAGTGTCTTGCCTAAGGACACAACATCAATATGCACTCTCCCCACTGCTGTCCACTACAGTTAATGATTCATAATGCCTGTTTATTTAAAATGGTGAATTCAAATCTGTTTGTGTATATTTATAATTACAGTAGTGCACGTTTTGGACACTGGCATAAGAACAAGTCTCCGACAGAATATCGATCTGGCCCTCGTCTCATCATTTTTATTATTGGGGGCTTGTCCCACTCAGAAATGCGTTCGGCTTATGAAGTTACTCGAGCTACTGATGGAAAGTGGGAAGTGGTCATTGGTACGTAATTCTAAGAAGGAATGTTAGAATAATAAAAGTTATTTTATATTAACATTTCCTTTTATTCTTAGGTTCATCTCATATATTGACTCCCACCATCTTTCTAAATGACCTGAAGGGTCTCGACCAAGTTCCAAACCCTGACAATTAGAAATGTTTACCCTGGCACTTCACAGCATGCTTTGTTTGGAGTATATAATGTTTATAAATTACTAAATAAACAAGTGATTATTTTAATGTTAATTAATAAATGGGTTGCCTAGACTGCCATGGGTAAATACTAGAAGGATAGATGCATGCATAAGATAATTTATTTTTTGTTATATTTTGTTTTCCCTCTGTCTTCTCTTATAATTTTGTTTCCACTACTTTAGGTCACATTCTGTTATGAATATACACTGGATTTGTTAGAGGAAAGCCACATATATATATATTATATATATATTATATATATATATATATATATATATATATATATATATATATATATATATATATATATATATATATATATATATATATATATATATATATATATATATATATATATATATATATATATATATATATATATATCATGTGATGTTTTTTCTTGTTTTTTCTGCTGTATGAAGTATTACCACTCTTGGTACTTGGCTTGTAACAACTGTGGTGAAAATTAAAATTATAAAACGATACAAGTGTTTTTATTAACCTAAACAAAACTAACATAAAGTCAACATACAATTTCATGCATTTTCATACTTTTTTTTTTTTTCTGATTAAAAAAAAAAAATCTCTTAAAATTTATAGAGGCATGTCTTAAACTTGTGTTTGCTAATTAAGATTCATTTGAATGTTAAAAGGGCTGCACTGTTCACTCTTTGGCACTTACTGCAAGTGAGTAACTAAGTATTTTTTTAATAGTCTGACTTAATTGCAAAAGTGATCTTTTTTTTGTCTTTGTAGATCAAAGAGGAAAACATGTGGCGTACACCTACCAGTGAAAAAGATCATCTCTCTTGATGTAACGGATTATGTTTCCATCTGAGATTACAGATGGTAATACTAGGAACAGTGCGCTGGCGCAGGTCTTAATGCCAATGGGTTAATACTCGCGACTTAACTCTATCTAAAAGCCTTTTACCCGGTCCATCCTTTACACTGTTGGGATAACATCAAACTGAATACTTTTATGGCGTGCTCAGTTCTGCACTTTGATAAATGATTGGATCCTTTTGATTTGTAAAATCTTATAGCAATACATTTTCTTTGAAAGTCTTCACTGGACAGAAGGCAGCGGCTGGGAAAAGACGGATCTTAATCTGGTAAGACCTTTTATAGTTACATTTAACAAAGAATAATATTTGCTTTACATTTGTTAATTATTTCTAGAAGAATAAGCAGAGCATAATTTTACCTGGTTTGTGCAGTTTTATGTACCAGCTCACAGCAGGAACAGATTTTTTTTCAGAAATAGTAAATAACTGAAAAGCACTTTGCTACATATATCTCAACATGTCCACATCTACTGGTCAGAAGAAACACAAGAGCTTCAAATTTACATGGGAATTTGTTGTGACGCCTGCTTTTCTTCACAGAGCCACATACGGACACAGTACAGTTTGAAAATCAAGTGTCATTGCCAATGTTGAACCAGGTACAGGACAGAGAATTGACTGACCTAAGTTTAAAGAACAGTCTGAATAGTCAGTATCATTCAATGTGTTATTTCAGGAACTACAATTCAGTAATCATCATGGCTATAGCTCTACACCTCAGATCTCTGTCACCAAGAGCAGCCCTAATGCACAAAGAAAATGTGTATCGAATCAACTACAGGTTCCCTCTGAGTCTGAGCGTTCGACTAATGACGAGGTATGAAAGGCATTTGAATTTCAATGTGATTAACATACAATACACTTATATGCTGCTTCTGTTTATTCAGGAAAAGGTGTCTAATGAGGAAGACAAATTAATTAATATGATCCATTATGGCCAACGAGGATGTATGGAAGATCAGTGCTGTGACTTAGATCCAAGCAGAAGTGCTCCATGCTCACCCCATTACACACAGAGAAAGCCCATTCAAGACTTAGGTTAGATACGGTTTATGTACTACTATACAGACACAAAATATATTAATTCAACAAGATTTAATCAAGCTTTGCTACTTCTGATTTTTTCCCACACATTAATTTTCATCCAGGACTGGAGAATGAGACTTTTCTGAATATCTTGGCCAACTCTCAGAGTCAACGGCTGGATGATCAAAGAGCGTCTCTACCCTCGTTACCTGGATTAAAAAAAGACACCACTTCAAATCCAGAATCAAGCTACCTGTGTTATATGGTTTCAAAAGTGCAGGTAAAGTGTTGGGCCAAGCATTACCTGTGCTTTTATTTATCCTATTACCTTGGGCAGAATATGACATATGTCTCCAACCACACTTTTTTGTTTAAAGGGATCTAGGATGGATGACCAAAGGTGCTCTCTGCCACAAATTATAACTGGTGATGTTTTGTCTAAAGACAGTTTATCCACAAATGGTTCAGAACGTACACGATCTGCCTCCTTTTGTGCAAACGTGGACATCCATCCATCCAAAAAGAAATCTATTAAAAAGGTATTTTATCTGGTCCCCATTTTCTCATTATAGATGTATGACTGTTTTTTTTTTCTTTTAGAGCCTCAATCCAGTTGATCAGGATGGCTTCTTTAACATGATAAGTAGAGTACAGCAGGAAAGAATGGAGGATCAGCGTTGTGAACTAAAAGTAACACCAAAATCTTCTCGCAAAAAAACACCTGAAAAATCACCAAATGGTCAGTGTTGTCTTTTCAGTTTTTTCGGATATACATTTTTTTTCTGACATGTAATTGGTTTGTCATTTTACCAGATTCTGAAGCATTTTTTAATCAACTTGCCACTTCTCAAAGTCATCGCCTTGATGACCAGCGTGTGTCTCTCCCATCATTACCAGGGATTCAGAATGGAGAAAAAAAAAGTAATGCTGCTGAAAGTGATACAAATTACCTCTGCTACATGGTGTCTAAAGTACAGGTGTGTCAGAAGTTTTTAGTTTGTCACTATTATCCATTTATTTGAATATACATAACTGTATACTAACTATTGTTCGTCAGGGCTCCAGGATGGACGAGCAGAGATGTTCTGCACCTTTTATTTTTCAGAATATGAGTCCTTCTTTTCAGCGCAAAGACTCTGGCAAAACTCTTCAGAGATCTTCTTCTCTAAACCGTACAAAAAACGACAAAAAGGTTTGCTCTACTTGTCATAAATATATGTACTATTTTGTAGAAAATACATATGTTTATGATGTGAATAAAATGTATGATCTTATTGATTATTGATTGATCTTTTTAGGAAATAACTGTAGCTCAACAAGAGCAATTTTTTAAAATGATGAAACATGCTCAGAAGGGACGTATGGAGGAGCAGCGTTGTTCTCTACCCTCCAGCACACCCGCCACACCCACACATAATGGCAGTGCTTTAAATAACACAGACAGAGGTCAGAACAACATAGAGGTCAAGGGTCTGCTATATTTTCTTATACTGATACACTGGTGGAATGATATACTGATGCTCTGTAACAGGTGCAGAGACAGATGCATTTGTTAGAAGTCCTGCAAGGCGGCTGAATAATCAACATACAGATCCCCCTGTCCTACCCAGGACAAGTGGGACATCAACTGAAAAACGAAAGGCTGTTTACAAAGAAGATACATTACCTGTGAGTTTACAGTACAAATTTCTGTTGTTGTTGATGTTTTTAAACCCCTTTAGATGCATAATTTCATGTCTTTCTTTCTTGACCTTTTTTTTTTTATTAGAAAAAAGCACCACAGATAACTGTAACACAGAGTACACCAACAACATTAAAGAAAGAAATCACAAGACCTCTGTCCGTGTCACAGGCAGAGCATGCTGAACCCGCTTCAATGAGATCCATTCCTAAATCTGCCTCATACAGTCAAGAAGCATCACCAGCACAGGTACGATCATTTTATATACCCTGTTATTCTCTTCTCTGGAAAAAAGCCTTTATTTTTTCAGTTATGAATAGACATTTAATATTATTGTCTGGAGAGTACTCTGAGTAAATTGCTGTATTTGTTTTATTCCAGCTAACAGTTAGAGTGTCCATGAGCTTTTCATCTTTCCAGGTAAGAAAAGTGCTAAAAGTACTTATGATAGTTATGACTTGCATAACTATAAAATATTTGTTTAAAGGGGCTGATGAACCCTGACCAACCAAGCAATTTCCCAGAGCTCTTCTTGACTCTTGGAGCACCGGGAGATAACCTAGTGAT